>PYHW01009260.1:108611-123725 GCA_013186435.1 Turdus rufiventris | reverse complement strand
GGAAAGCTTACGGCCCAGGAGGACAGCTGGGCAGAAAAGAGGGGATGGAGATATGGAAAGCTTACGGCCCAGGAGGACAGCTGGGCAGTGGGGATGTGTTCAGAGAGGTGGTGCTGTTTCTCTGCATGGAGGGTTTCCAGGCTTCACAAGATAACATCCCGAGGCCTGGTTTTACTGCAGGGCTGATCCTGCTCTGAGCAGGAATAGGAACAGAGACCCTCTGAGGTCCTTACCAGCACAAAGTGTCCTGTGGTGCTATGGTCTGGCAGGCAGGCTGCAGCCAGTGTTCCTTACACCAGAGAAAACAGTAGGCAGTGACCTCTGTTTGGACCAGGCCAACTCCTGTCAACGTTGATCATAGAATTGTCTGTTCTGTTCTGACCAGAACCTCATAAAATGAGGTGTCCCTAGGTTCACCAGTAAAACCAGAGGTATGCTGTTGGAAAGGATGAATCAGGAAAGCCTCATAAATATGATTGCCTGGCAAAAGATTTTGAGAATATGAAAACTATAAAGCGAGATTGAAATGAAAGCCATCTTTGGGATACCAAATCTTAGTTACTAAATTACTAGAAAACAATACAATGGCTGGCTGAAACTAATCCCCTCTAGATTAAACAATTATTTCTGCTTGCCAGCAGGTCCAAAGGTCAGGGAAGACCCTGCTAGCTTGGCAGAAGGGGTCCATAGAGTAGTTTTTAGGGTTTAAAGTGTAACACAGTATGGTAATGTAATGATTCTTATAGGCTGTATGTAAATGCTATAGGATTTGTATCTTGTATTAGATTGGTTAGTAGATATTAGAATATTCAACACAGAAGAAGATGTATTGTAACGGGAACCTCACTGTCTTAGTCTCTTGGAACTCTTAGCCCTCTTAGCTCTTTCTCTTACTACCCTCTTGCCTCTTTCTCTTACGCCCCAGTCTCTTATGGCCCTGCTCCAAGCTGTGGCTGGCAGCTCCCGGCAGGGCGCTTTTACCACTTTTGCAATAAACCACAAGTCCAAGACCTGGCTTTTAGAGATGTCTCTGTCTGTCCCAACCGTCCTGCCCACCATCGCTTCCTACAGCTTTCTACAGTATGTAGTACATAAATCCTAAAAAGAAAAGTATAGGTATCAGGAATAGTTCATCTATAGGGTCTAGTGCACATGTTAAAATTAATGGCAGAATGTCCTCTAATTGAAAGAAGGGGGTTAATCACAACTTTTTGTAGAAACATCTCTCTATAGCAAGGAAATAAAGGCTTAAGATAGAGAAATGTACACATCTAAGCAAGGTTAAGTAAAATTAATTAAATATTTTTGGCAGAATTTCAAAGTAGAAGTGTGATTCTCAAAGGCATACATCTGAAGCTTCATCCCTAATCTGTATCTAACAAAAAGCCAAAACGTTTGAAAATGTACAACAGCCAAAAGCTAATGGATGAAGCTTTGCATTCAGTGCTAGTATCTTATATTTATAAAATGGTCTCATTGGTATAATGGTATCATTATAGTACAAAAGACTGTCTTACAACTTCAATTAAATGTGATTAGTGGACAGACTTTGTTTTCAGTGGAGGCGGGAATATAAGAAATTAGAGGTAAGGAATACTGAAATTTACTACTGTAACCCATACATACAGTAATTCAGTATTTTTTGCCAAGGTGTTTACTAGTGTAGCTGACTCATGTAACTGCAGTTTTGGCCTTCAACATTCATCCACAGAAATGCAAAGCAGTTGGTCCTTGCTGAGATTTCTGTCTGTCTTGGGCTGCCTTTTCAGTGGAGGAAGAGTCACTTCCTTGCATTCTCTGCTTCTGTAACAGCAGTTATCAGAAAATAGTTTCTGATAACCTAGCATCTGGAAGAATGACCTTCTGGTATTTGGGGGATTTTAGTAGCCAAAGGCAGCTCCACAGTAAAAACAGAGCACAAGGGACCTGGATAATAAGTAATGACTAATTAACTTCATACCAGTTTTTGGCAGAGAACTGGGTGCTGGCAGGCTGAAGAACATTTTGGGTTAAGTCTGATTTTGGCATCCTAACTGCCAAATTCTGACACTTACTTCAGGTTGGAGACTTGAGACGTAGCTGACTAAAACATGATCAACATGTTTTTGAATAATGGTTGCACTAGAAGGAAATGTGTAGGACAGCAAAGTTCTCAGTGATCTGGGCAATCAGATATACCAGCTTGTAATTAAATAACAATGCAGGGCATTAGTCTTGACTGTGACACTGTTAATTATAGGTTTGAAGTCCAAGGAACCCTTAAAGCATGCAATTGCCATCAAATTACGCCTTTGTTAGTGTGGAGGTGCAAAGGTTAAGATTGATTTCCTCCCACACCACATCTAATGAACACCATCCAGATGATGGGTTGTCCAAGGAGGGTCCCTTTAACTTTCCAGTGGGCAGGGGCATGCAGGTCAGCATCATCTAATCTGCAGACATTCGTGCTGCCAGGGGGATTCACCTTCCTTTTTTTTGTCTATCTTACTCCATACTTTACTCCTCATTTTTTCTTTAAGCTGACATTTTTGCCATCTTTGCATCTTACTCCACTGAGCTCCTCTCAGTGCCCCACACCTGATAATTTTTTGCTGTTGGTCTTAGTTTCGCTGCACCAACACACAAATGTGGTATTTCTGATACTGTCACTTAGGCAACCCTGGGTATATATGGCTTTTTGACCATATTGGACATATGTAACTACCAACAGTAAAGCTCAGTGTGAGTGGCTTTGCACTCAAAGCTCTCCTGCCATTGTTCACTTCAGTCTGGTTGGACTCATTCCTAGACAGAATTGCTTGACTTTATCCTCCATGTCCCTGGAGTTCGTACTGAGCATGAGTAAGTTCCCCCTATACACACCAACAGTTTTCATACCAGAAAAGCAGAGCAACTGTTTTTTCACACTTCTGCCGTGGTCTGTCGCAGGTCTGCCGTAGGACCTTGGCTGCTGTGGGGACATATGTTCCACAGGACCTTTGGTATGCCAAGGCCAAGAGGGTTGTGAGCTGAAGAATGTGCAAGAAGCTGAGCTTTCATTACCAGGGCCTCCAGGATCGGGAAACATAGTCATGAACAAGGTACCTTTTAGGACATAAGAGCATGAGGTAGCAGCACAGCACTTCACAAAACAAGGTTTTGGTTGTGGTTCAGGGAGCTGCATGATGCCAGCATGTCTTGAATGCAGTGCACTCATGGATGTTTGATTTCTTCTGACTCCATCAAATAAAGCTATTCTTTGATGCCAGCTAATAGTGGCCATGGTAGCTCTATAAATTGTGAGTTGTATTTCAGAGCCTTTCACCTTCTCTCAAGTTCTCCACAAAAAAAAAGTTATATTTCCGAACATTTTTTAGGATAGATACAGCATGACTGAGCAGTGGGCTGAACTGTATTTATGGCTATCTGTATTTCAGGCAAGATTTTCACATAGATATAAAACACATATAAATAAAGTGTAAGCTGTGAAGATGGAACAAAAATAAAATAAAACATTTCAGTCACCTTTTTGATAATGCATTTAAGAAAAAAAATACATTAAAAAATATTCTTAGCTAATAGACTCCATTGACTTTCAGGATGTCGCTTTTCAAACTGATGACCGAATTTTCAATCGCATCTTTCCATGTATCAATAGATTTCTTTGTTCATTTATGAGCAAACCTACCACTCTGTCATATGTGAAAATAAATATCTGTCTGGCTGTTCTCAAGGATGTGGTGGCAATGTGATGTCTTTAATTAATTCCAGAGAAGTGTCAGCTTGTAAATGTGCTTATTACCAATAAAAGGTAGCCAAATCTATGGCATCACGCATTAGTGTATCTATTTTTTTTAATTACGAAGTTTTCCTAATTGAGTGCATGCATAAATTATAGTGTTTGAGTGGAAAGTTGTGTTGGTGGAGGCTGCATTTAATGTTCCACTTTTTTTAATGTGGGGTTTTTTGTGGCTTTCTGTGCTGTTAATTTTTTCTGGGAATGAAAATTCACACACTGGATACAAAACTGTTCCTTGGTTTTGTTAATTTCTGATGCTCAGTAATGTCACATACTACAGAAACGTCTCATTGAGATAAATGCCAAAAGGTATGTGTTTTGGATCAATACATCACTTCAACAAAAGGTAATGTTTGGAAACTGCAGTGGTTTTAGGCAGCTAAGAGCTACCAGGGTGATGCTGAAGCCACAGGCTGCAATCACGAAGAAACCTGAGTAACAGCTTTGAAATAGTTTCAGCCCCATTTCTGAAAGCTGCCGGTGACCTCTGTGGGAGAGGCAGAGAAGGTACTGCCTTTGCCAGTCTCAGCTGTTTGCTGAGCTTCCCAGGCCTGCTCTGATTTTCAGACACTATGAAGGACTATTAAATAACCTTAAAANCAAAAACAAACAAAAAAAAAAAAAACAAAAAAACAAAAAACCCATGGAGTTTGGTAGAGAGGAAAAGATATAAGTTATTTTGGAGGAAAATGAAGAGAGAATCCAAGAGGCAACAGTCTGGTGCTCTGAGTCCCAGTCCAAATGTGGCATACTCAAGGAAAAGGAGCAGAATGACTACTCTGGTCACCTCCCACGAGTCCCTGTTATTCAAATTCTGCCTCTTACAGCTCAGTGAGAGAAAGAGAGGTTTTTACTATAAAGAGAGAAATCTCACCACAGCTTTAAAACAGTTGAAATAGGAAAGAATTAAGAATTTTTCACTTGAGACCATTTGTCTGAGCTCCAAGGAGCCTGATTGTGCAGAGATTGAAAACATTTTTGCTTTTAAACCCAAACAAGACTATATTTTCCTTCAAAACAAACCAGTGTTATTCTGCTGTGCAATGAAAGATCAATTCTTTGGGTTGTGAAAAGAAGGCTTTTAGATAACTTGGGTAGCAGGGGTCACCAAGCCGTCCTCTGCCCTTCTCAGTGCACAGAGACCTCCTGTCTATCCGAGGCAGCTGCTGGAAAAAGCTTTGCTGCAGTCAGTGGAGCCTGTGACTGAACCGATCAAGCAGCAGCCAGTAGGATTTCAAATACACTCTTTGCAAAGAATTCACAGAATATCTTGAGGAAGAAGCTGAGAAGAACAGCCCAATGACACAGCAAAAAACAAACTGTGTGCTTACGACTGTGCTGAAAGGGTATCATTTACTCCAGTGCAAACAAAGGATTTGGGTGGAAGGAGGAGGACTTGGAGTGGTTAGACTCTTGGGAAGTTCTTCCCAAGTGGGGAGGAAAAAATCCATCCATGGAGGTCAGAGAAACTGAATCAAGCCTTCTTGGAAGGAAAGAAAGGGAAACAAAAGGATGCTGGCAAGAGCAGAGCAGCGAAGATCATCGGTTGTGTGCTGGGGAGCCCAGTGCTCAAGGGGTGCAAAGGGAGACTATAAAAGCTGTGTATGACAACCACAGAACTGAGATGAAAGCCAGCATAAGCACTAACAGGGCACAGCCTCAGTGTGTGTGGTCACTCAAATCCATGTCTTTTGTTTTGCTGCATCATGTTAGCACTTGGTGAAATGCTGTGGGAATGGTTTCACAGCAAAATAATTGGTGCTGAGGACCCAGATCCATGTGTGTGTTTCAGCAGTACAGTGCTTCAGACAAGTTTAATTCCACCCCATATCCTGACTGCCCACTGGCTGGAGTACGTCATTCGGTTTAATGGGATGCAATCCAGTTTATGCAGACCATTATTTGAGGCAAACCACAGTGAAGAAAGATGATGTTCGGGTGAATGATTTTAGGAGAACATTCCTGGTGTGAACTGAAACACTACCAGAGATGTACCCTCTGACCAAGTGGCTGATCACAAATAGTGGGTAGGAGTGTTTAAATGAAACTAGATGGAAGAAGGATAACAGAAAGGAGAAAATGGGAAAAGGAGTGAAACTAAAGGGTTAGTTATCTAGAAAGTTCTAAAATAAGAGGAGAAAAGTATTGTATTACCTGTGGATCTTTATCTTCAAAGGTAGCATGGTGTGGGGAAGAAATTAATCTGCTTCAAGATCAGTTTCTCAGTTAAAAAAATGGTCTGGTTTTATCACAAATGCATTGAATGTTCTGCACTAAAAGAAACTTGAATGATGGAAACCAGATAGATATTAGAATGACTATATTTACATGCTTTTTTTTTTTACCACATCTGGTCTGAATAACAGTACTTTTCTTTCTTGTAGAAGACTGTTGAAATGCATTTATCCAATTCCTTCCTTCTTTCTTTTCCCTTTCAATTAATCACTAAATGCAGGCAACATTTTTATTATTGGCAGAGAATTCAAGCAGCATGCATCAGCAAAAAAAAGCAAGCAGGAACATGCCTCAGCAAATATTTCAATACTTGCTTTATTATAAGGTGAATTTTTAAAATTATTATAATACATTGCAATACTGGGAAGACATGTGACCTCTTCAGAGGGAGTTGAAATTGACTGAGATACATCTATTGACATCAGCTATGGGGATGAGGTTGTGGATAAACGGAAAAAGTTTTAAGTTTTTCACCATTTGTTTGAAAGTGTATACAGAAAGAAAATTGTTACTTATGGTCATTGCCATAGGTTCCTGTGTTTCCAACGTAATTCCCTTCTACAATTCACAAGGTTCCTTTCCCAGGGCTTTTTGTGTTGCAGCATCTCCAATTATTAGGAGTTTGGCTTCTCATTAAAAAAACTCCTGCAGTACAGAGAAGCAAGGCATCTTGGAGCCATCTCACACTTGCTTGTGGGCAGAAATTGCTGAATGCTGACTATTCTGCATGTCAAATCTTGCCAACAGCTGGAGAAAAATAAAGCCATTATTTTAAACAGCATTGTTACTTTTTCCAACAAGAGCAAGATCCATCTGGTTCCTAGAGTGTTTGAGACTGTGTTAAACCATGCAGATTTTGCTGGCTTAGGACAGACTTCAGAACCAGGAAATTTTTAGTATTTCATGTTTGAATTTTGCTTGACTCTGGGCAGGGGCAGGTGGTAGGTGAGAGAAAATAAGAAGACCAAGGGCAAGATCTATGCATTTCCCTAATTTTTGAGGCAGGAGAGAAATAAATGTCATCTACCACAAGCTAGAAGGAGCTAATATAACCACAAGTTGCTTATATTGTGGCAGCATCTAAGGGCTTTAGCTTCGTCTGCTGAAAATACCTGGTAAAAAAAGCTCCAGTCTGTTTGTACAGTCATCTGGATAGTGTGAGGTTTCGACAGCTTTTGGATGCTCTGGGTTATTAACTTCTTTTGTTAAGAGACTGCTCTGATGAGTACAAACTACTCTACTGATAGGCAGCTGCAGAGATAAAAGGTGATGAAGTTTATACCTCATTAATCAGTACTAAGTGATCGGGGTAAGCAACTTGAAGCCAGATAGAAATGGTCCAGAGAAATTATTCAAGGTCTGATAGGTTTTATTACTGGTTTGCTTTATTAAGCAATTTCGTTATATTTGTTGTTAATTTTTGTGGGGACTGTATGATAGCTGTTCTGGGTTAAAGGGTGGCAGAAAATATTCATGTAGAAAAGTAGAAAATTTTACTTACCAAAACAGCTAGATTTTGCCCCAAGCAGAAACATGTCTCAAAGTCAATTTTCACCAAGTTATGGCTTGTCAGTAAGAAAGCAAGGCTTTGCTGTGTAATGTATGTCTGCAATATCTCACAGCCTTGGTGATGCAGACATTCGTGATCAGCTTCTGACAGGATTGCTCATTTGGATGCCCCAAACTAGCTATGAATCACAGTGGTGTTTCCACAATGCTGATCTTTAATCAGTTAGGGAAGGCAAAAAAAACTCTGCTCCCAGCCTTTCCCTGTTCTTCTGTCTTGCGGTTTAGTCTCTCTGTTATATACAGAACTTTTCTTGCTGGCTGTGCAGCAAAATTGCTCACTCAATCACTCTTGAATCTTCCTGATGGGAGGTGACTGTGTATTTCTGATGGCAAGCTTCTCTACTCCGTTTTCTGGGTAGAATTATTTTCAGGAGGAAGGGAAGGGGAAATGGAAGCAGAAGTGGTAGCAGAAAGTAAAGGAAAAGTAAGGAAGGTTTTTACTAATTACCTTCCTGGAAATATGCCATCTGACCAGTTTTCAATAAGGTGCTTAGAAAGAATGAGGTAAGAACTGTAAATCATTTATAACATATTTTTGTAAAACAACTGTAAGCAAAAAAACCTCGAAAAACAAAACAACAAACAAAAAATCATGAGAGAAAGAAAAAAAGAAAAACTCCAAATAATAACCCAAATGCAATAGATTTATAGATTTTTTTTGTGTGTATATGTGTGATTGAGTTGCATAAATTCTGCCTTATCTGAGATTACTTTGCCCTTAATTGTCTATGACAGTAAGCGCTGAAATGTTAAAGTTGTAATGGAATTAACTTCTCACAAGGATTTTACTGTTTCATTTCAAAGCTTGCAAGGACATCTTTTATGTTTTTGTCATTTGTTATACACAAAAGTGAGTTACATCCCATATAAATGGTAGTCTCACTTTCTAAAGAGACAAACTGGTGAACTAAAATTTCTCTCTTGATTAATATCAGGCATTCTGAAATCTTGCATGTTTTTGCATGCAGTTTATCATACCCTTAGACCCCATTCAGAACCAATGATCACAGAACTAGTTGGAGTGGAGCAATCGTGATGGAATAATTTCCTACTTCAAGTAATACATGTAAGTTATTTAGTGATTATAAAATCTGAAATGCCCCAGAATTACGTAATCCTGGAAAAATATAAAACAAAAAATTTCTCTCTGATGTAGTTCAAGAGTAATTCCAATATTTTCAGACAAGGATTCAGCTCTTCCTTTGGTTTCTCCTTCCTCGTAGGAGTTGGAGATGGTGTTTTACAGTCTTGATCCTAGTTTGTGAATGGACATTATCTTCAGGGTGGGTTGGGTCTCGCTCTTGTCTCTTTACTTTGGAGACACCTGTAAATAATATTTTATCATGAGTTAGCCTGTGTCAAGATTAGATCTTTAGTGCACAACAAGACCTCGCTGAATGCAAGGTTTGAGGGGATTAAATAGACACATGTGTTTGAGTGTAGCAGGTTCAGGTAGGCTCAGGGAACCATGACTAAATCTAAAAATTATGATGGAACAAAACCGCTGGTCCCATACTGAAATCTAAAATTGTGAGATTATAATCCATGATAAGGAAGAGAAACATCTTACATTAGTTTACTAAAAACCCAATACAAGGATGTGTGATTAAAAATGTATCAGGATTTTAAACACAAGGTTGCTTCAGACTGATGTTTTTTCTCTTTTGTTTCAAATAATTTTTTCTAAAGTATAATGTCTGACTCAGAGACCATTGAGAGCTTCCAGTGACAGAAAGAATTGTCTTTTTGTGTCATCTACTATGGATAGAAGGAATTAAAGAATTATTTCAACCTCTATCTTACTGTATGGTATTGCACCATCAGTAAGGACAGAATAGTGTGGACAGAGATTTTTCAGGTGAAGTGCAAAAAGGCACTGGAAACTGCAATTTGAGTTTTATTCTTCACTTTCCTTTTACGTTCAGTGTGATTTGAAGTCTTTCCCATTAGACTGTTGTAAAAGGTTTTTCAGCCACCTGGATATCAAACAGTGATTAGTTTATGTAGTCTGGGAATGCATTTACAGTAATTTCACGACCATAAGGTGCACGGGACTATAAGGCGCACCCCCTGGGAGTCAGCAAACTTTGTAGATCACATAAGGCGCACCGGACTATAAGGTGCACTTTTTTTACCGCGCTCAACAAAGTAACGAATTAGGAACAGGGGCTGCCCACGGTCCGGGGCGGCTCAGGGCTGCTATGGCGCGGCTGTGCAGCTCACACTTCCGAGTTGGCTCGGGGTGGCCACCGGCTCCCCCCCTCCCTCCCGCCCTGCGCGGTGGCTGGGTCTGCCCGCCTCCCTCGCCAGGTGCTGCCCCTGCCTCCCTGCCCTGCTGCAGCCGGGCTGGGGCCACTGGCTCCCTGTCTACCCTCCCCACTCCTGATGAGCTGGGGCCACCATCTCCCTGTCTACTCTCCCCACTCCTGCTGGGCTGGGGCCACCATCTTCCTGCCTCCCCGCCCTACCCTGCTTCCTCACCCCACCCCTGTCTCCCCGCCCTGCTCCTGCTGGGCTAGGGCCGCTGGCTCCCTGCCCCCGCTCACGGCTTGGCGCTCCTGCGGCGCCACCCCTGCTCGCAGCCCCCACTTCCATGTTGGAAAATTTTGCAACTTTGTCCATCATATAAGGCACACCAGACTATAAGGCGCACTTCTGGGTTCGGGGGAAAATTTTAGTCAAAAGGGTGCGCCTTATAGTCATGAAATTACTGGACATAAATATTCATAACATGGTCATTCTGAAAACAAATGAAAGTGTCTGGACATGGCTTCACGCTCAGGCTGTAGAATCCCACTGGAGTTATACCAGGAAGATATCTGCATGTAGGCAGGACCCACTTATGCACATTTACTTCATTTATTTGGACCACTGCTTTTCAGCAGAGAACTATATTTCCTATGCAAATTTTACCACTGCAGGTAATCCACAAAAATGTTTAGACTAGTTCTGTATTTTGAAATACATTCCCCACTCCCTTCCATTATTTTTTTTGACCAGCCATAATGTCCAGTTTTATCTTATGATGAATTTGTTCACTTTTCCACAGCCTGGAGAGGTGACAAGATTTGCTGCTATCTGTTGTTTAATGAGTAAGTACATCATATTTTACCAGTGGTCAAGAAATTGGTGCTCTAAGAGATGGGACTCTTACTAAAGCTCTAAAGTAATGCTCTAAAATGAGATTTTAGACTATGAATCTGCCTCTATTATCAAGTAAGATTTTAATGTCATTTGAAGGAGACAGTCACCTTGAGAAATGTTGGCTCTGTGGCTTTAACTGCGTTTTGAAGTTGCATTTACCTTAATCCTTTAGTTTATGAAGAATATCTTGTATACTTTTAAAGGCAGTACTGAGTCCTTGCCTTTCCTTCAATTGTTGTGGTTGTAATGACATTGCAAAACTTGTGAGACCCAGGCGATATTGCTGCATGTAAATGAAGAGTTATTGCATTCATCTGATGTTCCTATAAATCCACTCAGTGAAATAGAGTGCAGAGAGAAAAAAACTGCTCTGCCCTGGCAGACAATGCACGTAAGGTTAGTCAACACATCCCTGCTGAAAACTGAAGCACATCGAGCCTGCAGCCTCCAGGGCCAAAGAAAGAACTGGGTTGCAAGTAAAGAAAGAATTTCAATATTTTCTTCTCCTGTTGCAGAATGTATGGGTTTGAGCCTTTCTTGGGTACATCAGACCACTCATCTTATGGGCTGTACAAGTAAGTGCATGCCTTTCACTAAATCAATACTTTGTCCATGCTTTGGTTTGTAGCACAACATTCTTGTATGGAAGACAGTAGGGTTATCTTTAGATAAAAAGAGTGAATTAAATAAATTATGTTGTTCTCCATGCTCTATGTTGTTATTCTGAATCCAAATTTAATTTAGCATTCTGGATTTGTGGAGTCTTCAAAGACTAGCTTCTGAGAGTGTATTTTATTTAGATATGTTTTACAAGATGTAAACACCAGAAATGCTTTTCCAAGGACTGCATAGTCTTCCTAGTTAATAATAATGTTCAAAATTACAGGATTTAATCATCTATATATTCTTCCAGCTGATGCTATTGCACTGAGTTTCTAAACTAATTATATGCTGCAAAAAGCTTCTGCAAGCCTTCCCTCTCCCAGTCGTCAGACTGGAAAATAGGCTTTAATAACACGTGTGGGAGTTCAATCTGGGGAACAGCAGACCTGAATATTCAAGTGCTCTTGCCATCCACTTCTCTTCTATATCAAGGCTTCTCAATGTTGAGTGCCTCTTCTGATCATAAAATAACCAGATCCAAAACAATTAGGGCCTTGAAAGCTTTGAATTTTCCTTGGGGACTTCCAGGCAGCCAGTGCAGTTGTCTGAACAGCAGTGTAATGCTCTCCTGTCACAAAGTCCCACTTAAGTGAGCAACCTGCTTCCAAATTAATTTTGGGGTTGAATTTATGTCATTAAATAGAAGGAGAGATTATGACTAGATAGGGAACAGGCTAGCCACAATCTGAAACAATATTAATCCACAGCCTCTCCAGTTGCAGCTACATCTTTCTGGAAAGAGTTAATATTCTACATCAGTGCTCATCAGGTAAGGTTAAATGTTAAACAAAATTATTTATTATTGTGGAGAGGGGTATATTTTAAAGTGTATGATCATACACAAACTTTTCTGATGTGTCATTCACAACACATCATACAAGAGACACCATTAACTTTTCTGTACTCCCTATATATTGTCAAGTACTTAGTGACAAAGCATGGCAGACATTTGTTCATGGTGGGTCTTCCTTCAAAATGTCATTGAAATATTTAAAGAGTAGTGAAATTCTGCAGTTTTCATATGCCCCATGATGGCAGGCCAAACTAATATAACATGGACTGAATTGATTTTTTCATGAAAAATAATTAAGAGGGATTCGAAGGGATAGCTTCTCTAATAAATAGTGGGATCACTGACAACTGGGGTGAAGAGAGCAGTTTGCAGTACACTGCATATGATCCTTTGATGATCTGATGTAAGCACAGATGGAGGAGGGATCGTGGTAACTTTAAACAGGAATTTAGAAGTTCCATTGAGAGTTTCTATGAGTGAAGGGAAAATAGATGAGGAGAAAACTTAGGCAGATCTAGTAGTAGCCCTGCTTAACAATGTATTTTAAGCAGCTCTTGTACACCAGGAAGGAGCTGGGCTGGATTCTGGGTGATACTCCTCTTGCCTCTCCATAGTATTGTAGCTACATCTTTCACCTCTGTGTGTCCTATGTTAAACACAACATTTCTCTCATTCATTTGCTACTGCAGCAAAGGCTGATGAGTAGGCTGGGCCTAGGTGAGAATAGAAGCTTGTCTGATATTTGATGAAACCTGGAGATATTTTTGCTTCCTCTTCCGAAAAGGTTGCTGTGCATTAGTGTTCTCTTCCAAAACACTGGCAGCAAGGGTTGAAGGAGAGAGTTCCACTGCGCAGGGAATTCGTTCATTAGTTCAGCTGATGTTCTCAGGCTAACCAAGCATGCAGACTGTCCTGTCTGGTGCTCTAAAGGCTGTAATGATTTTCACTTGTTGGAGATATAGCCTTCAACTATACGGAACCATTAGGGAAAGCTGGTTTTGGCTGTGCCTTTTCTGTAATGTTCCTCGAGTGGTTGAAAACAAAATCCTTCATCAAATAGCTCTTAGTGGAGTCAGAAACTGAACCAGTGTGCACTTTGTGGACCTGACAGAGTCCCAGGCCCTTTCATATTACATTAATTTTATAGCAATCCCAGGAGGAGTTTAAATTCTTTATGGCATTACTTCCAGAAAAGCATTCTTTCTGCTATTGATAGGAGAGAGGAAGCAAAGATTAAGTAAAAAAAAAAACCAAAAACAAACCATCAAAGAAACCCTCACAAAAGCAAACCAAACAAACAAACCCCCCAAAACTATAAGGAGAGGACTTACATTTTGTCAAAATACACTACGATTATAGCACTTTCTTATCCACACATTTTTGAAAAAAAAAAAAAATTAAAGAGATGTTGTCATTACAAGAGCAGAAGTAAGTCTGGAGAGCATAATCATTGTCCTGAGAGAAACCTTAAGCAGTGTTTTAGCCAGAAGAAACAGTGATTGAATTTTGCTGTTTACTTTGTGCAGGTAGACATAGCAAACAATTCTCTAATCTCAGAGGGACAAAGGGCACTGAGTTCCACTCTTGGTCACCTTCACATAAAACATATAATCTTTTGATTCTAGAAGCAGAAGATTTTCCTGGTTCATGCTGCTGAAATCGGGTAAAACTTGTTTCCATGTACTTCACAATAAATTCTGGAGGGTGATACTTATTGCCAGCAAATGAGTTATATTTTACTTTGGAGAGTTCTAGGAAAGTTGTCTTAATGCAAAAGGGAGCTACTAATTTAGGCACATGTTGTCTTTTCCCTCTAGGTACTCCTAGGTGTTTTCTCCTTAATTTTAGCACCACTCACACTGTTTGGTAAGCAAGAGATTTCATTACTGTAGAAATACACAAGCCTCTGCCTCTCTCCTTCAGTTTTCAGCCAGAGAAAACCATGAGAATATCCCACAGATGGGCAGAAACAGGCAGGTAGCAAGGGAAACAAGATGATTCATGCCAGTCTTTTGACCTCAGCAGAGTTCCTCTTTCACTCACGAAACCACCAGCAAATTCAATTTCTCCTGCTTTTCCAGCAAAACATTACTCCTTCCATGAGACACTGCCACAGCAATAACTGCCTCTGACCACCCAACCCACAGGTCAGTGCCAGTGCCAGACCTCAGATAAATGTCTTCCTTCTCATCAAATTTTCAGCCCAGACCCATAATGAGCTCCTGAGGCAGTTCTGACAGAGCTGGTATAAAGGCAGGCAACCAACAGCACACATGCAGCAAAATATGTTTAGGCCTCTGGCACTGTAACAAGGCCACCAAATGTTCTTGCTGATACCATTCAGTTGCTGGAAATAAATTTTTGTATGGGCAGCTATAATTATCAGGACAATCAGCAGAGGGAATAGCTGTCTTTCTGAATCACTGAACCAAATAATAGGCTTTTGACAGGATCATCATAATCTCTGGCCAATATCAACAAAAAAGGGATTCCAAATCTAATAAAGCTGTTGTAGGGCTATCCAATAGCTTTATTCAGAATTCTTCAATCTTCCCTCCTCCTTACCTGCCTCTTGGAAGTTCTGTGAATGATGAAGTCTGGTTGTAAGGGTAGTCATTATACAGGAGCCATTTGTGGTTCCATAAGTCACTCAAAAGAATGACAACACCAGTCTTACAGTGCTTTTTTATAACATTATATTCACCACTATTGCTTGCCACCATACTGTGTTTACTGAAACATCTCCAAATTGCAGAAAAAGTAATCTTAAATCGAAAAAGAAAAGCCAAATCACAAACTAACTAAAACAGAAAAAAAGAAAAGAAAGAAAAGAAAGAAAGAAAGGAAACAGAAAGAAAGAAAGAAAGAAAGAAAGAAAGAAAGAAAGAAAGAAAGAAAGAAAGAAAGAAAGAAAGAAAGAAAGAAAGAAAGA
>PYHW01009260.1:74056-101665 GCA_013186435.1 Turdus rufiventris | reverse complement strand
CAAAAAAAAAACAAAAAAAAAAAAACAAAAAACAAAAAACCCAAAAAACAAAAAGAAAAAAAAAAACAGAAGGAGGAAACTGATGTTTTTTAAACAGACAATATGCACATCTGAAAGAGGGCTATAGGACAGAAAGAAAAGGAGCACAGTCAAGCAATACTGAATTCCAGAAAGTGCTAAAGAGAAAAGGAGGTGGGTGCAGGATGGCAGGATGTTTCTTGGCATTAAGCCTCTTGCAATGGATGATTTTATGCAGTTTGCTGTTGTGTTGGTGTAGTAGCTGATGCTGTTTAGAATGCATTAGTGAATGATGTGAGACTTGGGAATGGACCAGGTCACTTCAGTTTCTTTGCTGGTGTTTCTCTCCTGAAAAATATTCTTTATTAACTGCCAGCAAAGTACTTGGCATTGTTAGGTCTCTGGGGAAGGTACTTGTGTTTTGGAATATAAACTGAGAGAAGCAGAGAGGTCCTAGTGCCCTGGGAACAAGAATTGCAGTCATTTGTAATAGCAGTTGTTTAAAAATGTTACAGGACAAACATGGTACTTGTCTTTGTTTAATATTTAGTCTTTATCACTAGTTAGGTTGACTGAGATTTCAGATGAAATTTTTTTAGACAAGACACAGTGTTATTTTCATCCTTCTGTTTTAGGGTGTTATCTCAGGATTAGGTGCTTCAGTGCCTTTGACAGATAGATGAGTGTCTTGTGAGCCTCTTCTGAGCCAGGGACTTGGGCAAGAACTGTCCAGAAAAGCTGGAGAGAGAAACCTAAAATGAGTAAGATAAAACTGGAATTTTAAGCTAAGTACTGTAGAAGTAAATTTATTTCCAGAGAAAGGAGAAATACTTAGGAAGGAACTGTAGTTATGGCTGAAGATCAGTTATAAATGAAGTAACTAAGAGGTTCTTTTAAAGGCATTTGGACCAGACAAGAAAAGCATAGGAGGTTCTGCTCACTATTCTTGTTACCCAGTCTGGCTGCCACACTACCCTTTCTCTTTTGTGCTGGTTCTCATCTGCAGCGGGTGTTCTTCTCTGATTTTAAATCTTTACCTTTTAATAAAAATATGGATTTTGTTTGGGTGTTTTGGATCATTTTCTGTTGGTGTGATGGGCTCAGGAAATGTTCAACAGCCATTTAAGCAGGACAAGGATGTGAGATAGGAAAGAGGGAAAGGAAGGAAGAAAGGATGTAAAACTGGGTCATTCTGTCTTGTGAGCCATCACTGTTGTTTGATTTACCCTGGTAATAAAAGGGAACTCAGCCTAATCAAATAGGATCAATGGGAACACACTTTTCAAGAGTAGGGGGCTCTTTGGCCAAGAGTTTCTAAGAACTGTTTGATCTAGGAAATCTCTCGTCAGTTTTAAGACATGTGCTGCTTCTGCTGTTGAGGGCATTTACTTACCTCACCAATACATTCAAATAAAAAAATATGTTTTTTTATTATGAATATTCAGCATACCCTTGTGATTACAAAAGGTGTAGGTTTTTAATCTAGAAAGACTTTAATAAATTCTGTGGATAGTAGCATGCAGTATATCCAGGTAGTTGGTAGTAAATGACAACTTCTGTCTTAAAAACAACCTTCTTCCCACTGTAGTGAATATTAGTTTCATATTTTGGATTTTTGTTTTTATAATTTAGCACTTACTACCATTCATGTATAGCAAAAAAAAAAAACAAAACCAAAAAACCAAAAAAGGCCACTCTAAAGTTTTAAAGCAAATTCTAGCAGATAGAAGAGTGTAGTCTCTGAATCAGCAACTGGAGAGGGAGCTGAACAGGTATTTAAGGCAGCTTTATGAGTCCTGATACCAGGCCTTGACTTGGGTGGTTCTTCCAGTGTGCTGAAACTGGAGAAGTGTGACTGGGAACTGATTTCTTGCTCTTTGGTTATTCATTCCTTACTTCAGCTCTTCAGCTTGGCAGAATTGCAGTTTATCTCTTCCACCTCACAACTGCCTGTATTTCAAAGTACAGTGATTTCACAATTATAAGCCACACTGTGGAGGCCGATGGCCTACTGGGGACTGAAATTGCTCCACTCCCCTGGAGAGAATGTCCTTAAGCACTCCCTCTTCATAGTGGTTATGGAAAAATTATCCCCAATATGCCCCTCTGTTTTATGTTAATCTGTTGTACTCTATTGGACTCCACCCTTTGTACCACCCCTAGACCGTCAGTTTCATACCCTATATGAACCCGTGCTCCCTCAGCCTTCCAGAGCTCGTTTGTCCTTGGACCCCTCTGAGGAAGAAGACCGATAAACTTCACCTTGGAACTTGCAAACGCAGCTCCCATCTCTTTCTCATGCGTTGGCCGAAGTGGAGCTTCACAAAAGAGCTGGTCACTTCTGCGTGAGAACGAGGACATGCCTCTGATTGATGGATGTCTTTCTAAGGACACTTTACTGAAGAATATCGTGGCACCTCCCCCACAGCTCCTCGCCACGATAGCTGGTGCCCGAACAGGGACCTCTGCTGACAGGTTCCTGGTACAGTGTCTCCCTCAGCTCCAGCTGCGGGAATTAAGTCGCCACCGAAATAACTAGCCTCCCAAGGACAGCTTCTTGCATTCTAGTGAGAGCCATCAGATGGTCGACCAGGACCTTCGGCAGATCATCTTTGAAGACCAGTCGACATCCTGACGACCTCCCTGCAGTTTTGATTTGACCCAGCGGGCTTCAGTTGGCCTGAAGAGAAAATGTGAGTTTAAATTCTCGTGGTCTTTTTCCTTTCTGTTCTTCCTTTTACTGCTCAGTGGGAAGAGGAGGTTTGAGGACACGCAATATTCTATGCTTAGCCCTCCTCAATGGGACGTATATCTCCAAGTTGAGGGTATCCTTCTTATGGGAAATACTCAGTTTTCAAAAGAGGAACTTGAAACGTTTATCCATTGGGCTTTTCAACATTTTCCCCACACAAATCGTCACTTTGTTCTTTTGAGATAATGTGTGAAGAAAGTTATACAGTACTCAGGCAAATGGGAATTTTTCTGTTGCGAAATTTTTTCCTTTATTTCATAACATTGTGAAAGCTACTGGGATTTTAAAGGATGTTTCGGGTAATGTTTTAGACCCCTCATTAAAAACTCCTTCTCCCCCTTCCCATCCCCACATTCCCAAACCCCCTTCCCTTCCTAAGAGGTGATGGGATGGTGGAAATCCTTGTAAAATACAGGGCTACTTCTGACTCTCTGACACCTACCAATCCTTTCTCTCCCCTTTTCGAGATGGCACCGGCCATGCCGTCCTGGACTTTTCTTCTAACCTCCTACCTATGCCTGCTTACCCAGTTTTGCCTCCTGTTGTTACCCTGCAAAATAGCACTGGCAATGCAGCCAGGCCTGCCATTTTGCCTCCTTCGTACCCCAGTTTTCCCGCCCTTACACCCCATAATGGCTGCATTCCCGCCTCTTCTCTGTGTTTTCTTGCGCTCGGCTTCTCCCCACCCCCTGCATTGATGGATGCAACCGCATCGGAACCCTCCCCCTTGGTCAAGAAACCCCTCCCTGATGTGAACCCCATCCACCCCCCTCCTCTGGTTGGCTCTGTCCCCATCGCCGAGCCCACCTCTGCTCCTGCTGTCGTGGGAACCGGAGGTGACCCGAGCCAGGACTGAAAGGAACTCACCTTGGCCTCCACTGCTGACCACTCTCTGGCAGTTTTGGTCTGCCCAAAGAAGTCTCGCCCTGCGAGAAAGCACTCTCCATCTCCAGATGAGAGTAGCGACTCCTTGGACTCTTTATTCCCACCCCAAATCCAGGGACCACTGGGCTAAGACCCAAGGGAAGCCAACCGAGAGGGAGACTGGGAACTGGCAAGCAATATTACAGCCTTCCTGGTTGTCCATAGAAAAGGGAAAAGGGCATTAGCATATGCATCATGGGAGCCTCTGCCCTATGGGGAGCTCAAAGATCTTTGCAAAGCTGTTAAAGTACGTGGTCGGAGTTCATTCTACTTTAAAAACCTTTTTAGAAGCTACCTTCTCTGCCCATGTTCTGGTCCCCCAAGACATCAAAAATATTATACACTGTCTCCTTACCCCGGCTGAATGCATGCTGTGGGGAAGACATTGGAAAAAACACCTTATAGCATTATCTGTCTACTCTAAAGACACAGACAAAATTTCACAATAGAACAATTGGCTGGAGAAGGTAACTTCCAGAAACTTCCCAGCTTTTACCAGGGGCTACATTACAAGATATTGCTATTGCAGCAAAAACAGCTTTACTCCTTACCCCAGATAATCCCATCCCAACACAAAATTTTGCAAACATTAAGCAAGGGGTGAAAGAAACATTTATAGAATTTGTGGACAGACTAAAGCTTGCACTCGAAAAACAAATTGAAAATACTGAGGGATGCAAAAAGGTGTTAAATAAAATTGCCATGTCAAATGCCAATCAAGTGTGCAGGGCAATTTTGAGGTCATTACCCCTAGACTCTAAGCCCACTATTGAACAAATGCTTGAAGCCTGCACAAGGATTCCTCCGCTGAAAATACAGTGGCACAGGCTGTTGCAAAGGGCATTACAGATGGGGTATCAGGAACCTTTGCAGTGGTTGCTGCAAAAGACAACCAGCAATGTTTTTATTGCGGGGAACTTGGTCATTTTCTAAAAGACTGGCCAGAAAAAGACTCAGTAACAGATCGTCGCTACCGGAACCTATGGCATCAACAGCAATCATCTCGCCAGCCGCGTCCGGGAAACTTCCAGTGGAGCCCAGAACAGCCCCATGCGACTACATCAAATCAGAAGCCGTCTTGCTCAGCCCTAGCCGCCATCTGGCAACAACTGAGAGAATCGACCACCACCCTCATCAGTCTCAGAAATTCCAGCCCAGACTCAGCAGATCTCCCATACAGAGCAATTCAGGTGGGGACCCAACGCCAGCTAGTAGGCGCATTGACCATCCATTTTGTTGATGAGTGTGTCTTCAGAATCCCGACTGAAAAGTATAGGCCACCAGATGGTCCTCGAAACATTGTAATCATTGAGGACACTGTCAGTGGACCAGATAATTTTAACGTCTTCCCAGATGTGCAAACTGTAGGCCTTGATGATGAAATCCTGGTCTCTCTTTACTACATAGACACACCATTTCAGCTGTACCAGTGAACCCCTATAACCCAGGCCTTTCTCCTACCCAAGAACTATTCAGAACAAGCTCTTCTCAATCCAGCCATCTTGTGGACACAAATTGTGGGCTCAAGCAAACCAATAATTGGATGCACCATACTTTGCAGAAGAGAAAAGATTCTCCGCCCAAGACTGAGACACCGGAGCAGATGTTACCATCATTGCCCGCTCTGAATGGCCTTCACACTGTGAGCTGCAACCAGTTGTGAGAAGGATTTTAGGAATAGGAGGAGTTGCCATTACAATGAGAAGCAAGCACAATATTATAGTGGAGTGTCCAGAGGAAAAAATAGCTGCCATCAGACCATGTATAGTAAGAGCGCCTATCACTCTTTAGGGCAGAGACCTTTTATCACAATGGGGGGCTTCGATCCGTGTTTCCAACGAGGATTTTTAGTTAGGGTCACTATGCAGCGCACAACACCCACTATATCCCCCGACTCACCTGGAAACAAGATCACTGGGTGTGGGTCAAGCAGTGGTCCCTTTCTAAGGAAAAATTGCGCGCCTTGGAAGCCCTCGTAGAAGAGCAGCTTTCCAAGGGTCATATCACAGAAACTAATAGGCCTTAGAATTCCCCTGTCTTTGTCCTCAGAAAACCTGGCAAAGATAGGTGGAGGCTCCTCCACAACCTCAAAAAAATCAATGAGGCCATTGAAGATACGGGTTCACCGCAACCTAGTATGCCCTCTCCCTCCATGCTACCGCGAGATTAGAAGCTCGCCATTATTGATATCAAAACTTGCTTCTTCAACATCCCCCTTCATCCTCAAGACGCACCCAAGTTTGCATTTTCAGTTCCTTCCCTCAATAGACAAACCCCTTTGAAACGTTACCACTGGCTTGTCTTACCACAAGTAATGAAAAACTCTTCAACCATCTGCCAGTAGTACATGGCCCACATTTTGTCACCTGTAAGGAACCTGTTCCCAGAAGCAATCATTCTCCATTATATGGATGACATTTTTGTTTACGAACCTGAACAGACCTACAGTAATTTCACGATTATAAGACGCATCTGATTATAAGCCGTGCATTACGATACAGAGTGTGATAAAAAGTATCTATTCTATCAGCATCTGTTGAGGGTGGGGGCAGTGATCGTTATCTCTGCAGGACATATTCTGCTAATGGGCCATCCATTGAAACCAGGTGGGGCATTGATCTTCATCTTTTCACAACCCATCATGCCTTCAGCGAGTCATTTTCTGCTAATGGCCCATTGAGTCCCACTGTGTGACTGATAAAATGACTTCATCCCATTGGAAGTTGCTCCAGCCAGGGGGAAAAGCCCAACATTTCTTACCAAAATAAAAACAGAGGTTTTGGGATACTAAGGTAGCCCCTTTCTCCACTGGACTCCAGAGGAAAACCGGATTTCTCCACATCACCACTGGACCTCCGGAGGGAAACTGCACTTTGTACAGGACCACTGCTCCAAATGAATCACATCTGTCACTACAAGAGGACTGCAGCCACCATTTAATGGGACTGCTACCAACACCCTGCATGATGGGGTGTCAGGTTGTACTCTGACTTTGTCAGGATGTGGAGTTTGTTTCTTTGAAGTACTGTATTTCTATTTTAATTTCCCTAGTAAAGAACTGTTATTCCTAATTCTTATATCTTTGCCTGAAAGCCCCTTGATTTCAAAACTACAGAAATTTGGAGGGAGGGTGTTTACATTCTCCATTTCAAAGAGAAGCTCCTGCCTTTCTCAGCAGACGCCTGTCCTCCAAAGTAAAACAGCAACTTTTTGTTCTTTGTCCATATATAAACTGCACCTGATTATAAGCCACAGTTCAGCTTTGGACCAAAATTTTAGTCAAATGATGTGGCTTATAATTGTGAAATTACTGTACCTTGACATCACACTAAAAAAACCTATTCAAATCATCAAATCAGCAGACTTTGAAATCAGCAAAGAAAAAATCCAATTTGTAAGCCCATGGACCTACCTCAGACTACGAATTTGAGAACGCACAATCGCCCCCCAGCAGTTAGCCATCCAAGACAACCCGAAGACCCTGTGAGACCTCCACCAATTCTGCAGGTGCATCAACTGGGGTCCATCAACTGCGTACGCCCCCTGCTGGGAATCACTACAGAAGACCTTGCCCCGTTGTTCAACCTCCTCCATGGCAATAAAAACCTAGACTCACCATGCTCGCTCACCTCCGAAGCCCAGAAGCCCACCAAAAAGGTCCAAAAAGCCCTGTCATCGCGTCAAGCCCACCGGTAGAAACTGAGACTTCCCTTCCAGTTTGCCATTCTAAGTAAGGCCCCCTGGTTTCATAGACGCATTTTTCAGTAAGATACTGAATCCAAAAATCCTTTAATCATCATAAAATGGGTATTCCCACATTACCAGCCAACCAAAACTATAACTTACACCCCAGGAGCTAATAGCAAATTTAATAAAAAAGGCTAGAGCTTGTCTCTATTCTCTTGCAAGTTGTAAATTCACACGCATTATCCTACCATTAGCCACCATTGGAGATTTGGAGCATTTGCTTCAATTCAATGAGAACCTCCAGTTTGCCTTAAATAGCTACCCAGGCCAAATTTCCATCCATCTGCCTGCTCATAAATTGTTTAAATCGGTCTTTAATTTGGTCCCAAAATTAATACAAAATAAAACACCTCTCAAGACCCTAACCGTTTTTACTGATGCCTCCGGGTCTTCTCACAAGTCAGTAATGACTTGGAAAGATCCCAAGACTCAAAAGTGGAAGTCTGACGTCCAGGTAGTCGAAAAGTCACCACAAATTGCTGAATTGGCAGCCATCGTTGGAGCCTTTGAGAGATTGAAACATCCCATAAATTTGGTCAGAAATTCGGCCTGTGTTGCTGGTGTAGTTATGAGAGCTAAACATTCTCTTTTAAAGGAAGTTTCAAATCCAAATTTATATAAGCTGCTTTCTAAGTTAATTTATCTCATCTCCCACAAAAAGCAGCCCTACCACATAATGCATGTGAGGTCACATACTGACCTTGAGGACCCATCGCCAGTGGAAACAAAAGAGCAGACGCCCTAGCCATGTTTACAGAAACTGCAAACTTGCCGGACACTTTTGCCCAAGCAAAGATGTCCCATGCCTTTTTCCATCAAAATGCCCCTGCTTTAATGAAAATGTTCCATCCTATAAGAGAGCAAGCTAGAGCCATTGTAGCTACCTGTCCCAATTGCCAATCCTACCAGCTGCCTTCCTTAGGATCTGGGGTCAACTCCCGTAGTTTAAATAGCTGCCAGTTATGGCAAACTGACGTGATCCACTTCCCAGCATTTGAGAAAACAAAATACATCCATGTGTCAATAAACACTTTCTCAGGTGCAGTGTTTGCTTCCACCCACGCAAGAGAAAATACTGTTCACACCATCAAGCACTTTCTGCTGGTGTTTGCTACCTTAAGAGTCCCAAATGAAATAAAAATAGATAATGAGCCTGGTTACTCTTAAAGGACTTTCTTAACCAATAGAGAATTAATCACACCACAGGCATTCCACATAATCCCGCAAGGCAATCAATTGTTGAAAAGACCCATGACACTATCAAGCAGGTCCTTGACCAGCAGCGTAGAACGACAGAGACCATGTCTCCCATTGAAAGACTCTGTAAAGCTCTGCACATAATTAATTTCCTAAATTGTTCCTCCACTGAGCCCACTCCCCCCATATTCTGACACTTCTCAAATTCAACCCAAGCTAAACTTGAAGAGAAGCCACCGGTGCTGATCAAGGACCCTGAAACCCAACAAATATCGGAACCTTTCCTGCTAATTACCTAGGGAAGAGGATCTGCCTGTGTGTGAGCTCCATCTGGCCCAAGATGGCTCCCAAGAAAATGTATAAAACCTTATTTAGGACCAGTAAACACCGCAACCGACAACATTAATAAAGTCTCTCCTAAGCCTAGCACTACAAGATTTCAGCACCAGAAATGAAATGCCTGGACACGAAGATGCCGCCAAATGCTGAGCCAGCAACAGCCAAATCATCCCATCACCAGGTCACAAACAAAAAAAGGCGCAAAATTTGTACAAAGAATATGAGAAATCTTAAGCTAGGCATTTCCTAGCTACTATTACTACCTCATCCCCCAATAATCCTTACCGAACCCTACTTACCTTTTTGCCCCTCCTACCCCAAACCTTCCCATGTCCCTAATTCCCTTCCTCTCAACTACCTCACCAGAAAAAATACTTCTTCTTGTCAAATAACAATTTTGTTTATATTCCCTAGCCCAAACCTCATCCATAGCCAAAATGAAGGTCGCCCACCTTGCTGTTAACAAGTCAAAGACATCCAAAATGAAGAAACAATCACTGATGGCTTTAATGACCTCCCTAAATAATAGAGACTTAAAAAGTGGAGACTATCCCTACTTAAAAGTGTTTTATGGATTTTCATTATCATCCTTGCTGTGTTATTCATGCTTTCCTGTTTTATGCGCTGTATCAAAAGGGCAGTTGAAGAAGCCTTCTTAATAAAGAAAGGGGAGTTGTGGAGGCCAGTGGCCCACCGGGGACTGAAATTGCTCCACTCCCTTGGAGAGAATGCCCTTAAGCACTCCCTCTTCATAGTGGTTATGGAAAAATTATCCCCAATATGCCCCTCTGTTTTATGTTAATCTGTTGTACTCTATTGGACTCCACCCTTTGTACTGCCCCTGGACCATAAGTTTCATACCCTATATAAAACCCGTTCCCTCAGCCTCCTGGAGCTCGTTTGTCCCTGGACCCCTCTGAGGAAGAAGACCAATAAACTTCACCTTGGAACTTGCAAACGCAGCTCCCATCTCTTTCTCCTGCATCGGCCGAAGTGGAGCTTCACAAAAGAGCTGGTTACTTCTGCCCAAGTGCGAGGACGTGCCTCTGATTGACAGACATCCTTCTAAAGACGCTTTACCGAAGACTATTGTGTCACCTCCCCCACAGCTCCTCGCCGCAATACCGGACCATTTTGACTAAAATTTTGCTTCCAAATTGGAAGTGTGGCTTACATTCAGGAGCGGCCAATATATGAACAAATTTTGGAAATTTCCCAACCCGGAAGTCCGAGCCTGCAGCAGCCCCGAGCTAAGCCGGAGCCCGCCTGGCCCCGGGTGGTGGGGCAGTGGCGGCGCAGCAGTGGCGCTGCCCAGCCCCAGGAGGCGCGGCACCTGCTGGGCATGCCGCACCCCTGTTTCCCGGCGGCAGTGGCTGTGCACACCCCTCTCCCTCTTCCCAGCAGCAGCGGCCAGGGACGCCGCTCTCCCTCTTGCTGGCGGCACCAGCCGAGCATGCCGCTCCCCTGCTTCCTGGTGACAGCGGCTGGGCATGCTGCTTCCCTGCTTCCTGGTGGCAGTGGCAAGCGGGGCCAGGGCTGCTCCCTGGTGGCCGCCCTGAGCAGGGCCAAGCCAGTAAACCCCGTGATCCCGCGATTCTGTTACTAATTCGCAACTTTGTGAAAGTTGCACGCGAATTCTCACTGCTAACGAAAGTGGCTAATAATCCAGTGCGGCTTATGTATGGACAAAGACCTAAACATTGCCAATACCTGGAGCTGCGGCTTATAAGCAGGTGTGGCTTGTAATCGTGAAATTACTGTAATTTGACCTTTCATTGATAGGTACAATAGAATACAAATGCTAGCGTAGTCATTTCAGATAATGCTTCTCTGCAGAATATGAACTTTCTCTTCTTTTAACCAGGAAAAAAAATCAAGAGGATCTTGAAATGTAGTTTTTTGGGTTTTTTTTCCTTAAAAGAAATTTTAAGTGGCTTTGGAATTGTTACTAATTCTAAGAATCATAGAATACTGTTTTCACTTTGCCATTTTCGTGTCTCCCACTCTCTCCTTTGTTCCCGTACCCACTGGCATGATATTACAGTGCTTGATAAAGATAGACATTGAAGTGGTGTCCACTCACAAATATATCAAAGCCAATATACTAAAAAAACCTGAACAAACAGAAGTGGCTTTGTTACTTTTGGTAACAGTTACAGCAGTGATGAAAAGTTACAAAAACTTTATTTGTAAGAGTTAAATGTAACAGCAGAAGTCCAGAATATTTCATTTTCTTTACTCATACAAAGAAAAAAAAATAGTCAAGACTGTTATTTGACTTCAAATAGCAGAAAACCATATTCAGTTTCAGAGAACGCAGCTCTTTCCACAGGAGAAGAAAGTTGCATATTGTTTCCTCAAGAGGGTTAAGACTGAATTCCAGGTGAATAAATGTGAAAATAGTATTAGTTACAGTTATTTCTTTTTTGTTCTATAAGATACAGTTAATTTTAACTCGTAAAAGCACAGATTTTTACATAGGCAGTTCTTAAACAGCTGTGTCCTGTATAAATGCTTAGCTGATACAAATTAGGTAAGTTTACCTGGATACCCCAAATTATCATCTAATGAGGTCTCTATTTCCCCCTTTCAAAAAAAGCCCAACCAGCCTGGAAGTGTGAGCCACAACTGGCAATGAGGAATACATGAGTTAATAGGCATATCTGCTTTATATATTCATGGAAGCATCTCCCCAGAAGAGCAGATGAAAGAAGTGAATGTTTCGACACTGTCCAAGGATAGGCTCTTTTTGGGTCATGGTGCTGTCATTACCTAAAAAATGTGCCATGATCCCATGAAAAACTGATAGAATTCCATAAGGTATGCAAGGTTGTTACCAGTCATACCTGCTGAAGCTTCTGCTGACTCTTATTTTTTTAGAGATAGAATCCGAATGCAGAACAGAGCAAAGAAACAACAATATAAAACATTGATACAACCTTACATCGTCTTGCCTGATACATTAATTCCCCACAGTAACCACACATTACAAGCAGTAAATTAAAAAAAAAAATCAGAATTAAGTGTATTTGAACGTATCTTGCAGACATCAAACATTACTTCAGTGTCAATGGGTTTGCAAAGTGTTTAAATTAATAAAGGAGAGACTGACTAATGAAGTTGGGAATGTTATATTATCTATGTCCCAAACTGCTCTTATGTTCCCTATACAACCAGTTAAGAACTGAGCTCTTCTGTAGGTGATGGAAACAGAAATACATTCAGGAGTCTGAAATCCATTCTTTCCTTCCTGAATCTGTAAAGCAGGAGCATGTGAGAGGGGAGTTGGTGGGCCTCATCTCACTAGCCCAGTGTCTAATTTGTATGTCTAAAATTAGGTAGTTGTAAATACCCTATTGTTGCATTCCTCGAATAAGGAATTATACCAATCCATTATAATAGTTGCATGCAGAGTAAGGTTTCCTTTCCCCCCTCCCGGAGTGGGGAGGGATTTTTAGATACATATTTTCTTTGAATAAAGGAAAGGAAGGCAACCCGAGTTACAGTCCAACCCACAAACTTCTTAGCAAAATCTTGAGATTCTGTCCTCAGATAATGGTAACAGTACATTAATTTTTTGGTAAAAAATAATCTCATTTTCTTACCCAGTTCCTGAAGTCACAGACATGTTTAACTCTTTTCTCCTTATATTCAAATTTGACACATTGCATTTATGATAAAAATACATGAGGAATGAGATACACTGCAATGAAATGTATGAAATCTGAGGTGGGAAAAATCCATGTCAGAAGTCATCCAGTTTTCTAATTTATAGGGAGTGATGCAGAGACCACAGGGTATTCAAGGTGACCTGAGTAACAGTTAAATTGATGAAGATGATAACTTGAAGTACTGCTTGGTTCCATCTGACTGAAGAAAAGAATGATGAGAGAGAAATGTAAAAAATTTGTTAATATCTGTTTTAATACAGTAGTTCTTTTCAGATTAATTTTGTCTGGTTATGAACTTGAAGCACATTGAATGCATACATATTTTACATAATTTTGCAAATCATCATGTCCTGAAAATCTATACTGTAGTTATTCAATATGCTGTATAGAAAGCTATATATAAATCTCTCTGTGTGTGTATCTATAGATAAATATCCGTAAACTATGGAGACAATTATACTTGCAAAATAAAGATCAAAGCTGGTAATTGACTTTTCTTTTCTTGGTTGGGAGGACTACCTGTCATTATTTTTTGAGTTTAAAGATGTCTTGGTCATCTTAAATTCTCATCTGTTTTGTAATTTAAGATCTTCATAATGTATAAGACTACAGGAAGGTTTGTCTCCCCTATGCATATTCTGTATATTGTACTTTTCCCCAAGTTAGTGAAGCAATGCAAAAATAAAATCTTTGCATTCAATAATGTATGTAAATTTTTCAGTTTGTAAAGCAACTGTTATTTTATGTAGAAAGACCACAAAACCTTTTTATAAATAGGTTAGTAGTGCAAAGAGGCAATACAGGAGCAATATCCACTTGTATTTTTAAAGACCTTCTACAGAAGCACTAGTATCAAGTGCCCTTTCATTTGAGTACTCTACATGTTTAACTTAGAGCACTGAATGTTTTTTGAAAACAAGCCCCAACTGTCAACTTGAAAATTATTAAAACGTGGAAATAAAAAACTTATCAAGAAGGGGGAAAATACTGTATTGTTAAAAAAAAAAAGAAGAAGATTTTACCTATTTATGTAGGTTTTTTTTTCAAAAGACTATAAAAAATTATATTACTTGTTCTCAATTCCATTTGAACTGCTTCCCAGGAGCAATGGCTGTATTGCTTATCTTCTAGGAAACTGGTGATTCTTTGGAAGTACTTCTTTATGCTGTATGTTGAGCTTTTTAAAATCCATGTTTGAAAACTGCTTGCTTTTGATTGTTCTTCTGACAAACATGTTTCCAATTCTTCAATTTGATGATGAATTCCATTTTGGAAGTTCTCAATCTTGCTTGTATTCCTAACATCAAGAGGAAGGTTTTTGCTAAATAGTTGGAAGATCTGTTGAAGAAACTCATAGGTGATCCTTATGATGTTCTTCTGTGTGACCTTGGTAATCTCCATGGGAAATCTGAAATCAGTTGTTTCGCTGAGACATTGCTGAGGAAAATAACCACCCATTTTCCACAGAAAGTTCATGATATGGTAGTTCACTTTGTTTCCTTGGAAAAGACAAACTGAATGTGTGATTTTGATATACAATGCCAGTATAATGCAAATTTGCAGTCTCTGAACCATGGTGGTCATGCTGATGAAGCAGTCAGCAGTATTTTCCTTTTCGCAGATCTGTAAGCTTGCTTGTTGTCTTGTCTTGCTCACATGCTTCTCTTTCACATCTCTGAATTTATTTTATCTGTATTACATGCCTGGGTATTACTCACTGTGTGGGAGTTGCTCTTTCTAACAACTATGGTCCTGCCAAAGTTTACTGTTTATTTCTGTTTCACAGTTGCAAAGGTTTTGCTCATTTCTGCTTTGGCTGTATTTAATTGAAAAATGAGTAAAGCAGTCAATCTAGTGATTCAGAGGATATTGACAGATTAGCGGATTAGAATGTGGCAAGAGCATTTCAACTTCTTTCATTCTTATTAGAATATACAGTCCTGCTTGAGAAATTTAACTTTTAGTCTTAAGTTGGCAAAGACAGTGAAAAATAGTCACATCCCTGTAACAGATATGCGATCAAAGCAAGATGTAATTTTATTGATTTGAGAAAAAAAATCTTTTTAGTAGGATGAATTGTTTTGTTTGGGCAATGTCTTAAATTTTATTAGCAAAAATAACCTCGTTGTTGACAAAAGCATTCACTAACTAGGGGCATATGTTGCTATGACTATGTTGGCAAAAAAAGAGAAGCATATACAGCTCTTAAGATGGGTGCCTTTTTCTCCAAAATTTCTGATAGTTTACTGTTCAGAGAAGCTCTGTTCTACTCCATTATTTGATAAATCAGCCTCAGTTTTTAGATCCATTAAGGATAGCATGCTTTTGCCAAAAAAAACCCAAAACCAACAACAAAAAACAAACAAACAAACAAAAAAACCTCTTGTTCTGAAGCCTCCTCCTTTTGTCCCAAAGTGGGTTCTTTCACCTGTTGTGTGAGGGAGTCTGGTTCTGCTCATCCTCTGAAATGCAAAAGAAATCATGTTTTAAATCTAAACTAGTCAAATAAGTATTTGTCCACAGTTATTTGGTTTATTGCTCTTAAATCCTTGTCCTTCTGACTCTTGTCCCTCTGTGGTCTGCGTCATTAGTAAACAGATTTGAGCCTTCTGTGCCTTTGCTTGTGAGATATATAGAGCTCTCTGACTCAAGCATTTAACTTGCATAATAAATCTCATCCTGCAAAGGGCAGGGACATTCTGACATATAGAAACTCATGAATCAGTTTAGTATCTCCTGTTGACCACTTGAGTTGCAGGAATGGCCATAAAGCTGCCCTAAAAATCAGTAACTTTACTTAGTTGTTACAGATAGTTTTTACTATTTGTAATATAAAAAAATGCATGAATATAAAAAAATACTGAGTTTATAAAAAATTCATTGCTCTTCTGGTTTTACTGGAACTAGAGGGTCTCCTGATATTTTCCCTGGTCCCCTCACTCACTGTAAAAAATTCCCCAGCTTCATAATGTGTCCATCTTTTCAATATCCCTTACTGCCTACAAATATCACATTGATCAAGGCCAAAAGTGCCTGTGTGTTTATGCAGGGGATGTGGGGGCCTTTAAGGCCCGAGGCCCTCTGCTTGTTGCTTTTGCCTTTGTAATGCCAGTCTCTATTCTTTCCACAGTAACATGGTAATCAAGCTAGCCTAAGTATGCCCCCAGTTAGGGTAACCTGTTACATTTACAGTTTCCAAAAGCTGATACATTCCTTCCAGATTCTCTAAGTACGTATCAACAGATCGCTTCCAATTCAAAAATATGAAATATAGAAAAGGACATCTATAAAACCTGGCAGACCCCTTTTAGTTGTTTTTTTAGATGCCTGTATCACTGGTTGATTATTTCCCTGAGTCTATGCAGTAATAGGACTAAAATCCTTGCTTCCCATATGCTCTTTATTTTGATCCATATTCTCTACATCTATCTCCATTCCTATGTTATATGGTGTCAAAAGACCATGTGACACACATCTTCTGCCTCATCCCCTCTGCAACACATGATCTTTGCCTTTTTATCTTTCTCCTTAGTATATGGCATCAGCATATCTCCTGCCAGAATAGATTTTTTCTGAAAACCAGGTCTCTATCCAATGTCATAGAAGCATCAACATAAACCAAAACTGATCCCATTTATCAAGTCAGCAACAAAACACCAACTCCAAAATTAAACTGCAAAAATCCATTTTCCCCATTCTCCAAGGTGTCCACTACTGCTTACAATATGTCTTCATTTTATCTTTACTCATTGGATTTTCCCTGGCTTACTCCAGCTTTTCAAAATAAAACCCCAAGAGCTACAGGATATAATTGCAGGCTAGTTCGCCAATACTTAGTTGCCCAATTCCTTTATCCTTAGGTCCAGACCTAATACAAATTATTTTTTACTCTCTACACCAACTCCTTGTTGTCTAAGAAAGGAAAAACACTCTCTTCCATCACACAGTTTTGTGTGTAACAATTTTAAAGCCTAGACATGCATTTATTTCCCAGTTCTGATCCCCTGTTGTTAGTTACACTTTGCTCTGACCTTGTGTTGGCAAAGATAGGAGGACACCTCCCCTCTTTCACACACTAATTTTACCCAATTTACACAGAGTTTGAAGTTTTCAACTACCAATTCCACTGGTCAGACCAGGACTGGTCCCACTGGTCAGTTACAACAAAATTAAATTTGGTACTCACCAATCCAGAAACTCATAGCACTTTTGCCCTTGCTCAAATACCTGTGGAGTGTTACACCTTTGAGTTGCTCATGCCTCATTGCTGGAGAGGATTTGATAGAATCTCCAATCAAACTGGTCCAAATCCTATCTGATCTGATTCTCCTTTTCTGGCTTTGCTGATTCCTAACCAGGCAAGGTTAGGCTTTATAGTTCCCATTTGGGTCACCAAGATTGTTGTCTCAAAATGGATTATTTCACCTATTAATACAAGAGGCTGGTCCATGCACTGAGCTGAGGTACTTGATTTATTTACAGTTCTGCACAGAAAGACAAAACCCACAAACCCAGCACACAGACTATCAAAACTTTTTACTATTTCTGCATTTTAGCAAACAAAGACAGTAATGTTCATTTTTTACAAGTTACGTAAGTCTGTTATTAATTAGTATTGTGTCTTCTCTTTGTAAAATTATTCGCTTGCTTCTTAGTTAGCTTGTTCAGTCTTTCTCTTCTTTGAGTTAGTGGGTTTCTTGAGTCTGTGGTCATGATTTTCCCTTGCCGTGATTGCCCTTTACCCAGTTAAAATGTTGGCTTTTTTACTTCTTTATCTTGGGAATTCTGTCAGATGACCTTGTTATCTATAAATTCTGCATTCTTTGTGTCCATTCTCAGTGGTCCATCCTTCTCCCCTAGCTCTGCTAACCTCCTGCTAGCGTGACATGCCCTAAACCTTAACAAGACTTCTCTGGACAAGTAATTCATTTTTTCTAATACTTGGACATCATTCAAGGACACTGAATTCACTTGTGTTGGTAGCAAAATGTCCTATCTTCAGGACTACTCCAGATGGTGTAATGCTGAAATTTTTCTCCCAGGGTCTGGCTGATGTACTTCTCTGACTATCTGGTCTTTGGGCCAGGTTGTAGTAGGACTGCAGGTAGCCACCACTGGATGAATTGGGTCTGAATCAATCTGAGCCTTTGATAATGACAGTTCTAGGAAAGTGCCACATAAGCACTGTGGCTAGAAATTGAAGTGCTTGGTTGGTTCCTGAATATGCATTAATAAAGTACCATGTTTCTTACGTATCACTGACTTCCTCTAGTGTGGCGCCAGCCTTTTGAACTGGCTCCTGTAATCTCAACGTAGGAAGTCACTGGTGGTTGAAAAGGAAGACTGAGTTGAACATTAAGATAAGCAAAAATTAGTAAGTACTTAGCAGGCAGATTTGCTTTTCTTCTTGTAGGAATCTTTATGGATTGCCAATTCTAAAAGTGAACCAAAGTGATTTACCTTTCTGTTATTCAGTCTGCATAATTACAGGAATATTTGAAAAAAAAAAAGGAAAATGTATAAGGTCAGAAATATTTGATGTTGTCCTGATTTTGTCTGGGATGGGGTTAGTTTTTTTCTAATTGCATGCTGTGTTTTAGATTCAGTAGGAGGGTAGTGTTGATAAAACACTAATCACTCGTCTGTTGCCATCAGGACTTTTTTCCTGTGCCCTGCAAATAAGCAAGTGCACAGGAAGCTGGAAGGGAGCCCATCCAGGACAGTTGACTTGAACTGGTCAAAGGGATCTTCCACACCACAGAACATCATGCCCAGTGTATAAACTGAGGGGAGTTGTGCAGGAGCTGCAGATCTGTCACTGGCCAGTGGGTGGTGAACAATTGTATTGTGCATCACTTTCCTCTTTTGGGTTTTAGTTCTCTTTATCACTATTTTTGTGGTTGTTGTTATTTATCCTTGTGATGATGATACAACATTTTGCATCACTTATTAAACTGTTCTTATTCAAACCTATGTGTTTTCTTTCAGATTTTCCTTCTCACTGGGGAAGGGGGAGAAGTGAGTGACTGCTGTGTGATACTTTGTTGCTAGCTGGGGTTAAGCCATGATAGATGCAAGCAGTAAAGGAATTTCGCAGTGATCTTGAGATAAGAAAGTATTTTGTTAAGGGAGAAACCTATTATAGTCTGACAGAGTGAAGGATTGCTATGGATAGGCAGTTTCTTTAGCAAACCAGTGAATGATTTCAGTGGTTATACAGTAATATCCTAGTAATACAGGAACTCTCCCATGCTTAGTCTTTTTTTGCTTCTGCTGTAGTTACATTGTGGTATTGTCACAATTTATCTAAACCCAGAGGCCTTCAGAGAGGATAGTTTATGAATTAAGTTTGTGGTAGGGGATGGCTTTGTGTTTGAAAGACTGGACAGAGAATCAGGACGGCTGTGGTAAATTTAGTGCACTAATTTGCCACAGATGTCATTTTAATTTTAATTTGGTGTACATGTGTATGGATCTTTTGCATTAAATCAGCATGTCAAGGTGGATCTGATTCACTATTCAGTATTTGTATTCTTTTTGTACACTGTCATCCCTCTTTTCCTTCCACTGTCATTTTACAGGAGACCCATGAAATATTTGATTGTTGTGGAAAAAAAAAATAATTCAAGGGGAGATTAAGAAGTATGAAGTGATTGTAAGTAATGAAGGAGAGAATATACTGTGTAAGAATCTTCAGTTCAGGGTTAGGGATCAGATACTTGTTGGCTTTGTGCAGGTTATCTAGGGACAAGTCAGGACTAATGCCTCTCAGAGTAGCTGAGTTGTGTCTACCTAATATTATGCATAACCCTCCTACTTTGGGGACATCTGAGGACCCCCATAGAGATTACCATCTTCTAAATCAGAATTCTTCTTCCCTGACAACAGAGAAGGGAGATACGCACATTCTAACTTGTATTGCAAACCATTTACCCAGTGACCAAGCACCTTACACCACTCCTTTCTTTATCTCCTCCTGTAAATAAGGAAATACTTTTCATCTGGGAATAAAAAGAGTGACTTGAATAAGTAATACAGAAGCTATGCATCTGTGCTTTGGTTCAGTGCTTCAGGATTTTGCATTTCATTGTGTTCTTGCCTCCTAAACACTTCTATGAAGTTTGGTGGATGAACCAAGAGTTGCTGAAAGAACCAATTTTTTGTCTAATGAGATAGAATGTGGTTGTGAGGTTTTTTTGGTTGCTTCCTTTTGTGGTTTGTTTTTCTCAAAAACAACAACATAACAATTTAAAAAATCTCTTTGTCACAGATTTTTTATGTCTGTAACAAATGTGAGCATCAAAATATATTGTAGTTATGCTCACATAGCCTGTCAGGTTTCAGTGAAGGCTAAAGAACTTTTGGACTGAGGATCCCATTTTTTGCCAAAGCAGACGTTGATAGGAACTTGTTATGGCTCAGGTGGGAGCTGAAAAGAAAACCTGGAGGATAAAGCTGAAGGTGTAGTACAAAGTACTAAGAGTCAGCTGAATGGAACTGAGATCTCTGATCTGAATTCACCTAAATGCATTTGCCTAAGTTCAAAGTTTCTTAGTGTTCATGTATTTTAACTATATCTTTCTTTACAAAGTGGGTATATCTAGTTTCTACATGTCTTGTGAGCATTATGCACTTTTACCCAGGCTCTTTGTCAAGATTGTCTAGTGAAAGCATTTTGAAGAATGCCGAAAAAAACAGAGGAAAAAAACCAAAAAGGCTGAGGCCTGAAAATCAGTTTTGATTTTGGACAAACCTAAATACTGAGAGAGATGCTCCTTTAGCTTCTGTATTGTCTTTGCTTCCCTCAGCATTGCCCTGTTTTCTTGCTTAAGAAGTAATAGTGTTAAAAACTTGCCTGTGCTTCACAAGATAGTGCAGAAAAACATTGGCAGGTGTGGAGGAGCCTTAGTAACCCTTTCTGCAGCCCCTTTCTGCAGCCCCCCTGTCTCCTCAGACTCAGAGGAGTACAAGGGACAGTGGCAGTCAGAGACCTAATGTAAGGATTTTGAGGAAGGGCTCCTTCCAGCATTGTCCTGGGGCAGCCTCATCCCCATGGCATGGGATAGAAGTGCATCAACATGAGTCAGTCCTGGAGCACCTCACAGACTTCCTGGTTTTGCTGCCCAGAGATAGACAACACACTGCATCACAGAGAGGAAGACTTTCAGGATTACATAGGACTTACTGTGGGATTATTAGGGGAGAAACCAAAGGCAGGGAGAGGAGTAGAACTGAGTTGTTTGGGAAGGAAAAAGCATGTGAAAATAAAGGGATGAAAAGGACTGATGATGTTTAAACAGCAGCTGGTCAAAACACTTCTCTATTTTGACCTGCAGATCATTATGCCCTCCCAATAAACTCCATTTCTAAGTATTTTTCTGGGTGAGGGACTGTTTGACTTTGCAGAGGAATTTCCATCTGTCTTCATTGTCTGACTCTTTGGATTAGATTTTTGTGTCTAGTGTTCTCATCTGCTTGCAATCAATTGTAATAAACAGTTAGACTAATGTTATTGTTCATCCATCTGTAAGAAGGTCATCTTGGCAGCTAGTAACAGAGTGGTTATGAAAACACTACCCCAGTAATAGGAGATAGAAAGTTCCTAATACTTTCTCACTTCACGAGATAGTGCTGGTCTAGTTAAGTTGAGGTGTCTGGTGCTTAAATAAGAAACCAAAATACCTGACTGGATTTGCTTGGTTTTCCTGCTGAACAGTGTTTTTGTTTCTGAGAAGAATGCATAGATCACTTTATTTTTCCTCTGGAAAACCCTTATGCCTGAATCACAGAATCCAATCAGCATGATAGGGAAAGTCCATTGACTAATTTATTGCCAGCTGCAGAGGAAGTGTTTCAAACTGAATGTATTTTAAGAGATCTCGATCAGCCAAATTACTCCTGGGAGAAAGCCTCTATCAGGATATGAATGATCCCAAGCTTGAGGTGAAGTTTTACTGCACACAGTAAAACCCATAGTTAACTCCTACCCAAAGAGCTGGTCCTTTTTCTCTCCTGTTTGGCCTTAATATTGTTTCAACTTGGAAAAATAGTGTGACTGGGCAGCTAATCACCTTTCCTTTCTCTGGGCAGGAATTATGATAATGACAAATTTTTTTTCCTATTTTTCTATGTTGAACTCACTATTCAGAATAAAGCTCATATGTGGTTCATGGGGATAATCAGAAAAACATGTCTGTTAGTATGGGAGCAGAATCTGTTTTTAAAAGGAGACTTGACACAAGCTAAAAAGCTAGAAACCTGGAATTCTGAGTTGAGGAGCCTGGGCTGTATAGAAGGCAACTCGAGGTAAATTGTGATCTTGTCTGATTGTGTCCTCCACAGAGGGAAGTGAAGGCTGTATTGTTAAGTGTCTCAGCTCTTCATCTGTAGCACTTGGATGTGAGACTGCAGCAGATCAAAACCTTTTAAAATCAAACTAATGAACAGCTAAAAAGCATAACAATTTAACCTGAGATTCCTGGCTACTATATGTGTACTACAGACCTCTTTCTTAAAGGGTTAATGGCAGACACTAGTCAGTTTGTTGTATGTTAGCCTATATGACTCTTACAGACTACAAATGTCCATCAATATTATTCCATGATATATTATTCCATATTAGCATCATTAACATAAATTTATTTCATAATACATTTATGCAGTGATTCTGTAGGATACCTTTTATCATCCTCATAATAAAAAATACCAATCATTTCTGGTCAGCTCAGGTTGGGTGGATGGCAAATACTGTTCTGATATGACAAGAACATCTTTGTATTGCTGACAAATCTTTTTTATGGCAGCATGACCATTTACTTGTGAGAAATGTCTTAATGCAGCATGACTGTAAGGAGACCATTAACTAAATAATGATGCAGAATTGCTCTGTCATAGCGAGGTAAAGACTCCATAATATGTGCTAGGCATGTTTATAGATTAAAATTTTTATTTTATGGACTATTGAAGCCTGATTCCTGTCCTCTTTTACTTTATTCTCCCAACACTTTTTCCTTGTGCCTTGTCAAAGAAGGTAGGGCAGAGTACATAGTGTAACAAATTTCCAACTCCACATCTTTCTGTGGTGTTACAGCAGTGATGGATGTGAGAGAAGCAATAGAGATCACCTCCCTGGACTTGTGCAGGGCCTTTTAGAGAAAGGTCATCCTTTTATCTAAACTGGAGAGATATGGATTTGACTCTCAGATTAGTTCAGTTGAGTAGAGCACAGTGCTAATAACTCCAAGGTCATGGTTCAATCCCTGTGGGTCATTCACTTAAGAGATGGATTTGATGATGCTTGTGGGTCCCTTCCATCTCAAAATATTCTGGGATTCTGTGATTTTATGGGTAGACCACTTGCTGGATAAAAAAAATGGCTATATAGGTCCTTTTAAAGAGTTGGTCAACAACTCATGGTCCCAAGTGGAAAGTGATGAATGACATTCTTCAGAGGTTGGTATTGGGACAGCCACTTAATAATATTTTCGTTGGTTACTCAAGACAGTGGAATGTTTACTGACAAGCTGAGTGGTGCAGTTGACACCTTGGAGGAAAGGGATATCATCCAGAGGGACCTTGACAAGGGAGGGGGGTGCCTGTTTGAACCTTGTGAAGTTTAACAGGGACAAATACAAGGTCTCCTGCACCTGGATCAATGCAGTCACAAGTACAAATAGAAGCTGGATGGAGAATGAATTGAGTCTCTCTAGAGAGAAGGACTAAAGGGTGTTTGTGCCTAAAAAGCTCAACATGACCTGGCAATGTGCACCTACATCCCAGAAAGCCAAATATGTCCTCTGCTGCATCCAGAGCAGCATAGGGTGAAGGGGTAGATTGTGCCTCTCTGCTCTGTTCTGCTCTAGTGAGACCCCACCTGAACGCTGCATCCAGCTCTGGGGGCCTCAATACAAGAAAGATGTGGACCTGTTGGAGCAAATCAGGGGAAAAGCCACTAAGTCGATCACACAGCTGGAGCACCTTTCCTATGAAAACGGGCTGAGACAGTTGGAGCTGTTCGTTCTGGAGTGGAGGAAGCTCCAGGGAGACCTTGTAACATCTTCTAGTACCTAGAGGGGCCTTATAAGAAGGCTGGAGAGGGGCTTTACACAAAAGCATGTGTTGATAGGACAAGGGGGAATACCCTTAAGCTAAATGAAGGCTGGTTTAGGGTTTTTTTCTAAAAAAACCCCTTAGTGTGAAGGTAGAACAGGTTGTCCAGAGATGTTGTGGACTCCCCATCCTTAGAGGTGTTCAAGACCAGGCTGGATGGGGCTCTGATGATCTAGTGGAAAGTTTCCTGCCCATAGCAGGAGGATTGGAACTAAATGGTCTGCAAGGTCCCTTCCAATCCAAGCTATTCTATGATTCTGTGTGCTGAGTAATTAGTTTTTTCCTTTATTGGTCAGTAGACTTGGTTTCAATCTTAGTCAGCTGCTAATTTTGTTTTTTCTGGAGGACTGAGTTTACTTTGATGGGATATTTTTTTTTTTAGGTTTTTTTTTGAGGTTCCTTCTAAGAAATCAGTAAAAAATGTAATAGGGAGATAATTAAATATTTTCCCTTAAAAAGTTCTTAAAAGTTAATAGCGTGCATAGGGAACCAAGCAGGTCTAAGCAGTTATTGTCAAGTGTTGTGGCTGTGGACTTTTTGTGAAAAACTGTAACATAAGGTGGGAACCAAGAATTTTTACATTGGCTTGGTTTGACAACAAGCACAATAACTGTGCCAAATTCCACTTATTTGTTGGATGTTTTAGTTGTTGTTTTGTTTGTTCGAGGCTTTGTGTTTGGTTGTTTTTTCTTTCTTGTGTACCCATCTCATTGTGTCATTTGTCTCTGTGTCCTGCTCCTTCTTCAAATGTTAGTGTTTTCAGATTAGCTTTGTTTCCCCTGGGGAACTGGTCACATATGAAAATAGACATTACCAGCAATTCTAAAAGTCTGCCTTGCTAATGATCTTGGCTAAAGGATGCTAAATGGTTGCAGTAACACTTCTCTATGTGCTTGATGTATTACCAAGTAAAAAAGTTGTTTTGAAGGCTCTCATAAACCTTTGCTGGAATGTGTGATCAGATAGGTCCCTGTAACAGGATGGATTCCAGGCTGGGAATCCATGGGCTCGTGTAGCCCCATGAAAATATTACTGTGTGCATTCTCCTGTATTCGGAGAAGTGCCTACAGTACCATCCTTTCTCACAGGATCACAGAATAGGTAAGGCTGGAAGGGACCACAGTATGTCCCACATCTGGTCCACCTTCCTCTTCACACTATATCAGAAACAGTTTTCAGATTTCCTATTTGAAGACCCTCAGTGAATCCAGTGATACTCAGTTCATTTGCTGTGTAGATTGTGACTCCAGAGTAAGAACCACTGGTACTGTCCTGTTTGCTACTTAGAATTTTGCAGAAGTCTGTCTGTGGAAAAACTTGCACAGAACTTTGGTGGGTTCCTAAGCTCTTTCTTAGTCTTTGCTCAGTAAGCAGTTGGACTGTATGGGAGAAGATCACTTTTGGAATTGGTGAATTGGCACAAGTCTTTTAATTCTGTGACATTAATAACTGGTCGTTGGCACCCATGCTTATTTTGAAATTGCTTAGCCCCACACGGCAGGCAACTGAAGAGGGTTGCACATGACAGATCAATGTTTTGGGCAGCTTCTGAACATAGGAACTTTTGGTGCTGGAGTCATGTACCCATTCACAGTAATGCTTATTACAAAGTCTATTTGAAGGACAGCTTTAAAACCTGTGATGAATAAAGAATGTATGTGTAGAAGATGTCAAGTTTATGCTGTCTATTTTTCTGGCATCCTAAAGTTCAGATATTTCATTTCTACTGTGAACTTATTAGATGCCCAGTACTCCATTATCCAGTGGAAATTGGGATATTTGCTGGTTTTGTTGGGTGAGTTCAAGCTGAGTTAAACAGAGGAGCCAAATCTGTTTAAAGAATATGTTTGGAGTCTAGCTTTATGAACAGATGGCAACTCCAAATGAGGCAACTGTGTTTTCCTTCCTTGGTCTGCTATTGGCCTGGTATGTGACCTTGGACAAATGACATCCTCTCATATTTCTTGCTTTCATCTGATGTTGCCAGAGCACTTGAGAATATTTTTTACATGAGACAGTAGCTTTGATAAGAATTTTGAGGTTATATCTTAGAGCAAAAAGGACAGTAATTTGAAAACCTGATCTTTTCATTATTAAAGTAGCTTTCATAATCTGATTTATTTGTTTATTGTACTGATAAAGTTACCAAACACATCTTATTTACATTAATGACTTTTATAGGATTATAAAGAAGAAAAATTTTTCTTAGACTCTATATCCATTATTCTTGCAGGTGTAATTTTTTAACTTCTATGTTTTTCTAGTGCTTTGCATTAATAATGTACTGGTTTCTGCAGTGTCATCAAATGTGGCAGATTGCAGGGGCAGTGTGCATCCACTGGGATGCACGGAATGAAGGAATTCAGAAGTGTAACATATAGTATGTAAGATATTGCTGGCAATCCACTGTAATCCCTGAACAAAATCTTTATTTCACATTACTTTTTAGAGATCTTGTCTTGCAATGAAAGTGCTTAGGTTGATAAACCTTCTGCTGAAGCATTTTGTACCCGGGAATGGAGGAAAAGAATAGGACAAGCTGCTAAAAAATCTGAATCACAGGGTATCATGAATTGTAAGGGACCCACAAGGATTGTAAAAGTTAACTCCTGGCTCTTCTCTGTAGGGTACAGCACAGAGGGTATATGATTTAACTCCCTTAGTGTTCTTCTTTAGTGTTTTTTGCTTGCAAAATCCTTTGAAAGTAAAGGGATTTTGCATTCCTTCTTGACTACATATCTTAGCAGCTTCTCTCTTTTATGAGGAGTCTGAAGGGTGCAGAGCTTTCATTCTTCTTTTTGCTTCAGGAAATCTTTAGTTCTGGTGTGTGCTACTTTACAAAATACAATCACCCAAATGCAATCCCCATGTAATTTTTTTTTAGGCAGAACTGCAAATTATTCATAATCAATCTCTTAGCAGTACAACTGGAGCACAAGCTGGGAGACACCTGTGGAAGCCAGTTCTCACACTGAACCAGTTAGGTTTCCTGCAGAATCTCCAGAGTCTTCAAAATTCTCAAGGCTTTTCCATTGAGACAGACTTCAGAATCCACATGGCATGAGGCATCAGAGTCTGCTCTGTATCTGGTGATAACTTGAGTAATGGATAACTTCCTTCCAATGTACTGTATTCTGCATCATACTGTAAATAACATTTTAACGAAACAGAACTAAGCAAATAAATAAAGGCCTGAGAGAAAGCTGTGCATTACCAATACAGCTTCTGTTTTCCAAAGTCTGTCCTATTTATGTTCTTATCTAGGAACCTAGTTAGGATTGAAAGATGGTGACATGGGCTGGCCCTGGCCAGATGGTAGGTACACACCAAAGCCACTCACTCACTTGCTTCTGCAGCTGGACAGAGGAGAGAAAATCTAACAAAGAGTTCTTGAATTGAAATAGGACCAGGAAAGAGATCACTCATCAAATAATGTCATATGCAAGACAGGTTCAACTTACAGATATGCATTGAATTCATTACTAAGAAAATCAGAACAGGATAATGAGAAGCAAAATGAGCCTTTAAAAACACCTTCTGCCCATCCCTCTCTTTCCAGCTCTACCTCTTACCCTGGTGGCACAGAGAGACAGGGCATGGGGGTAATGGTCAGTTCATCACCTGAGCCTTCTCCTCCTGCTCAGGGAGAGGAGTCATTTCCCTGCTGCACTCTGGGGTCCCTCACATAGGAGACAGTTCTCCATGAACTTCTCTGATGCAGCTCTATCTCATGGGTACCAGTGACTTCCCTGTGATCTGCTGCACCTGAATGCCTCCCACAGGCACCAGCCCCCCTCAAACTGCTGTGGTGTGGGTCACTCTTCCATGGGGTGCAGTCCTCCAAGGACAGGC
>PYHW01009260.1:56851-73986 GCA_013186435.1 Turdus rufiventris | reverse complement strand
CTCTGCATCCCCCATGGATCCCCATGGGCTGTGGGTGGATCTCTGCATCCCCCATGGATCCCCATGGGCTGCAGGGGCACAGCTGCTTTACTGTGGGCTGCACCACAGGCTGCAGGGGAATCTTGGCTCCAGTGTCTGGAGCAGCTCCTGCCCCTCCTTCTCCACTGACCTTGGTGTCTGCAGCGTTGTTCCTCTCATGTTCTCAGTCTGTTCTTCTCTGGTCACAATTACAACTGCACAACTCCTTTTTGTTTTTCTTTCTTCCTAAATATGTTAACACACACCATTTCTAATTGGTCCAGCCTTGGCCAGAGGATATCTGTCTTTGGATCCACCATGAACTGTCTCTGTAAGACATGGAAGAAGTGCCCAGCATCTTCTCACAAAAGCCATCCCAGAATCCCTCCTTTTCCCTTTCCCCCCGTCCCTGCCATTTCCAAAACCAGGCCATGGAAATCCAATACAGATGGTCATAACTCAGTGTCTTCTAAGACAAAGTAAGGTAGGTATAAGAAATTTATTTACACCACAGTAGAAAGCTTCACATCCTTAATAGGGAGTAAATATGATTTATTAGATAAAGAGTTTAGCTTTGAGAGTCTGAATTCAACTGGTTAGAGCCTTTTAATTTAGTGCCTAGTGCCTCATAGCAGTATATTCAATACAGTGAAAATCAGATAACTGAAAGGAGCTGTAATGCCACAAGTGGAGGCCATGTAAGATCATTTCAAGCTGCTAATTGCCTTGGTTCTGTAATCCCCTTATTTTACCACTATCCAATGCCTTATCCAACAAGAAATAAATACTCCAGGTTTGCTATACTTTACTTTACTATGAAAATAACCCACACAGTTTACACAAAAGCTTTAGCTTTTGCTATGTTCTAGTCATGGCAGTGGCAGCTGCACTTGGTCCTACTGGACTACTGCATTTGTGCCAGAGCCACCAATGTTTTACATTATTAGCATTGATTAGCTGGAACATACTGCTGGACCAGTGTGCTCCAAAGGGCCAGAAGGCTTCCCCAGTTTTCATGATTTGAAGAGCAAAATGTAGTGACACGTTGAGAGCTGGGGTGGGCTGGGCCCTTAACCAGAAAGCCAATACATTTTTGTGTCTTGGGGTTGCAGTGATGAAACATCAGTGCTGGCTAGATCTCTTTGCTTGGGTGACCAGGCTGTGTTCACTGTGGAATTGTCTATCTGGCTGTTAATGTTGTCCCTTCAAATCATACAATCAAAATTTGTTCAGTCCTATGTCTTTTCAGAATTTAGTCTGTTTTAGACCGTGTTAGTCCAAAGGCATAGTTGTCTTACATTCCGTTCATCATGAGTGGTTTCCTACTGAATTTACATACTGATAATTGAGAGTTTCTGGCGTGGCTTGTTAGGAGCTTGTTCATGCATTTTTTTTGTTGTAATATGTGTGACTGTTTATTACGCCATACAATTTGACAAATAATCCAGAAAAGTGGAGCCACTGAGTTATTACTTGTGATCATTTTATTTCTAAGGGAGGGCCATTAGCTGCTCATATTATGGACTCGAGTTCAGCAATGCAGTAAATTAAGCTGATGGATACTACATTGTTGTGTTGTTCATATTGCCCTTTCATTTGTAAATTGTGGGATTAAATTATGTTCTAATGATTTTTTTTATATATAAATGCAGTAATACTATCAGGCATTTGCCCTACATTTACCACAAACTCAGTTTTTTATTATCAAAGCTAATTTTCTCTTTGCACAGGTCAGAGTAGTTTTGATTAGTTAAACTAGAGAAAGGGATATGCAAAGGTCTGGTATATTTCATTTGATGAGAAGCATGTTTTTTTAAACATTTCTTAGACTGTTGAACTCTAAGAATTATTTCAAAAGCACTTCATGGGAAACCCACAAAAATCACATCCCCTAAAACACATTTTTACCATGGTTTATGATATTGGAATCTTTGTTTGCCTTGCAGACTAGTCTCTTACCTCTTATGTTCAGTAGAAAGAAGATGGTAGAATTACCATTAGGTTACTGGTTTAGAATGATATTATAAAAAGAAGCAATTGTGAGCAATTCTGAAATTCTAAATCCCTTTGAGAACTGTTTCTTAAAGTGTCATAGTTGTGAAGTCCTTAACATCCATTACATCTCATGGTTGACAAGTAAAGTTTTTCCAGAGGTTTTTTTTCCCTTAAACAGTAATAGGTAAAAGGGACTGTTACTACTTACATTCCACAAGGTCATCAAGTTTTCCTCAGGAAATAATGTTCCACTGATAGCAAATGGTTTTTTTCAGTTCTATAAACATGACAGAATGTTTTGTGGATGTGATAGCAGAAAAGACTGATACACAGTCTGCAAAAACAGACACAGAAAATTGATTTGAAATTTTACCTGACGTGGGAACATTTACCCAAAAAAGACATCTGCTTTACTTTCAGAAGCTGTTAACTGGGGCATAAGTTTAAGTCTTTGTGAGAGTTTTGTGCTATTCTGTGCTTCTCTTTACCTCTGTCTTGGGGGTAAAAAGCTTACCTCAGTTCTTACTCACTGCTTAAAGCACTTACAGCCTAAATATGTTGTCTTTTTTTTAAAGTGTATTCCTGAAGATCTTTCTGTGTGCATGCTAGTGTTTCAACTCAAAAGTAGACAGCAGAATAATAGTAGGGATCATTTTAGTTTTCTGGGTTACTGGGGCCTGGGTTAGTAAGATTGCTTGTATTCCCCATAGATATCTTCTTTCCTCGCTCCATTTCATTATACCTTCACACATAAAAAGAAGTGCAGTTGAACCAGTCCACTTGTTTGGCTTGCTGCCTGCACTTTGAAATATGTTCCATCAAAGTCTCATCTTTTGATGCTCCTGTGAACAGTAGTACAGTAGTGCACCATCTGCAACCTAGACTGATAATGTCTTAGAAACCAAAATACTATGAAGTCTTAAGCAGACAAGAAGCATAAAGCTTGACATAATGTTTCCTGCATTTTTTCAGTGAAGCTGTTCTGTAACATCTGCCTGATGCTGGAATTAACCATGCAATTAATCTAACAGTTCTAATGACAAAGGGGTGTGAGAGATCAGAAGCGAGCATATAAGGTTACCCCTACCCTTTGGCAGCTGTATATTGAAATCTCTTTTGTGAAAGGCACAGTTCAGGCATAGAGTATGCAGTTTCACCGTCTACGTATGGTATCTCTGCTACAGAGCTGAAATATGAGTCAGTTTATCCAAAGACTATCAACAGATACGTTTTATGTGTCCAGCCTACCACAGATGACGTCTGTTCTGTAGAGTTTTTCAGGGTATCATGTCACTTGGCTTTAGGGGTGTTGGATGGGTACCTGTGATAGAGTTTCCATTCTACTTCTGCGGGTGGGTCTCCTCTGGAAAAACTAGAGATTGCATCAAATTTATAAGCTTTGGATGAGACCTATAGAATTGAAAGCCACCTGCCATATCTCTTTGGGACAGTACAGCTACATGCTTCACTGGCGTGACTCTCTGTAGCCAGAATCTACTTCACTAAATTACCTTGGAATGATATGGCTTGCATAGGGCCTACACATTTCCAGAAGCACCCTTACTTTACATTTTTGATTCACAAGAGTTATCAGTATGTTTATAATAAAGGAAATCTCATTTAACCCATTAGATAGATCTGGATGGACTTATTTTTGTTGAACTATAGACATGATCATTTTGCTTCTGTGAGCCTTATTTGTCTGCTTCTGTTCAGTACAGTGATTGACATATATTTGAATCTGAATGTATATTTGCATTGCAAGTTAGGTCTTCATTTTTCCATATTTAGGACTTTACAAGTTTTGTTTATTGTTTTGCCTACGTTTTTTGTTTCAGTAAGTAGTGGGAAATACAGTATCAGTACCCATATTTGTTTTATAATAAAGAACTTGGAGCAGAAATAAACAGAAGAATGATGATGCTTAGCAGAATTTGGAAAATCCTGATTTTCTGGCAATAGTTGATTTTTCCATTGGAACTATAACTGGTATATTCAGTATTTGAAGCTTGTCCTGTATTTTATTGTGTTCCTTTATAGTTACCATGTTCTCTAAATTCACATATCACTTATGCCATATTTTTCATGCCCGTTTAAGCAGTTATATTAAGGAATGAATAACAGAATGAACAGTTGTTTTTATCTTGAATTTGCATGTATGCCACATCAGTATGGTTCTGACCTAAATTGAGCTAATGTCCTTTTATTTTAGAGCAAGCAAGGGAAGAATTGCATGATCCTACAGGCCGTCTAATTTGTATGTTGTCCTGTTGTTAAAACAGGAAGTCCACAGGAAGAACAATCCTCTAATTGCATGTACTCCCACATACATGCAATAATGTAATAATTGTACCTGTCTGAACATGATTATGTAAAGGGCAGCAAATGTAGGTGGTTTACACTATCTTTGCGTGTATGCCCGATTGTTTTCCATAGTTTAACCTAGGGTTAGAAATTCAATAGAGGCAAAGTGGGGTGTGGCCAACAACCTTTACTTTAGTGTCTGCCTGTCATTCTTCTGAACTGCCATTTAGCTAATACTTAAACCAAAGCCTGATGAAGTTTCTGGATAAGTGAAGAAGAGAAGAAAGGGGAAAAAAAGGTGTTACGGCATTGAAGAGGGTGTTTTGAAATGAAGAAAGGAATCAAAAGTGTAGAAGTTCTTTACAAAGAACAAGAGAGGAATTTGAGAATTTGGCCTGATCTTACAGCATTAGTGAGGTGTGTGTTTTCTGTGTGTGAAGCAGTGTGTCTAGTCATTACCATCCAATTGTCTGTAGTCATGATAACTGCAGATATACCTCCCATGTTTTGCGCCTTGGTACTAGGTATTATTGGTGTCTCCTTATTGGTGTCTTGCTGATGCCAGAGTGATAGTCTTCAAGGCAGTGACAGAGGCTCAAAAAACTGCATGCTTAGAAACTTGGTTTTGTGGCTTGTTATACTGGATTCTCACTAATTTTTCTAAATAAAATTTGGACTTCAGTCCCTGCCGTACTGGGATGGGGATTCACTCTTCTCACTTAGTCAGCTGGGTGGCATTGTTTTCGGAGAACAGGTGTATTATTACTTGGGAGTACTCTTGGGATGTGTGGTGATTGCTGCCTCAAAAATTCTGATGGCATTTTCCTCTCTAATAGCAGATCTTGTGTGTAATACAGCTGGATATACTCAAATAAATGGGATTGAATCAAAACTATAAACGTATGGAATGTATGAGTGGCAAAAGATGTAATTGAAATGGGATAAAGAATAGCAAGGTAGGAATGCAATTTCCTAACCGTTTGTTATGTAGCAATTAGAATGATGAAAGATCGTATAGGGAAGTAGGTCTAAGGTTGTTTTTGGGTTCGTGCCAATTCAGGAATAAATTACAAGTGCTAAAATCTGTGTGAATTTAATCAGTATCCTCAGTGTTGTTAAAGTTTCCACCAAATTCTAATGGCTAAAATAAAATGTTAGAATAAATATAATACAACTATGTAACATAAGTGCTAAATATATAGTGAAAAAAAGATCTAGCACCATTATTTTTAAGTGTGGAAGAATGTGTGTTTCTGGCAGGAAGCAGGAGAGGGAAGGAGGTAAGCAAACCTGGGCATGGGGACATTCAACAATACAACAAATACTCTTGTTTCTGTTATGTTGTTAGAGAGGGCATGGCATCTAGGCCATGGTCTGGATGAATGGGTGAAAAACCTATTGCCAATCCAAGTGCTTCCCATTTGGAAGAATGCATAGAAGTGAGGAAAGGACTGCAGTAATGGAGAAACCTCAGGCAACACTCAGCAACTTTGTTGTTTTCCTTCAGTTAAAAACAAATAAATTGAGTACATGAATTATTATATTTTGTAAGGTTCTCCAAATTATATGCAGAAGTTGTATTTTGAAGTCATCCTGGCTTTTCTTTTAACTCAATGTTCCACCTATGGAATATTAACTCATAATAAAGTGCCATATATTCAGATTCTCAGATTGGGAACAACCTGTTAAAAGAATAAAATGGAAGACTCAAACTGAATTCAGGCAGTGCAAATAGTACAGGACTGTTTACCCCAATGACTTCACCATTTTGGTGGCTTTTCCTGCTGATCTCACATTTTCTGTCTTCAGGGATTTTCTGGCTTTTGGACTTATGTTGGATTGGGGTTTTTTTTGTTTTGTTTTGTTTTGTTTGGTTGGTTGGTTGGTTGGTTTTTGGGGTTTTTTTTGTTTTTTTGGTTTTTTTGGTTTTTTGGGGTTTTTTGGGTTTTTTTGGGTTTTCTTTTTGTTTGTTTGTTTGTTTTGTTTTGTTTATTTTTGGGTATTTTTTTGCAGGGGAGGGGGCGGAGTGAGAAGACAATGTCTTGGATGGGTGGTTTTGTTTGGTTTTGGTGCTTTTTGTTGGTTTAGTGGTGGTGGTTTGGGGTTTTGGTTTTTTTGCTATGATTACTTTGAACCAACCTCTGTTTCTGATGTCTTTAAGTGTCATATGAGTGTGCCAGTCTTACAAAATCTTACTTTGAGAGAATAGGAATCCTACTGGTGAATTGGTCATATGCATGGCTTAGTGATATACTGAAGATGCAGTGAATTCCTCCACTGCTGTAATCACAGTAATCACCTTTTAGTTTGGATGTGCCTTTGATAAGACAGCCTGTCCTGCAGTATGTTTTCCTAGCATCTACATCTGTCTTAGAAAGTGCCAAGATTTCGATGCTTTTAACAGTTCTCACTAAAATTATTCTGTGAAGCCATGGGATAAGATACGGTGGAAAGTGACCTTAAGGTTTCAAAGGTTCCTGAAGAAACATCACCACAGAACCCCCAAATGACCTTTTAATTAGACCGCAAATATAAGTTTTTAATGGTGTACTCTGATTGGGATCGGAGACAAAGACCTTCATGCTGAGTCACAGCATGGGCTGCACACAAACATACAAGTAGAAATGAGAAGCTGCCAGGCTTTTGTTTTTCTTGGTCAGAAATTGTTGGGGACATAGCGTGCAAAACGTGCTGCATAAATGAGTTCTATAGAAGGAAGCTTAGCCACTGACAATCCTGAATTCAAACTATGATTTGACCTTACAGTCAATTTTTGTTAAAAATTGGCAACTGACTTTTGTTTAGAGCTAAACCAAGTGCTGCCAGGCTGTAGGGCAGGTGGCACCTTCCAGAGCTTGTCAGCTGTGCTTTCCGAGTGCTGGCAGCCACGGCTACACAGGTGACAAGGAGCACTCATTTATTTTGCTTCAGAGTAAACTGCTTCCTATGGTCATAAGAGAAAGTAATCATCTTAACCCTTCTTGCTGGTTATGTTTGTATGCTGTATGAATAATGAATTTTGTTCCTTTTTTTTGTAGGATTGGATATTGGCCACAGTTGTGGAACTTAGTTTGAAAAGCAAGGTTCTTAACTTGTAATGAAGGTAGTTTTAATCTATACCTTTTATGAGCTTGGTGCTATAGTTCTGTTACAGTAAATTTTTTGTGTGTATGGTTCGAAGGAGAACTCGTATTATGTGAGAGTTGCTCTGATCGCACACTGTAAAGAGTAATCGAATACTCTCCTTCTGCCTATAAAGCGCTTTACCCCAGAGACAAATTTATTTATAAAAAACTACTCAAACCATTCTTCCCGATCAGTTTGTGATTAGTTTTGTTTGCTTTGTTAAATTCCCTCTGAAGCACACCATAGGTTAAGCAGTATGCAGAAAAGTCTTTCAAAGTATTTTAGTTCACTAGAAAGGTGAAGCAGAGTCATAAATTGGGAAGTTACTTTTCAGTGTGTAGGGGGAACAAGGCAATTCCACAGTTGTTTCTTGGAGCATACTGCTAGGGCATTGCTTCTCTGGTGCTTGTACTTTATGGTCTGTGCAGTCAATACAATGCTGGCTAGTTACTATCTGCTAAGCTGCATTAAAGGACAGTGCCTTTTTGTTATCTTAAACTCCCCTGCTGAAAAATCCTTGTTACAGCAACAGTTAGTTGTATCGTCATTGAAGAGGAGGCTGGCATTCCTCAGAGGAGGTACTTATAATGTGTTCTTTCTAATATTGTTTTTTGATATATGATGTCTTTGATTTCCTTTACTCGCTTTCATATTTCACATATCATGGACGGCAAGGAAAACAAGTTTTTTTCCTCCAAGTGTGTCCTTCAAGACTGCTGATTTAGAACTTCAGAGTGTGGATGGTTGCTCAACCCCAGGTATTCTGTTTCCATCTAGCAGATTCTCTTTTATTTCCCCTATGCATGGTAGTAGATCTTTTTGGCCAAATGATAAGTTTGAATGCGCTAAAGGTTACATGGCAGGGATCAGAATTACTCTCCAGGGAAAAATTTCTTCAGCTGTCAAGTCAGTTCAGTCCTGCAAGTTAAGACCAATATAGAAATGAACACTGTGGATGATTTATTTCTTAGAATTTTGAAAGCACAAACCCTACAACTAGACAATTATGAACCCCACCACCACCACTTGCAGAGGCTATGCCATGTGATTGCATGCTGCTGAAGCTTTGCATCATTTGCCAAATTGCAGGTTATGACTGCATCCTGCCCTTGACCTGTAAAACCATGAAGTCATAAATATGTGAAGTCTTCTTCAAAAGACACCTGTACAAATACTTTGCCCTTGTCTCCTTGATAAAAGTTTGAAAATGTCCATCCTGGGATGCATTTGGCAGAGAGCATTGCTAGCCGGGCGAGAGAAGGGATTGTCCTGCTCTGCTCTGAGCTGGCGCAGCCTCATCTCGAGTGCTGGGGGCAGGTCTGGGTGTCATGATACAAAAAAGACACTAAGCTGTTAGAGTGCCCAAAGGAGGGCCATGAGGATGGGGAAGGGCCTTTAGGAATAGCCATGTGAGGAATGGCTGAGGTCACTTGGTCTGTTCAGCCTGGAGGAGACTGAGGACAGACCTCACTGCAGTTACAGCTTCCTGTGAGGGGAACAGGAGGGGCAGGCACTGATCTCTGCTCTGTGGTGATGGTGACAGGACCCAAGGGAAAGGCCTGAAGCTGTCTCAGGGAAGGTTTAGGTTGCATATCAGGAGAAGGTTCTTCACCCAGAGCACTGGAATAGGCTCCCCAGGGAGGTGGACACAGCACCAAGCCTGACAGAGCTCAAGAAGTGTTTAAACAGTACTTTCAGGATCATGCTGTGACTCCTGGGGATGTCCTGTGCAGGGTCAGGAACTAGATAATCCTGATGGGTCCCTTCCTACTCAAGTGATTTGTGATAATCAGCTGTAGTTGCTGCCACTCTGTATTGCCAAATAGAGTGCTTTGATCCAAGCCATGAAAAGTAGACTTCTGCTGTTATTTCATACACTACGCTATTCTGATAATCATACAGAGCTTTGTTTTAAAGTTAATGGATTAAGTCCTGCAGCCTCTGGAGGTCCATTTTAGGACAAGATTACAGATTTATGGTATAAATTATTTGAAGATATTCACAATTAAATTATCACTTCTGAATTATTTGCAGTTTATTTGAGGGGCTGCTCTGATTCCCATATGATTTTAGGTGAGTTTTGTTTCTTAGAAACACAGAGTTAAGGGCAATTTTTGTGTAACTGAAGATAATCATGTTCAGATTTATCAGTGTTTGTTAAGAAAGGGTGCAGTGCTCCAGCTAAAGATGTCATAGCCTCCTTGCTGATCTTTGCTTTGGAAAATGCCTCTCATATAATGAATTTCTTAAGACACTTGCTGAAGGCACTGTGTTACCAACAGTGTGTCCCTGCTGTCTATCCTGCCACATTAACCTGAGCTTTGGTAGGAGAAGCCAGACTAAGGCTAACGCATCTGAATGGGTGTCAGCTGAACTTTTTACATCTTGTTTTCAGTGTGTTTGCTTGTGGGAAGTGCTGTTTTCACCATAGAGTGTTAGCTATTTATCTCTGCCAGCATAGTGTTTGTAACTCAATTCTGCCATTGTATCCCTGTGTTTTTGCATGCTTGGCTTGGACAAGAAAATGAGTGGCTTTAATTGAAATGTCACTGAGATGGAACATATGATTTAGACATTTTTCTTAAAGCAGAACACATACACAGTTTTCTAAAGCTAAGATTTAGACCAAAAATAAAACTCGAGTTTGGCCAGGGCATGCAGACCAGGGCACTGAAGTTCTAGGGCATATAAACAGATAGGCCTTGTACAGAAAGGCCCTGACATGAAGTCCCAGATCACACTTCTGTGTGTGCATATTTTTCTGTTCCGTATAGGTCTTATCAACTGACTAGTATTTTTTCAACAGAATTGAGTGGACTTGGTTTTAGGCTTTCATATGGGAATTGCGTGGATGATCTGATAGTGTTGGAGAGGGCAGGAAATAATATTTTAACTCTCTCAGAGTTTACTCAGTTGTGCCAGTACTTTTAAAAGCCAGAATGGAGGTTTAGGATAGAAGGTGAACAGAACAGAGAGATTTCTCAAGTTACAGTTTGATAAGGACGTCGTATTGTTTTGTAAAGGAGAGTTTTCAGAGTATAACAGTAAAATTTTATCTTCTGTTTTCTCAGTTAATTATCACAGCTGCCACTGAATGCAGCTTAGTCAACATTTTATCCCCAGGAATGGCTTGGAATCAGAAATTAAGCAAGTTGCGGGAAACAAATGTTATTTTATAACAGAGAATCAAAATGTAATTTAATTTGTGTCCTCTTCTTTTCCTTCAAGGCTATTAAATTACTCTTACTCCTTTCACCTAATGTTGATTTATTGATTTTAAAGGAATGAAGGATAACTGTTGTCTCTTGCAGCAAATACTGCAACATGCATACTACAAAAGCCTAAAAACCATCCACTGTGGTTGTGAAGTCTCTGTCCACAGAGACCAAGACATTTAGGCAGAGCAGGGTTAGTGAGCTGGTCCTGTTGGTCTTCACACTGCAGTTAGTAAGCTGGCCCACCCAGTCCAACACTGCTGTGTACAAGGGCAGTGGTTGTAACAGCAGCTGGTGAAACAAGCCACGTGCAGCTGTAAAGGCTTTGCTTTACTGGTGGTGGAAGGATGTAGCATGTAAAAGGGGCTTGATAACTGAAAGCATGGACTGGTAGAAAATGTGTGCAGTGATTCAGGATTAGTGGCACAGGATTCACTGTGTTTGCACCTGTGCAACCAACAGCTCAGACCAGTAAAAAAGCCTGTGAACCAGAGAGAGAGCTGGAAAAACCTGTGTGCAATAAAAAAACAGCATTAAAAGGGAATGTCAGAACTATGTGTTTCACTGTGCTCTGTCACTCTGTCAGTAGTTGCCTAAGCTAAAGGGAGTTCCCAATCTGCTTGAAATTTGGGAGGTATGAAATTGTCATGGCAAACACTGTAATTCACTTAAGTGGCTGTGGCTAAATAACCACTCCCATGGGGTTTTAGTCCATCTGTCTCATCCTCTGCCTTGCACACACCTTTTCTTACATTGTCCTTTCCCTGTTCTGTGTGACCAAATGGGATCAAAGATCAAAGTTGTTTGGGATAAAAACAAATCAGTGGTTTTTTTTAAGTATTACATTTTACTTGTGAGTCTCATGCAGCTCCCTGCAAGGGGATGTAAGAATGCCTGGGCCAAGTATCATACAGGAGATGTCAAGAAGGTAGGAACATGAAAGGAGAGAAGAGGAAACAGGGCTGAGTTTTCAGAAAAATGATGTAGCCATACACACTCCTGCATGACTATTAGTTTGTAATGGGTCAAGACCTCATATTCCTAGATAACAGGGGAACATAAGATGAATTTCACTGTAATCTAAGTCATGTATTTTTTGTAGTTTCTTTACTGTAGTTCTGAGAGACACTTATTTCAGTTTACCTTAAATTATATGCCACAGGAAGTCCACATTACTAACTGGAATGCCATGGATGCTGTAACCAATATAAACTTGTAGTGAATAAGTGTCAGGGTACTTTCAGTACCTTCGTGGTGATCAGTATACTTTTGCAGAACTGCAGATAAGGTATAATTTGGTTTAAGACTTGTAAAAGGCACTAGAATTATACTAGTTGAGTGGCCAGCCCTCTGTTAAAACATGAACATTTATCCCTATCAAGAAAAAACATGCTTCATTTGCATTATTAAACAGCATTTATTGTCTAAGATTTGAGCACTCATACCTGATTCTGCTGCTGTTGAACAGCTGATACACTTCATCATAGAAATGACTGCTGTTTAAGTCAGCTAATTGCTTTGTATAATCAATTTTCCTAAAAGGAAAGACGGGCTTCTCTGTTTGTATAGAAGCAAACTTCGTTGAAAGAATTGGAATTAAATACTTGTAAATAAAGTATTGGGATACATAAATGCAAGAGTTCTACCTAAATTCATCTATTATGCTATGGAAAATATGATGCTATGTCTAAGGGCATTAATCTAAAAATCACTACAAACGTCATATATTATGCCCTGATCTAAGCACAAGACATTCCTCCCCAATCATATTCTTTAGCCAATCATAATTTTTCCGTTTTATCCCTATGAAAACCTCAGTATTTTTGCAGAATCATAAATCAAAATTTATTTCAGACTGATCCAATTAAGCCACTATTTATCTCATGTTACATAGCTGCATTCATTTTTACAGCACACAGTTTTATAGACAGCTATCCATTGCATCTTGGTTTCCCTTTCCAGTCTTTTACCTTAGAAAAGTATCAAAGATTATTTATATTTCCTCCATTGGGCCTTAACACTTTAGTTATGGAAACACTATGCTGATTCCTGTAATTGTTTACAATTGTGGGTTTTGTTACTCTTGCAAAATTACATGCTCCATTTTTTCCCCATGCCCAGACAAAGCAAAGGGTAGTTATTGCATATCAAATAAATGGATATTGTTATATGTCAGAAGTATTTCTGACTATGAGAAGGCTTCTTTCTAATCCACCTGAATGTCTTGAGTCTGCAGTATAAAATAATCCCAACAGCTTTAGAGGAAAGGAAATTGCCACTCAATCAGTATCATTCCTGAAAGAATGAGGAATGGAGACTAAGATTTTAAAAAGAAAAAGATAAAAATTTAGAAGTCAGCTGATGCACAGTTGGTTATCATGTTGTGTATTGCTGGATAGACATCTCTATGTGTTTTTTGTTAGAGAAACTAGCTGTCACTGTTTGGTTTAATAAAACAGGATTTATATCAGCTCCCCCGTGAATATAATGATGAAAGGTATATGTCTAAACAGTGTGCCATTTAACATTCTTGTTACCTGTGATTTAATAGAAAATACTCGGGGAAATGATATAGTATGCTTTTAACTCAGCAGTGACTCTGATATGATGCTGGTCATGATGTGTTGTTTGCTGTAGGTGGTTTTTAATGGTATCTGCATGGATATGACTGGTTTATTATTTCCAGATGTTGGTATACCTGATTTAAGGCCAAGTTTCTGTCTCTGTGCATGAACTGGAAGACAATATTGGACAATATTGGCATCATTGTGATGCTGATGCTGCTGATGAAGCTTATGAAGTCTCGTTGTCCTGAGATCATCTACACATCTGTGGTTACCATTCTCAGGCATGGCTCTGCCAGCAAGGCAATTCATCCAGCTGCATTATACATGGTGTGGAATAGTCCATCAGGCAAAGATGTTGGTGACTGTCCCAGAAGTACATTGCTCTGAACAAAACTAAGAGAAACTGAATCATTGAGAGGAATTACCTCTCTGAGTGAGAAAGTCATTTAGTTCAGAGGGACATGCAGGATACTGTCCCAGTATACTGTTAAGCCAAATACCATGAGTGATAACATTATTCTTTATTCCTCTATGTGTAGTTAGAAGCTGTCATAAAAGATTAGGAGGCAGTTTCTATGACTTTTGACACAAGTATAACCAGGAGCAGTTCTGCTGGAATTACTATAGTGGTAAATTGCGAAGTATCCCTTATCAAGAGACAAATTTAGTTTTATGTGGAATGAGGGTGGGTGCTACGGTAGCGCAGGTTTCAAGCAGTTGGGATTCAGTCTGACCCATACCACATTGTTCACGTTGTTTCAGCTCTAAAGCAATTCTTCCAAGACCAATTGAGATCGTGAAACTGGAAGCATTTTTCATTCTTTTAAGGTGAAAACTGTCATAGAAGTGATTGTGATGACTGGCAAGGCAAGTTATGTTCTTAGTGCTTTAAAAATGGTGAGATTTTGTTTATTTGCTGTTGAAGCTATTTAACAAGGTTTTATGTTGCTGAAGTTATGCAATTTTGAAGCAATAGCTTTGATTTTTAAGTTCCCCCATACAACGTCTTAATTGACAGTATGAGATTTGGGATGAAATGAAAAATCTCCTGTCATAACTGTTGATTCAGACACAGTACAGAAAGTGTTGGAATTCTAAGGCAGTTGAGATTCTGCAACGGATTAGTGATTCAGGCCTAAGAGAAGGAGTGCCCATCCTGTCATTAACACCTGCCACTTTATTGCCTAAGCAGACAAGATTCTCTTAGAGCCCAACAACTTTGGCTAGAATTCTCCCATTAGCATCAGCCTCTGAAGGATCCAAACCTAAAATGTCTCTGTTTGATCTCTGCTGACAATAAGGTGAACCTGTTCCTTTGTCTTCTGTGACTAAGGGGAAAGCTTCTTTATTCCAAAAAAGTAGTGATGATGTTGTTTGTAAATGTTTAAAAAAACCCTAAATTTCAATTTCTTTGTTAATTTCTGTTTCTGTCTTTTGAGTAAAGACAATGGTTAATTAGATAGCAAATACCATCAAGAACCAGGATGCAAAAAATAGTACTTAATAGGGCTGATTCACTGCAGTATTTTTGTGAAGGTCAAGTCTTACACTTTTCTATTCTGCATTCTTGAATGTGAGAATACATTAGAAAGCAAGTCTTTTCATCCCCTAGAATTGCACAGCCTTCAGTCACATTTACGAATAGAGAAAGAGGGAAAAAATAAGCTCTTATCAGAGCTGTATCTCTTAAGAGAAGTTAAGCAGTGAGATACAGGCCAGCTTTGTATTTTTTGTATTTTGTAAAGTTGCAGAAAGATGAAAGAGGAACAGCCATGACTTTTACTGCAGGACACTGAACAGAAGATTCTTCAGACACAAAATGTATAGCAAATTCTTGCTTGTTCTGATTCTGCACTGGTGAGTTAAAGAATAGTTTCAGTAGAGTAGAGTAGAGTAATCTTTTGGATGAGTCTGAGGTGAATTTGATTAGAATGTGAGTGTGCTCCAACAGAGACCTTCAGCATTAACATAAGACTTGAGATAAAGAGTTGTTTGCTGAATGTTTTGGTTGAATTTTCTCTGAATTAATTGATTTTATGCAGATTTCCTGACTATATGGAGAGGAATGGGAAACATGATTTAATGTGATTAATTTTGTTTGTGTATTTAATAGAAAACAACTTATAAAATACAGTGTGTTCTGTTTTTCTTGAAGAAGCTTTAATTGCAGTGAGTACTGTACTTCAAAATGTCTCTTTTGAAGATGAATTGTATCTGGTGCTCAGCTTGTTGTTTTAAATAAAATACCTTGCATTTTCTGATGAATATTTGCTGATGATGAAGGGAGTCAAACCACATAAGAGCACCAGGTGTTTTAAAGTGGGGAAGAAAGTAATTACCTGAGCTATAAAATTCTGGACTTGTTCTTGCAAACTGGGACATTGGCTCCACGCCATCTCCAAGTATGTCAGTCACAGGCTCAGTCTGTGCAGCAATACTCACCTATATCTTTAAGGACTTTTAAATAAAAAGATGGCTGCCACAGAGTATTGGAGAGCTGGAAGTTTGGATCTTAGTAGCAAACAACAAATTGTAGGGCAAAGCTGACTATTTAAAAGTACCTTCATTTGCTGCCAATGACACTTAACTGTTCCAAGGCTACTTTTTTTTACAGTCTTCTTTCCCTGACCTTTGTCAGGGAAAGAATTTCTGGACTGTAATATTCAGGATCTCAGTCTTTGACTGTTACTCAAGGGGCATGTCAGATATGACAATAATCTCCCTGGAGTTAATTCCAAAATTTATTGGATTTTGCAGATATGGAAAAAAATGACAGTTTATAAGGTCATAATTGGAATATCCCTCCATCATGCCGTCAGGAAGAGTTAAAACAAGCACTTCTCTACTGATTCTGTGTGACTGCTGCTTGCCAGCAAATTAGCTTGCATGCTAGTCTTTCACATATTTGGAAGAGGATTTTTTATGGCACTTACATCCTATTATGTGGACATGCAGTCTAGAACACCAGATTTCCCTTTGCTAAATTAGGTGTTGCTTTCTTGTGGTTATTAACAAGAAAGCAGTACCTTTTTCTCTTTGGTTTTGCCCTCAACAAAGCCTCAGGCAACTGTCTTCAGAAGAATTTAGTGCTAGGCACATGCTGCCTCGTAAAATTTTCATGGACATGATTTCTGTTAAGGGAAACAGTGGAACACAGATAATCCCGTAAGAATTGACCACTGATAGGGGAGGATTTTTGTATTGCTATGCATGTTTAACATATATTGTGTTATTTAAGTATTGCACTGAATGAAATGTTTATTCTCTATATTTATTAATAAAATCTTCAGTACAAAAACAAAAGTCTAATTGAAATAGCACCTATCTATCCTGTCACTCTTAAGTGTATACATTTTGTGACAATACACTCTTTTTTCATGTATATATATATGAGAGCAAACAAACTGTAATGCTCTAATTTATATTTTCAGTCAGGCTCGCTGTTGAAACCATTCCATTGCCAGCTTAGGTTAGATGGAACAACACTAAGTCCATGCTCTTGCTTTCATAAGAACAATACCAAGTATTCTCCTGTAAAGAAGATGAAGAGAGCTATAAAAAATTGCTTCACAATTAATAGTTCTACACAATCCCATAGAAATCTAAGTCCACTACTGAATTTCTAAAGGTGGGTCAATAAATTAATGATCTCCATACAGTTTTGTGGGAAACAGGAATTATTTCTGTTCAATACTGTAGTTGTCCTTCTTACTAGGTTCTATGTGGTTTGCAAAAGCAAACACCCCATTAATTTAAAACAAAGAACAAATATGGATGAGTTTTGCTTGCTGAATTCTTTTTCCCGCAGAGATGAGCACAGAATCTGTTGCCTTAGACCTGCTAAGGCACGTGGAGACCCGGTTCGGAAGCAGACCTCGGCGCACTTACAAACTTGCCGGACAGATCACGC
>PYHW01009260.1:37516-53269 GCA_013186435.1 Turdus rufiventris | reverse complement strand
GTGCCCACGTGATTCAACTTATGACAGGGGGCGGGGTGCTATCTTTCCGTACATTCCGAGATCTTCCGAGCGGATTGGCTGTCTACATGAATCTATGGTAAATGCTTTAAGGCCCCAGTAGTAGCTCTAGGAGCAGTTAGATAAAGATTCTAAATTATCACATAGTATTCATTCTACTGAACTTCTATGCACGTTTTGAATGTTATGCAGTGCCTGTAAAAATGTGGCAAAGTGAAAAAGTTGGGTTTAAAATTTGAAAATTCATAGATTTATTGAATTCCCATCTTTATAACTTAAGAGCCTATATTTTAAAAGAACAGAGAAGTTAATTCCTTTATACTTTTAAAAATTAGGTACTTAAAAAAAAAACTTCAGGTTAAGGGTTGGGCACTTTTTAAGGCTAATAATTGCTAGAAAATTCTGGTAAAACAGTAGCAAACTGACAGAATCAGACTTGAGCTTGCCATTTATGTGTATTGTTTTTATATCCTTAGGGAAATGAAGCCTTTCAGGGAGGCTTTCAAGAGGAAGAGCTGATAAACTTCTCTGAAGTTGATACAAGCTTCTCTGGGAAAGAAAGCAGGGCCTGGGAAGCCTGCGATAGAGAGCAGCTGTTTTCAGATACTTATATTAAATCTCAGACGTGCTTTCCTGCCAGCTGTTGCAGTGCAGAAGATTAGCAGACATGTCCATAGCACTAAAGCAAGTCTTTAATAAAGATAAGACTTTCCGCCCAAAACGCAAGTTTGAACCTGGAACCCAGAGGTTTGAACTTCACAAACGAGCACAAGCATCTCTGAACTCAGGCGTGGACTTGAAAGCAGCTGTGCAGTTGCCCAGTGGAGAAGATCAGAATGACTGGGTGGCTGTGCATGTTGTTGACTTCTTCAATAGGATCAACCTTATTTACGGAACTATCTGTGAGTTCTGCACCGAGAGGACCTGCCCGGTGATGTCTGGAGGCCCCAAGTATGAGTACCGGTGGCAGGATGACTTAAAGTACAAGAAACCCACAGCATTGCCTGCGCCCCAATATATGAATCTTCTCATGGACTGGATCGAGGTGCAAATCAACAATGAGGATATATTTCCTACAAGTGTAGGTAAGTCTGAGGAAGAAGTCCTAAAGCATAATCTGCCTTTCATTCTTGTACTAAGCATGTTTTCTTCCCACATACATAGGGATGGTAAAGCTGTTGAACAGCAGGTGGGAAGGAGGAGGGTCAAAAATAGTATGCAGTGTATGAAATGTTAAATGTGGTTGCTAGGTATGATAGTGTTTGTTAGCCTTGAATGTTTGTCCTTGATGAGCCTCTAGGTTAATCACTGAAGGTGAACAACTTTGTATTAATACCTTCTTGAAAGCTAATCAAATTTTTATGGCTTTGCACTTTCTCCAGATACTTAGAGAGATACAGAATGGATAGAAAGCAAAAGTAGTCAGTGTGCTCTTCTAGTGTGTACATCTATGTACAAGATAGTGGAGAGTTAAGAATGCAGTGAATTTAGCCCTCCCACCCTCTCTTGATTTTTCATCCAAAACTCACAGGCTGTGAAGTGAATTATCGGTCAAAGTATTGTTTCACTATTACATATAACTAATAATCATTGCTATATTTAAGCAGACAGCCCAGATGAGAGAGCTTTTAACAGCTTCTAAAATTTCCTTTTATAATATTCTCTCTGAAGAGTGGCACAAGTAAGTTGAAGTATCCTTGCTGAATGCAGAAGAGTGCACTGTGTAGTGTAGACAGCATAAATATTTAGCTGTGGCTGCATGCAACAACAGCAAAAGAAGTTATACTTTAAAAATATCATGTACTTGCATGATTTTTAGCAGTTTCAATTAATGGGTCCTGATTTACTGCTTTCAAATGGAAAAGCTGGGAGCATGCTGTAAGAAATATAAGTTGTATATTAGTTTGCCCAGATGAGTAACAAACAAGTTTAGATTAGTTTAGCTCAGTATTTTGGCGTTCATAGATGGCTGTTTATCTGGATAAACCTGTGGTTCATTTCATAGTTTGTATCACTTTTCTGTTCTACTCTAATAGGTAGAAAGGATGCATTAACTACATTTTTAAGCTGGACAGCACGGCCAGAAGAATGAGGATATCAGAGGAAGCAGTATCGTATATTTTGTGTAGTGAAAAAACGATTTGATTCCTCAAGCATTTGTTGCTTTTTGTTTTTTCAGGGGAAATAGTTTTGGAGTTGAAGATTCGTTGAAGGTGCAGAGAAATGGGTGATTTTGCTTCCACTGGTGTTTCTACAGGCTTTTGTTATTCCAATTTTCTTAGAACTTGGAAATAGCTTCATTTCTCTGAATCTTTCTAGTCTAAAGACAATTGTTCTGGAAAAGAAAAATACATGTGCAATGTATGGTATTTGGGCTGACTTTTCCATTAGCAAATAACCTTGGTGATGAGACAAATAACGTTGGTGAGGAGATTGTATTAGTAAGAGCTGTTCACAGAAACCCTGAACTTGTTTTCTCATCTTAACCCTATTAAACTTTTCCTCTTTCATTTGACATATCTCATGCAAACTATCTAAAAAGGGATTTCAAGAACCGTGATTAAGTGCAGCTTTCACTGAGGAGCTAGTTTCAAGGAAAATAATTTCAGAGTAGGTATAGCCAGGTTTGGTGGGATCTTCATTTTGTGGTGGTGGTGTTCCTCTGTGGTTTAAAGAAACCAACAAAACAAATCCCACAAATGCAATTGAGTTATAAATTGTTAAAAATGTTATATTTAACCTTGTCAGTGTTTATACTGGCACAATGGCCTCTGGCCTCTTACCCATCAACCCGTGGTCTGGTATTTCCTCTCTGCTTTCCCCTGTCTTGGTTTTTTAATTTTCCAACAAAGAACCTCTTCCCTTAACCACTCTCGCTCTTACAGGAAGTTGATTGTATGGAAACAGAACTATCAATAATTGTGTGCAGGTGATAAAAGCAGTTGCTGAATATCAAGGCCACTTCTTTGTATAGCAAAACTTGAAGGACTGTTTTTGTAAAATGGCCTCACAGTCTGTAAAGGATTGCAGACATGATTATGTTCTTGATATTATTTCCATTGTTGTCAATTTCTTTATCTATTTAAGAGGGTTAAGAGGCTGATAGATCTGGAAACAAGCTCTGTAGGTGACCACAAAGAGATCTATCTCAGTCCTCAGTGGGTGAGAATGCAGTAATAGAACAGAGAAGAGTGTATGCCTTATCAGCCACTACAGTGAAGCTGTCCATCCCCAGTATAAATTTTTGTAATGTGCTTGTGATTTATTTAGCTTTGGAGTAAATTCTTTGGTGAACACTCTAGTTGCTCCTTAGGGACTTGTACCTAATCTCACTGTTTAACACTTTTCAAGGAATATATTTGTCAGCTTTTGGTAAACAGTCTGAAGAAATAATTTGAAGTGGAAAGCAGTAGATCCTTGGAATACATGCACTTTTTGTTGAACTGTAATTGTCAGCTTTCATTATATGAGTTTTGGCAATGTCAAAAAAAGGAGCTAAGAAAGAAAGCAGCTCTATTCTTCCGTGCTCCCTTTAAATCATGATTCTCAAACATGATACATTAATTTACTTTAGGTTCTTTCCTGTACTCATTGCAGCCTTAAAATGAGAGTAATTATTTCTTCTTTGGATTTTTGGTGAATGGAACATTGAGGGGTTTTCTGTTGCAGGAGTTACTGAGAAAGAGAAGAGAAATTTAAGGCCGCAAGGCGTTATGTCAGTTATTCTGGTCTGAACTCCTGCATAGCACAGGCCAAATAACATCACAACATGATTACTTCATCAGGTCCACAGACTGAAATGAGAAGATGGTCAAACAATAGAAAATGTTGCTGAAATTAACAGAAAATGGACTTCTTTTCTGGCTTGACATAAAGATTTTTTTTCCCCAGTGAAGAGAATAAAAGTAATTGAGAGAGAACATGGGTTGTGCCTTCTCCATCCTTCAGGGTTTTCAAGACCAGGCAGAATAAAGCCCTGAGCAATCTGATCTGATGGAATGCAAGGTTCCCAAAATCAGTGCTAGCCTTAATTATTCTATGATTCTTAATTCCAATTTCAGCACTGCCAGGTGGCCTAAGGAACTAAAAGAGCTAAATTGATTAAAATATGATTATCAGTTTAAGAAACCACAGTTTGACATTTAAAGGAAGTACAAAGTCACTTTTAAGCTATGAGAGTTTTTGTATAGGAGGATTAAAAAAGTTACTGATGTAATCAAATAGCCTAGTTGTGGCTGATCAAAATTTTAAAAAAATACTTAGAAAATATTTAAAGCCTAGGACTTCAGCTGAAAAAGTAAAGTATCTTTATCAATACTTCAGCCATTCCATGCTTGACTAGTAAATTTTGGTAACTAGCAGCTTCACTTTTTTGCACAGAGCATGTGTGAGATGCTGCTTCCAAAGAAAGGAGCCCAGTATGTCACCACTATGCACCTAAAAAAGCAGACCAAGATTCTGGAGGGCCCTTGTGGACATGATTCAGTTTTTTCTGTTTTCTTACCAATATTGTGGTAGAATTTGTCTGGATCTCTATCCAGCTTTGCCAAGGACCGAAGGAAGGGGTAAGATTGATGTCTGTTAACTGGTAATTCAGCCACCCAGTGCTGGATGCACATAGCTGTAGACTACCACCTGAAGACTAATGTAAAATCCAAATAGTCCTTTCTGCTTGATCTTTTCAGCAGTCACACTATTGATTAATTTGGTCTATAGATGTGTCTTATTTTGTAAAGCTTATCTGCTTGCCCCTGTTGCTGCCCTTTCTTGATCACTCCTTCAACATGGATGTGCCTGCCAAGAGCTTTGAATTAATCTTTGTGTCAATGAGATAAAGAAAATTCTGAAAGACACAGACTGTATTTGTATCTGATATCTAAAATGCCTTGATTAGTTTAGGTATTCTACTTATACAAGAATAGGGACCGAAGCTTGGGAGTAGTCTAGACCGTCCCCAAGCCACATCATTGTTATCCTTTCCACATGCCTTCCTCGGTGTACCCCTTTGATCTGTTGCTACATGCACCATTTGAGGTAAATAAAGGTCCACTGCCAGCTCATATGAATTAGCCCATTCTTCAGTCTAGTTCTGACGATAGAAGAAAATATGTGCAGTAGAAAGTAAGTGCAAATCTATTAGCGTATTCCATGCTTTTACATGAGAAGGATTTGGCACTGATGGCATGGAGGAATGCTGTCTCACCTGGAGAATGTGTACTGGGAGTCTGTTGCCTTGTTTGAAGTATTTTCAATATTATGGTAGTAATTAAGGGCTAAAAAGCACTTTTGCTAACAGTCTAAAAAGCAGGTGTCAGTGTCTTGCTTCTTCCACTCTCCATTTCTCAAACTTGAGGGAAGAAAAAAAGACATCAACTGAAGTGGTGGCATGAATGGTGGTGGAGGGAAGACTTGAGAGTGATGTGTTAACTGGCTCTGTAAAGTTTCAGTATCTCTGCTAAGTCTGATGCTGTTTTGGGAGGAAGAAAGAAGTACAAAGACTTGCCCAGAAGTGATGTCCCATGGTGGGACATGGGGTGGTCTGTCAAATATATTCCATCTCCCTTGTTCTTGAGGGATTCAACTTTCCAGCACATTGTCATTATGTATGCTGTGGGACACTACTTAAATTAATCTCTCAGAATCAGCAATGCCATGACCACAACTTCTACCCTAACTGAACTTGTGACCTCTTCTCATTACCCATCTTCACAGCACAGCCAATGTCTACAATGTTTATATAGGCATGCTGGGGTTGAGTTTGTGCCCAGCTCAAAAATTGTGGGAAATGTGATACCTTGAACATGCTTTACCTTGGAAAGTGAGTTTTTGTGAACTGAGTACTCTGCATTCTGCAGTGGTGTGTGAATTCCTTCCTCTGATAAAAAAGAATAGCTTCTTATATGAAACCTTACAAAAAAGACTTTGTGTCACAGGCTGCAAGGCAGAATGTGTGTAGGAGAAGAATTTACGTATCATAATGACTTTGCTGATTCATTGTTTGGGACAAAAATAAGATTCACAGAAATCAATTTTCTTGATGATTACTTTTGCTTATGTTTTTTTGCCAAATTGAAGTTCTTGTTTAAGATCAGAAATACTGTAGAAAATTCATGGCAATTCCTACTTTGTGAAATGTATTTTCATCCTTAAGGTCAATCTTCTGAGGACACAACACTGCTACTTTGGGGCATGTTTTATGCACAGTTTGGACAAGGGAAGAGATGAAGGATAGGGCATCATCAGCTGCACCAGAAATATGGTAACAATCATCACAATGAAGTGTGGTCATAGAGGCATCAAAATAAAATAATTTAGTTCTAATTTGTTTAAATTACAATCTCAATTTGACTTTACTGTTGAATGGCTGGAGCACCACTTAGTTGGCTCTTAGGGAACTTTTGGAAGGCCAAAATCCAGGAGACAATCTTTGCTTCAGACAGAAACAAAAATACTATTTTAAAGTTTCTCCGTCCTCTTCAGATAGAATTTTTTGCCTTCTAAATTCACTTGTAGTTTGTAAGTGGAGCAAAATCAAAAACTTTAGGAGGGAGAAAGTTTATTAGTTGTTTTTAAATTAGGTTCTCATGTCTTTCATAGATATTTTTTTTTTAAGAAAGTCAATTATGTATGTAGAAATGCATGGATAAAAAAAAGCATTGTGTGGCTAAAAGCGATGCGTGAGCCTTTGTATCAAAACTGGTGTGGCTAGCAGGACCAGGGCAGTGATCTTCTCCCTGTACTTGGCGCTGGTGAGGCCCAACCAGAGTCCTGTGCCTGGTTCTGTGCCCCTCCCCACAAGAAGCACATTTAGATGCTGGAGCAATTTCAGAGAAGGGCAACAAGGCTGGTGAAGAGTCTGGAGCATAGGCGTTATGTGGAGGGCTGAGGGAGCTGGGAGTGTTTACTCTGGAGAAAAGGAGTCTGAGGGGTGTCGCTCCTTACAGCCAACTGACAGGAGATTGTAGCCAAGCAAGGGTCAGCCGCTGCTCCCAGGTAGTCAGCAATCGGACAAGAAGAAATAGCCTCACGTTGTGCTAGGAGGAGTTTTGGTTGAATATTGGGAAAAATTTGTCCATGAAAAGCATTGTTAAGCATTGGCTGCCCAAAGAAATGGTTGAGTCATCTGGAAACCTTTAAATGACATGTAGATGTCATGTAGTCACTCTGGCCCATCTGAGTGATGGACTTAGCAGTGTAAGGTTTATGATTTGACTTGATCTTAAATAATGTCATTATTCTTTTATCTTTAAACATAAAGCCAAGTATTATATACTCAGATAACCTGAAACATTTGTAAGTACACTGTTCATTCTGATAATGCCACAAAGAAAACCACCAAACTTTTAAAACATGATTATTTATAAGTGTGATTAAGTCACTTGTGTGTTTACCATTAAAATACAACTGTATTAGTACCTTTCCGTGCCTAGTTCTGCAGAAGTTCTCTGCCTTGAGAAACTTCACATTCTCACAGAAAAAAAGTCAGTGAGACATTACAGGAAGAAAAATAATTTCCAGAGAAAAGCGTTTTGGTATGGTTTCTGCTAGGATAGGTTTTTGTTCATCATATTAGTTTGGTCAGTGTTTTCAGCTGAGCACTCATTGGTAGTGCTGCACATGACATGACATTAGTCCTTGTCTACACGACTGCATCTCATGTATTTCTTTTCTTCATGAGTGTGTTTGCATGTGTTAAGACCATACCAAAAGATGGGGGTCATTCTGAAAGGGAGTTCCTTTCAGAGACTCTGAATGGCTTCCCTTCAGATCTGTGTTTGTTCTATTCACAATTTTTGTGTTGTGTGGGCCTCTGTAGTCCCTCATGCAGAGGATTGTTAGTATTCTGTTCCTTAGCTACTCAGTACTTTGAGGTAGACAACTTGAACTCTTGACTGTGATGTGATCTTGAAAAATATAGCTGTATTTCTTTTAGTGTAATGATTATTAAGGGTTGTGAGAGGCCTGGGACCTTACCTGATAACTTTAAGTAGGAAGGACAACAGTTGCCTTTTTGTTTTTGAAAAATGTAAATGCATACAACCCTGAGCACGAGCATATAAGGCTGCTTAGGAGGTAGAGGACAAGAAAGAGCAGACTTCAGTCTTACACTGTCGTCAGTCTTTGAACTGTTAAAGACAATGTTCGTTTTGTTAGAAAACTTTTCTACAGTACACACAAACCTCTTGCTTATTCACTGTCCCTTAGCAAGGGGGCCCAGGGTTTGCCATATACATTCCACGAGACTGTGATGGAGTAATTCAACCATTCCTTAAAACAGAACAGATTTAAGTTTGTGTGCTGCATGCAGGAAAAGGTGAATTACTCTTGAAAGCAGGTTTGAGTTACCATTGGTTCGCTACGGAAGAAGAGCTTGCTCGTGCCTTTGTCGTAGCTGCCAAACTATCAGCACCACACAGGATTTACAGGTGAAGCTGTGTACACAAATACTAGTGGTTATACTAGTCACTGCTGTAAAACACCTTTCTTCATTTAATGGTCGAGTAATGAGCAAATGCATATTTGTTTTCCTGTCAAAAATGGGGTTTGAGCATAGAGTTATTAATATTAGCTGGTTGTACTGTAATACTCCCAAGATATGTTTTCTAAAACATCCTAGCTAATGGATACTTTAAAAAGTAAATAGCAGAAAAATTTTTGAAGTATACATAGCTCCACACTGAGTGGTAGAAAATAAAGTAACTGAAAACACTAGAACAACTCAACAAAAATGGATATTGGCCAGTTTATACTCCATGCTTCAATAGGGCAAATGTGTGCTCTAGTTCTAGCATGGAAACCTGTTGTGTGCTGGGAGACTGCCTGACTTCAGAAAACCTAGACAAAATGTAGCAGCTTTAGTAGGTTATTCCTCCCTATTTCTATGGGTCTATCCAAGAAAGCATAAAATTCTCTCTTACACCTTTTCAATGTCCTGGAAAAATCAAAGCAGAAACCTTGGATTTCCAGAGCTGCAATGCAAACACTTTTATAAATATGACCAATATAAGGCAATGTTATAAGGCAATGTTAATTGGCATGTAAATTGTAATTGATAATTGTGAGTTGTGTTTTCTCAGTCCACTGGTGAAGGCCTGTATATGTGACTTGCTTGCTTGCTCCTTAAACAACCCTCCTGTGGCTGTTCATGGGAGATGTAAAACTTTACAGGTCATGGTTTTTAAGCCCTGTCATTTACAGGGCTTAAAAACCTGAAGTTCATTTACAGTCTCCAATCTGCCCATAAGTTACCTCCATGCAGAGCTGTTACCGCCATGTAAATCTATTTTCTATTTAACTGGAATTGCACAGATATACAACTGAAGCTGGAATTTAATCATTCTCTTTCATTCTCTTCTTAATGCTGTAACTGACTGTAAGCTGAGCAGTTTTGACTGAAACCCATCATCCAACACATTTCAGAAACTGCTTCCAGTGAAACAGGAAACAAAATGTGCATCCTGCATATGCCTTTTGGCATTCAAGGCCAAAAGATGAAGGCCAGTCTTACAGATGTATCTGTGACAGGACAAGTGCTTGGGCTACAAACATCTGATGAGTAAAAGGAATGTTGTAAACAGTTGCCTTCTCTGTTAACTTCTGCAAGCCATGTAGCTAGGCCTGCGTAAGGTGTATTGAGGTAATAAACTTTATTTCTCCTACCCTAATGTTCCGTGCAGGCTTCATGTGCCTAAGCAGTGACTGAGAGATGCCTGTCAACAGTTGTTAACTCACATGAATGACAAGCTCCCCAGAGAAAGGCTCTGCAGACTGATAGTCATTTTTGGGCTGAGTTGTAAGCTCTGTGTCACAGGAATAAATAACCCTTACAGTACAAATTCTTCAGTTACAGTGCAACAAAACTTACATGTGCATATGATTGGCTGTGGAAATAAAAAATTATTTTCAGTGCCTGACACTGTTTATATGAAAACCCCAAGTTATTACACATTTTTGATTACATGTTAAACCTAAAAGAATTGTTTCCAAGTAGAGAAAAACCACAGAAGCCACGGCCTAAATTGTTCCCTTTTCCTTGAAGACTCACCCAAGATACTGTCCAGCAGATGATTTACCATGGCAGTAGGGTCCTTCATGTGCAAATGGATATAGGAATTTCCTAGAAACACAGATCTCTGTAGTGTTTTATGTGTCTCCCTTTCCAGAAGTCTTCCTCACTTGGAAAATCCCCTGAATCATGCTTAGAATCCTTGAAATAGAGGGTATATGTGATACCTGTTTAGTCACTGTTTTGTATGACTGAGCAGAAAATAACATTTGTAGGAAATTTAAAGATTAGAAAAGACCTGACAAATGCTCAGAGTATGGAGTGAAACAGGCTTTACCGACCGTGCTGACATTGGAGATTTTTTATATCTTTCCACCTCACAGTGAATCATTTCTAGGAATTTCAGGAAGGCAGTGCCATTTCATATGTTTGAATATATACAGTGGAAACTTGTATTTTCTTCTCATAATGTGAATCAGTGACACTTTGGCTCATTTAGAAACAAAAGGATGATTGCTGAGTAATCAGCAGGAATCAGAGATAATCAAGAAGGGAATAATCAGTCAAGTAATAGTTGGAGGGGAAAAGGGAGGGCAATGAACAGCATATCTTTGATAAACTAACCTTTCATCTGGATATGGAAAGAAGTATCTTTTCTTTTAAAAAGCTGATGTTCAGGTGAACTGAGAAACATTATAGTTTACCAATAAATGTATACTGTCAACATTAGTATAGTGAAATAATAATGACTGTTATTTGTACAGCATTGACTCTAACCAGAATTAACAGAAAAAACTTAGTCCTCTAATAGACAAATCCCTGAAGCTGGCTGTAGCACTCAGCAGCAGAAACATCCAAACCACATGCAGGATGACATAATATCTTTTATAAAAAGTGCCAATGAATATTTAGACATTATAAAAATACATCTGTTTAGAATTTATATGCCTTAAAATTAGTTGTGTACCATGACTGCCTTTCATCTAGATTTTTAGGGCTTGGTTTTGTTTGACTTTTTTAAGAAGATGTAGTTGTTCAAGAGCCCTGTAAGGCATGATAAATGCTACTATTTCACTTGCCAAATTGAAGGCCAAATCTGAAGTACTCAAAGTAGTCTACATAGTGTATAACTAGCTGTTTAGGTAGGAAATTCTAAATAAAAATTATTTTTCTTGAATTGCACAGTGGTTTGATTGTGGATCTAGAAACAGGTCGCAAACATATGATAGTGTCAGTGATGCCAAGTGTACTCTTGATCTTGATCTGTTCTTAAACGCCTAATTCTGTATATGCATTTAGAGTAAAGAGAATGAAAACTGAAAGGCTTTAGAAGGGCTCCGAATCTCATGCATTTATAGCCTTCCAGGAGAATTCTTTATGCAGTTCTGGGGGAATTAAAATTGAACATCAAACAGAATGATTTTGCCTAGCTATTTGTTTACTGAGAACCTTCAAGATTATACTTCTTTGAACATTTGCTTCCAGATCCCTGACTTTTAAACACACAGTCTGCTGAAGAAAGGCTGTAAAGGTCAAAGCAAGGGTCCACTCAGCCAAACAGGGAATGTTCATTGGAGAAGAATGTAAGAAAAGGGAAAGATGCTATTTCCCAGTTTCCAGCAATTCACGTGATAGACATTGTCTCAGGGGTGTCAAAATATTCTCTGGCTTGGAAGATTCTGGTAAGAATGAAAATCTCACAAGTGATAATCTTACTGTCTTGTCTTCATGGTGACTCCTTGTTTTATGCATTTGAATTTTATATTGTTTTGGACTGCATTGAGAATTTCTGCTCATGAATTTTCCTGGCAAAGAAAAGAGCACTTGATAAATTGTCTTTGGACAGGCATATGTTGAAAAAATTTTGTCACAGTATCAGTTGTATCCAGACCCAAAATTTTTGAACAAAAACAATGCTGATTTAGTACTCAGGTTGTGTTTTACCAGGTGCTGATTAAGTATCAATTAACTAACAAGATATATTTCTGCCACAGAGATTGCAGACATTTGTAAATGTCTCAAGGCATGGCAAAAGGTGTCAAGAAACTAAAAATTAAAAAAAAAGAAGAAGAAGAAAAAAGAAATATATAGTAATATAATTGTTTTCTGAGAAACCAACAGCAGAAAAAGAGAAAGGAAGGAAAAAACACAAACACAAACACAAATTCATTGACTTAAAAAACTAGGGTTATTCACTCATGGGGACATTTGCCACCAGCACTGTGATAAAGTTTTGGTTTTGTGTAGTTCGTGCCTCCGCAGATAGGACAGAACACTGAGGACATCTTTCTAAATATTCAGCTGCTAGAGTGTGAGCTGAGAAGTTTGACAGTAAAGCAAGCAATGTATATATTCAAGATGCAAAAATTATCACATAGAATATAACCTTAGCTAAAATGAAGGTTTTCATTGTTCATCTCTCCTGTCATCTGCCCAAGCATGTCTCCTATTATAAGGCCTCAGCTGTTCAAACACACAAAACTTCTTTTCATTCCATGTACAATATGTCTTTAGAGTTCCTCTTTAAATAAACTGTAAAAATCTTTTAATTCTCAAAGTGAATGCTGGTGACAACAGGACCTTCCTTGATTTTTTTTGAGCAGTATTTTCTGTATGTGTGTTTTTATAGGACTAATTAACAAAAGCTATTTGGATTTTATAAGGATCCTGCCTTGTTGGTAGTGCAATTTCTGACATTTTTTCTCATCAGGCTTGGTTTCATAAATATAGGGGAAGCAAAGTCAGGCTCTAAATATCACTGACAGTGAGATTTTTGAATCTAAAACCTGAATATTTTAAAAAACCTTTCTAAGAAAGGCTGGTTCTTTATGGCATAACTGGGAGCATTAAAGTAATGATTTCTGTCATTGGAAGTATTTCAGAGTACGTAGGCCAAAACAAAAAATAGATGAAAAAACACATAGCAGTTCTTTCCACAACTTGCAGTTAGTGCCACTTAGCACTTTGGCTGACTGCTTAGCCAAAACTGTCTTAAAGGTCATAGAAATTTTTTTGAACAGGGTGGGATCCTCAGATGAGCACTGGTACTACCGTAGTGCACCAAAGCCTGTTTATGTGTGGGACAACAAAACTGGATTTCTGCTTTGACAAAAGGTTCCGTGTCAGGCAGCTGCAGAGATCATGGAAAAATAATACAACCACTTTTGAAAACTATTCCAACTCTTGCTTTATCCTGCAGTTAAACACATAAAAGCTGACTGGAAATAGTAGCAGCTAATGAACTGTAGCTCCTTTCAGCATCATGGGGATATGTAGCTAGGTAGGCCACAAATGGATTTAAAGGTCTTATTAAAACACTGTTCCTTTAGAGAATTCAGAGTCCCCATTTCTTTTAATAGTTTGTTTTTTGGAAAATTGCATTTTTGAACTAAACAAATCCTTTTCAGTCTTAATGCATGTTACATGTTGTAATAATGTAAACTGTCATCTGCTAAATTTCTGGCCCCAGACTACAAGATAGATATTTATAAATGTTTCCAGTGATAACTGACATTTCCTCTTCCAGCAATGAGAAAACAAACTCTCTGGTGTCAGACATGATCATCCTTCACCAAGGTACCTGGTTGAGCCTGTACCCGAGCTGTCTGCATCTCTGAATCTGTTTCCATTCTCTAGGCTGTGCTGTTGGATGCAAGTGCAAGTGTGTGTCCATTCCTCTCTTGCTGTTGGGGAAGGAATTGATCTGTGAACCTGTCAAGATCGCTGTAATCAGCAGCATTTGGTGTAGGTCTGGTATCTAAGTTACACTGTCAAAGTACTCCTATAGTCATAAAAGTCCAGATGGAAGCTCTACAGTACAAATCCAGGTTGCTTGGTGGAAACAGGCCTCCTCACCTCCTAAAGTGGTCATGTTTAAATCACACCCTAGCAGCTGTAGTGTGAAGGTGCTCCTTAAAGGCTAGGAGTGGAGTGTGGTAAGGCAGTGAGCTCTCTGGCACTGATCCTCACATTTGGACAAGTTGCCTCTTGTCCTGCCAGCTGGACTATGGAGAAGAATCTGCCCCCTCATCTTCATTCTCTATCATTAGGTACACATACACATAGATGAGATCCATGGAGTGTTCTGTTTTCAAAGTGAAGAGTCCTACCTCTGAGCCTCTCTACATATGAGAGATGTTCTAGTTACTTCATCCGTTATCTTTGGAGTCCTGCACTTGACACTGCTCAGTTAAATCCATGCCATTACTGTAAAATCTCTCAGAGTATAGCTACTTATACACACTTACTTACTCAGAAAATATATTTTTTGATGATACGTCCTGTAAGCAAAGAGAAAAGATAGGATGGAAATACAGATTATGAATCAAACCACAGATAAATTTTAAGTTATTTAAAACTGAAAATTGCCTTCATTGTATTACAGCTGACTACAAAAACTAGAATACTGAAGATCAAGTTTACTAGTTTCAGATTATTTTTGCTTTTCTTTTTCTTCATAATATTTTCTTTTAGAATAAAACAAATTATATCTTTCTCTTGTTTAGATTTTCTCTCTTCTTGGCTGCTATATGTTCCCATCATTCTCCTCTATAATATATATATTCCTCTAGTCTAGATTTATTCAGCCAGATAGGAATTCAGAGCTGTTATCTTCCACCACCAATTCTGTTACCCAGTGACAAAAGTTTTGACTAACAATCTGTTGATCAAAATATGATCCCAAAAAGGCAAGTACAGTAATTTCACGACCATAAGGTGCACCAGACTATAAGGCGCACCCGCCAACAGCCAGCAAAATTCGCAATATGTAGATCAGATAAAGTGCACTGGACTATAAGGTGCACTTTTTTTTTTGCAATGAGGCTCCACCCCCAGCTCCCCCTGCACGTTTGCTGGCCGAGGCCCCGCCTCAACCCAGCAGCCATTGGCCCCCGGGCCGGCCTGTACCCAACAGGGCCAGGGCATGGCCGCCGCCGCTCTGTGGAGCATCCTTGGGGACGGGGCACGGCCGCCGCCGCTCTGTGGAGCATCCCCGGGGCCAGGGTATGGCTGCCGCCGCTCCGTGGAGCGTCCCTGGGGCCCTGCTTCTCCAGGAGTCCCCTGGCGCTCCGGGTGACCCGATGCCAGCAGGCCCCGTGCTGCCACTGCCCCAATTTCGGCGTCTCTCCCCCTCCCCATGCCGGGACCGCCCCGATTTCTGTGACTTTCTTTACCCCCCGCGCCGCCGCTGCCCCAGTTTCTGCGGCTCTCCCCTTCCCGCGCCGGGACCGCCCCGATTTCGGCAGCTTTCCCCACCCCTGCACTGGGACCGCCCCGATTTCTGCGGCTCTCCCCTTCCCCGTGCTGGGACCGCCCCGATTTCTGCGGCTCTCCCCTTCCCCGCGCCGGGGCCACCCCAATTTCAGCGGCTTTCTACCCCCCTGCACTGGGGCCGCCCCGATTTCAGCGGCTTTCTATCCCCCCGCGCCGGGGCTGCCCCGATTTCGGTGGCTTTCTACCCCACCCCGCGCCGGGGCCGCCCCGATGCTGCATGGGGGACGCCCCGATGCCGGCTTTCCCTGCCCCGCGGAGCCCCTCTCCCCTCGCATCCCGACATTGCTGCGGGGCCTCTCCCCCTCCCACACCGGCACAGCCCCGCTGCCACTCCCTGTCACAGCTCGGCCCTGCTGCGGGGCCACTTCCCCTCGCGGCTCACACTTCCGGGTTGTCAACTTTCGCCGCTTTGTCCCTCAGATAAGGTGCACCGGACTATAAGGCGCACTTCCGGG
>PYHW01009260.1:3985-26167 GCA_013186435.1 Turdus rufiventris | reverse complement strand
AGGTGCACCTTATAGTCCGGTGCGCCTTATCTGATCTACATGTTGCAAATTTTGCTGGCTGTCGGCGGGTGCGCCTTATAGTCCAGTGTGCCTTATGGTCGTGAAATTACTGTAGTTTCACAGTTGGCAGTAAAGCTTTTGTCTTGCGAGGATTACAGGGTGGTTATGACAACCTTGCCTTCTCTATTCACAGGTGTTCCTTTTCCAAAGAACTTCCTCCAGATCTGCAAGAAGATACTGTGTCGGCTTTTCCGGGTGTTCGTGCATGTCTACATCCATCACTTCGACCGTATCATCCTTATGGGGGCTGAGGCCCATGTCAATACCTGTTACAAGCATTTTTATTACTTTGTGACAGAGCTCAACCTCATAGACCGCAAAGAACTAGAGCCTTTGGTAAGTGTGGGGTCTGGGCAAAAGCTCTAGGAAATTTTTCTCCTCCCTTCACCAAGACTTTCTCATCTTTGTTGCAGTGAGTTTCCTTTAGGAACAAGGTCTGTCTATGTATGTCATTCTACATAAACAATCTAAAGGGATGAACTCTGCCTCTCTGCATAGACCCATTCCTTCTCCTGCAGTATTTGTGAAATCTTCAGTGGGGTCTGTAGAAAGAGAAAAGTGCAATGTATGTTGTGTGGAGAAATACAAGGTGGAAAATCCTGGCATTTGAATAGAAGTTTTCTGTTTCTGTCTTCTGTTTCTTTCTGTACTATATATTTAGTATATAATATTATTTTGTCTGTTTTCACTGCTCAGTAACAGCATGGCAGTAACTCATAGCAGTCATTTAAATGCATGTAAAGGGAACAGTTATCTATAGAAAGGTGAATTTTGAGGGTTTTTTAAGTCTTTATGTAGGTATTCTTGAAGGTATCGAGTGTGTTAGATCCAGAGCATACTCTGAATCTACGTGAGATAGATGAAGTGAGACTGAGGTTCAGATAATTAGCAGTGTAACAAAACCAGACACTTCCTTGTGGACTGAAATAGATTTGAATTAAAATCATTGTTTCCAGAAGCAAGGCCCCAGAAATGGTTGCAGATACAAATAAAAAAAAGTACAAGCAGAGAAGGAAAATTAAGGGACAAGTCAAGAAGCAGTTCAAATCCTCTCTTTGGGTGTTTAGACTTTAAAACAGATCAGGGAGGCATTTCTCCAAAGGTCAGAGTTTGGAATATACTATATAATTTAGCCAACTAGGAATCACTGGGTTTTATTTTTTCTCTTTTGTACACAGAATCACAGGACAGCTAGAGGTATTGACTGGCACATGTGGATATCATGTAGACCAAATCCCTGTTTTACCTAGAAAGGGTATCCAGGACCACATCATGTTTTAGTTGTTTCACGTAAAGGCACATTGCAAGGCCATAGTTGATTATGAAACAATTCTGAAAGTGTGGCAAAAGTGATGTCTGCCTGCATTTCTGCAGGAACTGGAGCTATTGCAGGTGTGGTTCTTGTGTATACTTACACTGATTGGAGGAGAGTCTGTGAAGAAAGACAAAACGTATCATCGTGTTTTCAACAGTTTGCAAGGCCCACTGAAAGACACATCATTTGACACCTATTGATAAGCTGAAATGTATCCATTTCTTTTTCTGCATAGTAGAATTTAATATGCTGTATAAATATGTCCTAAGAGATAGAAGGCAGCCTGGCTAAAGAGAGTTTTTCTGCCAGACTTGTGATGCTAGGTTAGCCTGTAGCTATTAAATGCTGAAGTTGAATCATAAGCAAGATATAAACCAGAATATCTCAGACATCGGAGTAGAGGTGATCTTAAGTCTGTTACAAGAGCTTTAGAATACAGAGTGGACAAAAATGACTTAATGCTGCAGTTAGTGGGTATCAATACCCTTGCACAAAGCTGGCACACGAAGGTTTGTGGCCAGAGTGGTACTCCAGTTCAGCAGCAGAGTAAGATGGGAATGTGCTCTAATTGTTGTGTGTTTTCCTTTAATATTCCTTCCTTCACAAAATTATTCTTGGGATCATGGTATGTTTATTAACTTTGCTGGGATTCACCATCTCCCAAGTAAATGCTTCACCTGCTTCCTTCTTCCTGTCCTTGGGTAGGTGTCAGCAGTGTGGAAATGCAGGAAAAAAAACTCATGACTATATTTTTCTCTTCAGTTGAGCAAGGAGAAGGGAGGGAATTGCCAAACAAAGCAGACATTACTAATAGATCTGAATTTTAATGTGGTAGTTGAGGACAACCTGTGGACTGCCAGGTTCATCATTGACAGGAAATGAGCCTGCGTTATCTCCCTTAATTAGAAAAAGGGCCAAGACATGATTAAATAAACAGACTCCTTTAATAAATGGGAAGATGACTGATTTATGATCCGAACTTTAAGAAGGGAGAATAATTGGGGAAGTTGGCAGTAGATGAATCATAATATCAGTCTGTAGGACTTATGCTCTATGTTTAAAATAGATTTTATCAGTCTTTTGCAACCCAGTGCAGCAGTTATAAAATCAAAAGAAGCAAATAATTCAAACGGGGTTCTCCCTCCCATCTGGGAGTTGCATAACTTGTCCTTTCTGCAGTCAAAGAGGTGGTTATAGCTTAAAATGCTGCCTGCCATTTTCCCATACCCATCAGCAGGTTAATTTGACAGATTCTTGAGTCTTCCATAGAGTTGTTTTATATGGGGACAAAAGAGGAAACCAGCATGGTCACTGACCCCACAGGGGGTCCTGAGCAAAAAACACATGTCCAATTGGTTAATTTAGGGAAAAAAGAAGTGTATTATTTCTTTTCTGCAGACAGCAGACAGACAAGGCAGCACCATGAGAGCTCTCTCTCAGAAAACCTTTAAAGTATGCCTCCATGGGGAAGTTATGGGGAAACATACTTAGCTTTAAGATGTGTTACTTGTTTTGTGCCATTTCCCCATGTGGCCAGCTTTATTACCCATTGTCAGTAGTTCACCTTAATTCACTTCTGAGCCTCTTCCAGTGGCCAAAACACCATAGGCATGGAGGTGCCTATTACCACCATCCCATTCTCAACCTTTGTAGGTGACAGCTTGTCAAACTTCAAACACAGCACCTAAATATACTTTTTAGTGAGAATCTTTATGCATCTGCCTCAGTACATCAGTTTGTTCTTCAAACATGAGCACAGCTATGGCATGTGTAACCCATCTACTTCCTTACAGTGATCCCTTTTCTCTGGCAATGAAGTCTACAGTATGTAGGACTTAAGAAAAATACCATGTAACTTCATGAACACATCATGAGCAAAACAATCTTGGTTCATGGAATTTACTCAATTTCTTGACCGTTAACAAATTTTTGATTACTGATCTGAGTATTGAGGAGAAGAAAGATAATTAAACAAAACAGTTGGCAAAGAAACACCTTTCTTCCCTGGGCTCTAATTCAGTAAAAAACTTCTCCCTCCTTGCACATCTCCAGTCACCTTGAGTTTGCTAGGTTACATTCATATACTCCTAATCCCTTTGATGAAGTGAGGGGCAATGCAGGAGACTGGAGTAGTGTCTGTTGCTTCTTGCTTTCTACTTGTGTTCCTCCACCCCAGTGTGGGGTTACTGTGGGACGCAGTCCCTCCACAGTGTCCCTGTTCTGGTGTGCATCTGTGACCCACAGTCCCTTCAGGGCTGTGTCTGCTCTGTGTCTGCTCTGGCACACTGCCCTACCTTCCAAGAATTTGTCTCCAACCATATCCCAACAGTGACACTATTTGTCTTCTTATCTTAACATATGCTGCTTTCTTAAATATCTGTGAGCAGGTAGGTGTTCTGCAGCTTCTGCAGCAGAAATTTTGGCACACGGTGGATTTATTGCAGTCGTGTTGGGGCAGATGGAAGTTGCTGGCTGGCACAGGACAGACATGACCTCCTGCCACCATAACTCACCCTGCTAGCCCCCTGCCACCAAAACCCATCCAGTAAGGTCCAACAGAAAGCATCCTTTTCTAAGTCATATGTGATCTCTTGGTTACTTTCTGTTTCCAATTTTGTTTTAGGTTTTTCACCTGTCTCTGAGTAATAGGTCTTTCATCAGTTTTCTTGTGGGAAATAAGAAAGTACTTAGCATTTGACAGAAGTCTTGTGAGCCTGAATTTAACAGTGTTTGCAGAGTACTCTGGTGCTACAAATTAAGAGTTATACCGAGAGAAGAGCTCCTAATTCTACCTTCTACCTTCAGCTGCAAAATGGATCCTTGCCACATACAAAAGAAATGGGAAGACCAAAGTTTTCTGTGTTCCTTAACTTGGTGTTTGTTCATTTGCTTTGCTGTTGCTCAAGAAATTATGCTGGTGGAAATGGGAAGTGAGCAAGCTTTTAGGAGCCTAATCTGCTGGGAGCTGATGGGTCTGTCTGTCAGAGGAGGGGAAGAGCATCTTCAGCCATAGGATTGCCAAGATGATGAGGAGGCCTTTAAACTAAAAGTGCCGGTGGGAGGGAAACCTCAGTCCATCCATATCAGTTTGATAGCAGTGCAAATCAGTTCATTTCCCAGCAGATTCCTAAATAACTGGAAACTATTGATGGTAGTGAAATTTTCTTCTGAGGTCAGGGATAATAGACATCAGAATACAGTAATCTGCTTCACTTATTCTTCTCAATAATTTTTTAATAAATCATATCCTATGAAGACATTGAACTTTTTCTCAAAGTAATTTTTATAAACATTTTTTCATAAGAACAGAAATGTGAATGAAAAAAATAGAGAAAAATATTGCTTACATGCACTATTCTGGTTACTTTTGAAATGGTGATTTCATTTACATGCAAAGACTATCAGCCACATTAGCAATTGGGCCTGGAAGTGGTAACCATCAGTGGAACTGAATGTATAAAAATGATGAAACTGGTAATTGCCTTCATCTGCAGGATAAACAAGGACATTAGGACAAAGGACATTTCTTGCCTCATTATTCTCAGTGTAAAAACTTCCATTGGCTACATAGCATCATTGCTTTCTGAAAACATTTTCATCTGATATTTGGAGCTGCTTAAAAGTCATTTTAACATGGAAGTCAAGATACCAAATCAAGAAGTTTCTGTTTTCACACTAGTTCTGCCAAGTCTCCTGTCTGTTTCAGGATGAGCCGGTTAACACTACTGTAGTCATAGAGTGCTTAGGTGAACACTAGAATTTCTCTGCTATGCTTTTTGTTTTTCTAGGGTTATAGACCTCATAAATATCAGTCCCCCAGCTCTGTAACTCTTGTTACTCTGTCCATGAGGCCAAACTAACTACTGGTATAGGTCTAATTTATGTTTTTTCACTAAATAATTAGCAGATTTGCTACATCTTTGTTTATACCACAAAAAATGTTTGCTCATCAGGCAATTCATTGCCAGATATACCATGGATGTAGTAGAAATACTATGAACATAACACTTCTGGCACTAGCTTCATAAAGTACCCACAGCTGAAAACTCAGCTGTAGCAGGTTTAGTAAAACATGGCAAAATGCTAGCATTTTGACACAGGTGCTCTCAGATGAAGCACAGCTGAGTGAAACAGGATGATTAATAGAGATTTTTATGAAGCCAAAATTTTCAAGCTTATATTTTAAAATAAAAATATTCATTTTTTAATTCACTGGTGGTTTTTTCCAAAATATTTCTTTGTCTGCTTAGTTATTTTTCTATAGTTATGGTGAAAATTATAATTTGCACTTTTCCATAAACTTTGTATATCCGCTTACAATCTTCATGAAAGCAGTGAAGGTATCCACAAATCAGTAGAGTCTGAAATACAAATTACTTGCCAGCAGAGGACAGTTTGAACTCAAAAGTACAGGAGAACTGATTTCATTATCCTTATTATGTTCTTCTTGTCACTCTCCTTTATAGCTATTCAGTTTTACTTTTATACTGCTGCTCATTGCCATCAATGTACAGCCCTTCAGATCTTTTCAAGGTGTCCTGTGTTATCTCACTTAGAAGAAGCAAGACAACAGTAATATTAAGACATTGTTTTAAAGATACCTCTGGCTGTTTATCCTTCCAGTGTGTTGTGTGTGCTGCCTGGATGGCTTAAGCTTTGGACAGGGAACATGTAATGTTCAGTCTCGTTCAGACTTGTTCAGTCACTGCTGCCAACTAGCAAACAGGTGTTTCTTTCTTTCAGAAATGCAAAAAAAAAAAAAAAATNAAAAAACCAAACAACCTAGCATTTTCTGTCCCCAGTCCAGTTATGGTGTTAATATCCAAAAGGATTTTCTTTACATTGTGAGAATTTCTCAAGAAATGGATATGATCACTAACTAAAGAAGAAACCAGTTATAGGTAAATGCTGTCTTTTTCCACATCTTGCAGGAAATTAGAAGGAAATTGAGTGCTCTAGGACTTAATATTTCTCAAAAATAAAATTCTCAACTGTGATGCTCGAAGAAAGTAGAGCCTTAGGGTGCACTGCCATGGTGGACTTTCTGAATATATAATTTCTGGCACACATTTTTAGTGACTATTTCTATGGCATCAACTGCTTTGCTTCCACTGAACTGAAGACAGAAGGACTTTCCTAGGGAGATTTTGGTTAATTGTTATGAAAATGCCTATGATTTCCTTTCTTTAGCACTTTACTGCTGAACAACTCCCTTCAGTAGTCTAGCTATCATAAGGGAATTGTGAAGATGTTATTAAGAAGAAATTTCAGAAAAAATACAGTAATTTCAAGCGTATAAGGCACACCCTTTTGATTAAAATTTTGGTCCAAACCCGGAAGTGCACCTTATACCCTAGAGCATCTTATATATGGACAAAATTCGGAAATTTGCCAACCTGGAAGTATGAGCCGGCAGCCCGCGGCAGCCAGCACCAGGCAGGAGTACCGGGGCCCGCAGCACAGGGAGGGCACCTGGGGCTGCATTTAAAAGTTACACCAATCCGTGAAAAATGTTTGCAAATTGAGCACCTGCCAGTAAACCCCGCAATTGCGTGACTCTCTTACTAATTCGTTATTTTGTTGCGCGCGGATCCTCGCTGCAAAAAAAAAAGTGCACCTTATAGTCTCCAGTACGCCTTATATATGGACAAAGTTGGGAAATTTACTGACACCTGGAAGTGCGCCTTATATTCCGGTGTGCGTTACAGTCATGAAATTACTGTGCTGTACTTAACTAAAAGTATGTGTTTTCTTAATTTGAACAGTACTTTTTGAGTGACTATATTAGTTTTACTGAGTGTTGAATTGGACTGTTATTATTCTCTCTAAACCAGAGAGATCCAGAAAATGGAGAAACAGCAAGTCCACTTTTTCTAATTGACAAAGGAAAAAAAATCTCATGTCACATAAATTTAGAAGTTCTGCAAAAGAAAAAAGAAAGGAGGAAAGAGGTATTTATTGTCCCATTTAATTAGATCTGTTAGTATATAAAATAAAATATGCCGCAAAATTGTAGTTCATAATATAGAACTAACATGTCTCCTGATAAATATTACGTAAAATTTTATGCTAAACATAGTTGTGGTGTTTGCTTATTCACTCTGGATTATTTTGGTGTGAAAAGCCACACATTTCAAGTCCATTTAATAGGGTAAGGTACACTAAACACAACTTTATTTTATTGTTACAGAAGACAAAAACATGCAGAAGGTGAAACTATCTTCTTGGAATATTTTAGGTGATTTTAGGCAAGTCATTTATCCAAATGCATGTTCTCTGTATCTATCTGGGTCTAACTCTACTCACAGGTGTATTTGGCAGGGTAATTTTCTGCTCCTGCTTGCAGTAATTTGATAGAATACCTTTGTCATTAGTGGTAAGGGTTTATTATATTTGCAGACAGGAGTATTATCTGTGTCCCACAAACGTCACCAAACAAATTCAGGAGGAACCAAATAGGATTATTGTCAGCCTGTCCTTAGCTTCAAAATAACTACCCTCAAGCCAAAGAGATTGTCTGAGAGATTAATTTAATGCTGTGCATCATGATAATTGAGACTCATTCAAGTGGAAGACATTGTGAAACCTAATAAAAGAAATACCAGAATGATCAATATATCCACTGGACAGTAATTACCATTCTGTTGGGGTTTTTTTTTTTAGTCAGGATACAGAGAGAGGGGCAACAGAAGAAGTAGAGGGTTTTTTTTTTTTACTAACTTTGGAGAGAACAGTTTCTAAATTGATATTCAGGGCATGGTTCTAACTAAAATATCCATAAATTACAAAAAGAAAAAATTTTATTAGAAGTCTATTAGAATACAGATAAGTTGTGCAGCACAGGATCATAGACCACATGATCTATGCTGTTCCATTGTAAACAGCTTCTTTTGTCATCAGGATACAAAGAGCTTTGTCCACATGTTAATTATTTGTTAACTATTAAGAGGTTTGTGAAGAAAGCACCAAGAAAAAGCTGCAGTTGTCATAGCCATTTGTGCTCTGAAGAACAGATCTTTTTCTCTTCTTCTTCTGAGGTTGTTATTTGAACTACAAAAAGACTGTGAGCAGTCTGCATTGGTGCATCACTGTGTGCATATAGCATTCCCTGTGGCTGTGGCTTGCTTTTCTGTCCATGAGAGGAGAGAGGAGAAAGGTGTGTCCCAGTGATGCTTGTGTTTGCTCAGCAGAGCCTTCTAGTCTTGAACTCAGATCATGAATGCTAAACTGGGAGGCCTGTGTGTGTTTTGCCTTTCTGCCCAACACTGTGCATTGCTTCACAGGATGGTTGAATAAATTCTAAGTTCCTTACCTGTGAGAAGAATGTGGTTAATTCTGGGCAATGCTTTTGGGGTTTTTTTTGGTTGCAGTATTTGGAGACTTGAGTGACTGCTTGTGGAGTCCATAAGCATGGCTTGGCATGGTGCCCACTGCTGGCATGTCCTTGCTCTTGGCCACTTGGTCAGGTCTTCCAGGCTGATGAGTGCCTCCAGGCAAGGTATCCCTGCCTGTCAGCATGCAATGCTGTTTCTCTATCCACTTTTCTGCTGACAAACTTGTATATACATTGAAGAATCTCACTACATTTAAAACAGTTGTCAAAGGGCTGGAACAAGATGTTTCCACATCATCCTTAGGCTTGGTAACTGGCAGCAGGGGATGCTGAGGGGAGTGAATGTCAAGCCATGCTTTGCTTCAGTTTGGAGAACTGGAAGTGAGGATGGGACCCAGGCACTGAAGGAAGATTTGAGGCTAAAACAACACTGGTTTTGGTGAAGATCATTATTGCATTTATTCTTTTTTTTCTGGTGTTCTTATAGAATGCTAGTGTTTATACTATTTTTTCACTTCATCTACTTTCTCATCAACTTTTGCACAGGAGGGGCCTCCAGCCTTTATTACACACAGGAACAATGGTGATGTTTGTTTGGAGGGTTTCTGCCTTGTGTTTTCCCAGCTATATATTATACTTGCATAGCACAGAAACAAAATTTTCTTAGAAGAAAACTATTCTTTATGGGAAATTCATTCTTCTTGTAATCCATTCAGATGCAATCAATATCTTACCACAGGTAAATTTGTCATGTTAAAAAGAGATTTCCTCAGCTACTCCTGGCTATGTTGCATTTTTCCATTCTTCTCCTGCTGTATTTAAAGGTGAAATGAAGAGTAAAAATTAAAATAGTTAGGTATAGATTCATGTGCTGAATGTATCTGAAATTTATGTTGGAGTATTATGGAGGGGAGAGAACCAGGCATTCTTCAGATACAAATATTGTTTACCTTTTAAATATTTCTTTTTTCCCTTTGGCTGTGAAATCAAGTTGGTACTCCCTGAAAAACATTCAGGAATGTGTCCTTCCATGAAATCACAAATACTAGCAAAACAGATAGGTTCCTGATGTTTACAGAGAGGCTTGTTAGCATTAATTCCAGTGAGTAACTAAATCAAGGACTTGATAAAGAATAGCTAGCGTCTCTCTTTGTGTTCCTTAGAAGTGAATGTTAAATTCTTCTCAGTTACTGGTCTTGGGCATATTCAACACATACAATGGGTCTAGGCCTCTGATTTGGATTTGAAAAACCTTCATTGCCTTCATTTTTTGAGTTAAATGTGTAATCCAGAATTGAATTCAGGAACACATATTAATGTATCAATGCAGAATAATGCTCTGGAGTGTCTTGTAATTAATTTCCAAGAGGAAATGCATCTGCTATCAAAAGCTCTGGTATGGAGAGTTTCTGTTAATGAGCACAGAGGGACTTGGAAAGTTTTCAGTATGTTTTTAAGTGCTTATGTGTGCCTGTCTTGATTATCTGATTCCTTTGTCTGCCTAGCCTTTATATTTCATTCAATATCCAGCTGGGACTGGGTATCACAGTACCTTGAGGCAAAGAGCATTTCCAGTCTTCCTGCCTTTTCAGAAGAGTCAGTTGATAGCTGGTTGTCATTTGCCATATTTGGGAAATACTCTTATGTGCTTTTAATCTGTAATTGTTAGTCAAGAACATACTTCTACACCTTTCCCAATTTAAAATGAACAGTGAAGCAGAGAAGCAAAAACCCAGGAAGACTCAGGAGACACTGAAGAGCAGTCTACTTTTTGTTAAAGACAGTGCTCACCTCAGGCTATGCAGCAGCAGAATAACTAAGAATCAGATATTTGGTGAGGTTTGACCGGGACTGTTTTGCAGAGTTGAGTGGAGGGGGGACTGTGTGCAGAGTTCTCTGTTGCCCACAGAATCAGTGAGAGATATGTCAGCAAGCTGTGTGAAGAGTGGGTGGTTAATTTTTAAAGGTAAGCATCTCAGAGAAGGCAGAGTGTGGCAAGTAGGAGCAGCTTGTTCAGTGACAGGCTCAGCAGCAGACTCTGCAACACACAGCACGTCTCATGCTGCCACCCAACCAGGATTGGACACTGAGGGTATGACCCTTCCTATCCTCACCAACATTTTGAGTGAAGCTAAATTTTTCTTTGCCAGCATCCAAATTATATCAGCCTCTTTGAGAAACTGTCTCCTGTTGTTTTGTGAATTCCTCTAAGAAAATAACAAGTAGAAGTGGGTCACTCCCACAAAGCTTGCACCAATTCACTATCACAGGAATCATGGGCTTTTTTCTTTTTTTAAAGCACATCCAATTCACGGTCATTGAGCCAAATCAGTAAAAGCTTATGCACAGATGTGCAGGAATACAATGTGACTGTACTTGTTTGTCCTTCATTTACCAGTAACAATGTAGATCAATACAGAGAATGTTTCTATGCATGAGACATGTCAATGTTTTTTAAGGTTAAACATTTTTCTCACAACTTTGGTGAGATTTCCAAAATTGGAGCCAAGCAGCTGTTGAGAAGGCCTTGTAGGGAGAAAGTTATAGTGTTATTTGCAGCAATGTTCTGCTGACAGAGTGGGGACATAGGATCTAGAGAGAAGACTGTGGATATGACTTTATAACCAAAAAAAAAAAAAAAAATCAGAAATTAAGGGAGAGAGAAGCTTGGGGAGAGATTGTATTGCTATAAAAAAATCAATTCTGCCTCTAGAGAGAAATTAGAAATGGCATTGATAGGTTCATGCTTCATGGCTGTCATGGCAAACTGGTTTAAAGCCCTCCTAATTTACATCGTATGCATAGATCATCTAAGTTCCTACTCTGCCCTTTTCCTGGACACATTGATCCATATCTAGACTCCCACCTCTGATGCTATTGCAGTTTGCCTCCCAGTGTGTCTGCAGGAGTGTGGCCCAGTTTACAATGGCTCTGATATGGCCCACATTACCTCCTGGATTGCTTTTATAACAGGGTAAGATGGTACAGTCTGAGTGACAATCACTGTTCAGCAGCAGTTGCAGAAGGAAGTTGCAGTGTTTTACCTCACAGATCTATCAGCTGTGATTATAGGAAGTACACTAGGAACATGCAGACACTGAGTATGTGTAGAATTAGGAGCCACTGAAGACAAAAACTACCTTGAAATACATTAACACCTAATTAATCTTCTGTAGGAAGCTGTCTAACACTGTGCTGAATTTTATTTAGTTCTGCATTTGGTGTTTGTTGCTCTAATGAAATAAACCTAATCACAGCTATTTAAGAAAAAAACCAAAACAAAAACAAAACAAAACCAAAACAAAACCAAAACAAAACACCAAAAAAAAAAAAAAAAAAGCCACAAAACATTTCAGGAAAAAAGAAGACAGATTTTTCCATGAACAGTCAGCTTTGCCATCTCTAACAAATTAGAGGGGAAGCCACTGCTAGTTTACTCACTGTATATATCACTGTGGAATCACATATTACTGTATAAATTCCCTGAACGAATTACCATTGTCTTTATAACAAATGACAACATTCCATTCTGTTACATTCATGCCAACAAAATAACAAATAATGTAAGATAAATGTGCAAGAAAGAAAAATTAGTTAAAGGTTTGGAAAGGGAAGAGAAAGATTATGTGTAGGATTCTAGATGGAAAATAATCTGTTAAACACAGAGTAAGATACCGTTACAAAATTGTCATGAAGCAGTTTATATTGGATTTTAATCACCTTAGATTATACTAAATTATTCAAGCAAGCTAAGAGATTTTTCAGAGACTTCTGATAACTCGGTAAATCTCAATTGCTTTTCCAAGGTAAATGCTGTGTAGTCTGGTATATGTGGATGTCTGTTGGTCAGATAATGCCTTTCCAGAAAATCTGCTGGCAAACATGGAGTTTTGTAGAATGGGGCAGCCAGTTACCAGAGAGTTTGTATCAGAGTGCTTGTAAATAAGATCAAATAAAATTCTATATGGATCCCAAACCCCAGGTCCTAATAGAGTCTGTAAATGGTCCAAAACCCCATCCTAGAGATGAATGCCACAGGTCTGGTCAAGTCCTCAGGATTTGTGTTCCTGTGCCCTTTATGCCTGTGGGTAAGCAGAAATAACTAGGCATAGAAGGTGTATCTGGGGCTGCATTGGCTGCAGGTTCAATGAGAATTATTTGAATCCTTTTTCTTACATTAAATTAAAAGGTTTCTGGCATTTGTGGTTGATTTATTTCTTTGGCAGGGGAATGTAGCACCATTTACCTGATGTGGCTTGGGATTTATTAGGTTATTGAAGCTGTCAAAAGTGACAAAATGCTGTATTTTACTTGCCAGTTATGTTAATTGTCCTTGAAAGTGACAGAGAGGGGCAGAAATTATGGGTGCCATTTAAAACCACATGTATTTGCAGAGTTGCAGAAATATTAAAAGTGAAGAAGCCTGTGCACACCTCATCACAAATGCCATTTGTTTCCCTTTCTTGTTTTACAGAAAGAGATGACAACCAGGATGTGTCACTAAAAACTATCCACTGAAGAAAAGCAAAGTCCCATTTCCTTCCTACTGCAGAGTTCAAGAACATGACAGCTCTCATGGACTGAGCCTGCTTGTTAATCCATAAAAGCAGGAGAGTTGGGAGCCACAGTTACTGTCACAACTGCTTCTCTCCAATGTCAAAGTCGTTAAGCCTAAATATGCTGCTAGGAACCTCATCTGAGCAGCATGGCTTATTGAGAAAAAGAAGAATCATATCAGTTTTAGCTCCTTTATCAGGAATAAGAACCTCTTCAGCCATAACAATAGCAAACAGTGCCCCTGCTGCTAAAGCTTTACTGAAATTCAGGGCTGACCTCCAGACTAGTTGTTTTGAAATGAAATCTGCAACCTTGCTTTCTTTTTCTTTTGTTTCTTGGTATGCATTTTCTTTCCTAACTGCAACAGACTATTAAGAGGTTCTGGAATCAAAGAAGACCTAGCCTTTAATGCCTCCTATCCTGCTCCAGGCCACCCAAGGCTTGGCCACCATTCCTAAATGCCAGCAAGCCTTGTGTTTCTGGGAAGACAGCCATGTCCTCCAGCTGAACAGGCAGTTTATGCTTCATTGTGACTCATAATTTAATGATAATGGGAGCGTTTCTGATCTCAGCTACATGAACAGGGACCCAGATATAGCTCTGCAGTGCTGAAGTATTTTCTTTGAATTCATGCTGTGACTGACAGCAATTGTTCTCAGTATCTCTGTATTACATGAAAAAAAACAGCTACAGTCATAATTTTCCTGAAGTATACACTATGAAGTACACCAATCTATGGTGTAATTTCATATCCTTCTATCCCTTTAGAAAAAGGATCACTCTCAATCACCCTAAATTTTCATCTTTTCTGGGAAAATAAATTTAATTTGAGTGACTTTCAGGAAGATACAACAAAGATGAGTAGTAAAAAAGATTAGATCAGGAGGGACTAATTGAAGGTCTCTGTTGCAGCTAAACAGTGCCCAGCAATGTGACTTGCTTTTTACACTGGGCTAACACAATATTTTTTTTCCAGAATTTAATCCAAGTTAATTAACACATGTATGAACAATCTGGATGGATCCATTGCAGCAAATCAAGTCTTCTATGCCAAATATGCCCTGAGGAGGCTTTCTTCTGGAAAAAAAAAAAATAAAAATGAAAGTGATACTTAACAGAGGTATCAGAAGAGAAATACTTCAGAATAAATGGGAATCAAGTGGAACACATCTATGTATTCTGTGCCTTGTAACGAGTTTTGCACACCTTTGTTATTGTGAAAATTTACTTTTTCCTGAGTAAGTTCTTAATCTTCTTGCTGCCTTCTCCTCAAATAAGTTTAGTATTCTAGTATTCTGAGACAGAAACAGAAGACAATCTCATGGAGTATCCAGTGATTGGAATATTTGAAATAGAGGGGTAGCAGACACTAAAGAATAACAGCAAATATTTTCTAGCTCAGCGTTGTAGGACATTTTTATTTACTTGCCTGCTTGCTTAAATCAGGGCTTGTAAAATCTCAGCGATTACATTCTTGTTGGGAAAAAGTGGTTTTGCTGGGAAAATGTGGCTTTTACACATTTGGTGTAACTATGATGGGGGCTTTTCTGCATCTCTAGAACTACACAAGCAGCGTTTTCCTTTGCTTTCAAGGGGATAGACCTAAGTGTTCCTACCTTCTTGGTAGTCTTTGCAATCAGGTTTAATTCTTTGGGGATTGGAATGCACACACAGATGATTTCTGTTCTGCTGGCACTTCTGCAGGATATAAGTAGCTTCTGGAATTCATTGCCACAACTACTCCTGAGCTTGCCTCATTTTAAAGAAGATGAAAAATATAATTTCTTTGGGGTGGTTCTTGTAGCTGACGACTGCCTGGAATTACAATTTCAATTGCTTATAAAGGGTTTCTTGAATTCCTCCAAAGTGCCTAGGCTGTGGCACTGTTTGACATGGAGCTGTTGCTGATGCAGTGCACTTGAATTCAACTGCCACCGTGGACAGTTGCCATGTGGTGTTCTCAGTCTGGACAGCTCTGTATTTGAAAGATTAACATAAAGATGCAAAGGTGTGGAATTTTGTGCATAATGATCAAAGTCACTCTGCAAATTGCAAGACATGGGGTTTTATGCATAATTTAGATTTCATTTTATTACACTACTACTTACTGTTTTAAGACTATTCACTGCAGCTCAGTCTGAAGATTAGGCAGAAACTTTTCTGTTACCATTTTGTGAATGCAAAACTTATCAATTGGAGTGTTTTCTTTTTCTTTTAAACCACTTTTTTCCCCAAAACCCCATGTGTTTCATTTTCTAGTATAGCACAATGTATAAGAAAAAAGAGTGAAATGCAGAGCTGAACCTTAGAGGATTTGTGTTTGACCTGGCAAAAATCCCTGTAATGGTAAAAGCCTGTTATTACACAGGAGATGAACCCTCTGCAAATTAGAGAAGAGTGTACTTGTTTTGTTTGCTCATTCTGCTAGGAAGAACATGGAGTTTCCTTCCTCCACATGAAAAGGTGTGGCCTTCTGCTGAGTGTCTCCCAACAGGTGCTCTTGCTTCTGCAGCACGTTTCCCCTCTTCCGCTCCATGATGGTTGATAAGCAAATATGAATGTTTGGAATGTGGCATCACTGCGTAAAAGTATCATTTTACCCCTTCCCATAGAGAGACGAAGGCAGATTCGTCTTGAATCTTGTGATCAAGGATTCCAGCTTTATCAGTAATTTGCACAAACAGAATCGTGTTTTGCAATGTTTCTTGTATTTGATCTTATTATTGTGTATGTTCCTAATAATGCCAGCATTCCATATTGTTCTGGGATTTGGAAAAGTAGAGGGAGGAGAGGGAGAAAAGAGCCTATTGTTTGGATTTTTTGTTTTGTTATGGTTTTTTAATCACTTTTCTAGTTCTTCTAGGTTTTGTTTTTCTTACCTAACTTCACCTAACTAAAGATGCTGTTGTGTTAAACTTCAAGGCACTTTATAGTGCCTTTATACAGGAATAATTTCAACTGACTGAAACTCAGCATTACTCTGAAGTAATGAAAAAGGTTGTGAAAGGTTCCTATGACACCAAACTTGACTTCAGTAGTTAAAGACTTAAGAACTTTCATTGATTTTCTCTGTAATAAGAGATTTTGTAATGAACTTCTGTTTTGTGTGAACATAGATTAGTGACAACTGTAATATGAAACAAATCAGAACATAATTTCCCCGAGCTTTTATGAACAATGGAGTCCAAGGTCTTTTGAAGGGTGGAGTTTTTTTACTAATCCACAACAGCAAAACCGATGATTTCTATCAGATTTGAGAGAAGCTGAGGACTTACGAAATTTACTAGTTTTCTCCAAGAACTCAGGCCCTAATGCAGCAAAACTTACATCATTATTTGATTCTCCTGATGGATTCATTAAGAACAAGGCAGGGAAAGAGGAGGAAAACAGATAACATGTAACTCTACAGGGTCTTCAAACATCAACAAGATATACAAAAACTTAATAGGTGAACATTGTCCTCGGTAATCACAAATTCCTTATCTGTGAAGAGGATACAGAGAATGATACTCTCCATAGTTGGGAAACCACTCTTCTCTGGTCTCTGTTAACAACAGACTAAAAGGATCTTTGAGCACCCTTGGGTTAAATAAATTATACGTTTTGGAGCCTTCTCACAAAAAGCTACTTCTTCCTGTCACTTTTAAGCTTCTCTGCTTCTCATTTTCTGGGTGGGAGCTCTCAGAGACAGCCTTTCAGTGTGCCTTTTGCTTCCCCAAGGACAGTGCTGGTACAAAAAGTAGCTGTCTCACCCCCCTCTGGGCCTGCAGAAGGGCTACCTCTGACCTGTGTCCTCTGAAGAGAGACCATCAAGGGCTGGCTGTTTATCACCTCTTCAGAAGAACAATAGCAAGACAGCAGGAGGTACCTAGAAGAGCAGCAAAACAGGAGTCACTGCATGTAAAATAAAAATATGGTTTCTATAGTAAAGCATGCTCTGTGGGCTTTAGAAAGGGGATAACACTGGGGTACCCAGTATAGACAAGTGGTCAGTATTTAGACATTTTTTTCCTATATATTGGAAGAAATTTTTAATAAAAGACATTTTTAATAATTATGGAGACTATTCCAAAGGCCAAGCAAGCCAAATCAGCACTAAGAACCTGATGATGGTGTACATTTAAATAAAAATTTATCAAAGTTGATTTTTTTCATGTGTTTTATGCTAAATAGACAGTGATTTCCAAGGTTTAGCTGAATATGTTAGAGTTCTCGAAGTAGTTTCTGTTCTATGTTGTAATAAGTTTAAAGACAGATGTAACTAATATAATTAAAAGTTATAATAATTTTCTCCCAGGAAAAAATATATATTACTTGTCCAGTCTAATATACGTGTGTGTGTGTGTATGTTTGGGGATATGGATGTGGAATTGTCACAACATGCACACGTACACTCCCTGCTCTTTCCTATAAAATACATTTTTTTTTTAATTTTGGTAATTTTAAAGGGGAATGCATCTTTCAAAGAAATAAGTGGTTGATTCCTTTTCTTCCTCCATGCATCAGCTCTGTTTGGTGTGTTGATTTTTTTTAATAATGTCATGTTTGTCTCAGACATTTTAGTTCTGTTTGTTATTAAATAATTGTTGAAGTGTAAGAGAAGAGAGACTGATATTAACTGTTGTAGTCATTAAAAGCAAAGGAAAGTTTACTTTCCAAACCAGTCATAATGGATGAAGCAATGAAATACAAATACAAATAAAATTAATATAACAATGCAGAAGTATTGTGAAGTTATTAGGTATCTAACTCCTCAGCAAGAAAAATGCATATGGTTTTCACACCACAGAGCAGAATTCCCTGGCAAGCTCCCTGGACTCAGAGGTGAGTGAGATCCATTACTGCCAATTCACCAGCTTCACAATCCTCCTGTCACCAGTGTGACATGCCTGGAGTGCTAAGTCCACTCCTGGGAGCATCAGTACAATAGACAGGAGGAATGCAGAAAAGGGCCACAAGGATGATGAGTGGTCCAGGGCTTCTCTCACACAAAGCAAAGGTGAAAGAGATGGGATTGTTTATCCTGTAGAATGCCAATGGGGGATATTATCACTATGTATAAACATTTAATGAGTGAAGAAAACTTGACTTTTCTCAGTGGTATCCAATGACGGAAGCAATTGGACACAAAGAACAGGAAATTCCTGTTAACACACGAAAAACCTGTTCAAAGTGACCCTGCTCTGAGTGTGCCATTGGACTAGGAACTGACAGCAGTGCCTCCCGTCCAATGCTGTGGTGGGCCTGCGACCACAGCAGCCTATCTATGCTGTCCAACAGTGATGAGGCTTTTCAGTCTGCTGTCGACAATCCCCTTGTTGAAGCCAGAAGAGACTGTTCTGTCAGGGGAAAGCACTGCAGGAAACACTCCTATAGAATGTTGCTGCATGCCTCCTTAATTTTCCCTGTCCTGATTCCATACAGCAGTGATAGCTGAGTAGCAAGAGTAGGTCACTCCCTGCATCAGCCAAGAAGCGAAGGAGCGGGGCAAAGGTGACACTGGCTATTGCAGCCCACATGCCTTGCTGCACAGCACAAGTTGTCTCAGCTGTGTCATCCCACCATAACTGGGATGATTTTTTTCCTGCTGCTGCTCAGTATGATGACAAAGCAGGATTCAGCCTCCCTTTTCTACTCTAAACTGTTCTTCACAGTCCTTGAAGACACCATAAAATAAAAGTGAGGCAAACCCAGCTGATGATGGGATGAAAAATAAGCAGATCTTCCCAATTAACTAAAATATATCTGACACAAAACAGATGGCACTCATGGTTTGAAACCTTAGATTGTGTTTAATATGTCATGGGAACTAGAGCAGTTCAAGTAAATTGACAGGTATTGAAAGGTGTCACGCACCTGGTGCATGCATTTTGGGAAGTGGAGTCATTCTGGTAGAGTAAAAGCCACACATTACTCACACCCCTAAAAGAAATACCGCAGTTAATTACTAACCATTCAGTAATAAATATGGCACAAAGGGCAGCAGTGGTTAGGAGGGGAGGTGCATAAACAGTAGGGTTCTCTTGGTGCAATCACATTCTATCCATCAAAAAGTAAAAACAAAACAAAACAAAGCAAAACAAAACAACAAAAACAAAAACAAAAGCAAAACAAAAAAAACCCGAAAAAAACCCAAAAAACCCAAAAAACAACAACAAAACACAACGACATGAAACCAAAATCAGACCAGTTACGAAATTTGGCATTTATAATGTATCAACTGTGACAATATACTCCTACAGCAGCTGTGTTCCTCAAACAGGATGCAATACCTAAACAGGACCTACAAGAAAACTTTTGACAAGGGCTTGTAGTGATAGGACAAGGAATAATAACTTTAAACTGAAAGAAGGCAAGTTCTATGAGCTTTCTGAAACACTGGAACAGGTTGCCCAGTGAGAGACTGGTTGGAGCTCTGAGCAACCTGCTCTATAGGAAGGTGACCCTGCCCCTGGCAGGGGGGTTGGAACTAGGTGACGTTTACGGTTCCTTCCAACCCAAACCATTCTACGGTTCTATGATTTTGTCCAAAAATTTCTGAGGGAGTGCATATGCCTGGGAAGGTGTCTTAGGTTGCAATGCAAGATGTAAACAGAAGTATCTATTCTATCACCATCTGTTGAAACCAGGTGGAGCAGTATTCCTTACCTCTGTCAGGACCCATGCCTCATAACTCTGAGGGGAATATCTTCTGTAAATGGGTCAGCTGTTAAAACCAGGTGGGATTGTGTTCTTTATCTCTTCCACAATCCATCCTCTGTCCAGGAAGACAGTGTCTGCTAATGGCCATTGAGTCCCACTGCATCACTGATAAAATTGCATCAACCCACTGGGAGATGCTCAAACCAGGGGGAGGAGCCAAACATTTCCTACCTAGATAAAATCTGGTATTTGGAACATCAGATCAGCCTTTTTACACTGGATTCTCAGAGGAAGACCAGGCCCATTGTAATCACCACAGAACTTTGGGAGGAAATCTGTACCCTTCTAAAGGAGCACTGCTTCAACAGAAGCAGATCTGTCACTCCAGGGGGACTGCAGCCACCATTTAATCAAACTGCTACCAACACCCTGATTGACAGAGTGTCGGGTTGTACCCTGACTCTGTCAGTGTATTGTTGTTTTGTATTACTGCATTTTTATTTTAATTTTTATTTTCCTAGTAAAAAACTGTTTTTCCTACTTCCATATCTTTTCCTGAGAACTCCTTAATTTCAAAATTAAAATAATTTGGAAGGAGGGGCTTTACATTTTCCATTTCAAAAGAGGCTCCTGCCTTCCTTAGCAGACACCTGCATTTCAAACCAAGACAGAAGGAGAGCTGATTTCCTTAAATAAGCTGGTCTCACTGACAGGACACACTTCATTAAGCATTCCTGTGCTAGATTTTCCTAGCAGAAAAAAAATCAGTATGAAAAAAAAAAAAATGCACAAAGAGTACTGTCTTCTTTTAGTAGTGTGTTTGCAGCACATTGATAACCAACCTGATGATAATTTTATTCTAAGATGGTAATTAAATCAGACTTGCCCAGTTTGTGTTTCTGCCTCAGAGTTATTTGGACATGACATACAGGTATAAAAATGGGAGGAAGGTTGAACTGAAGGACAAGTGTGAGTTGACTCAAAAAAAATCAACTTTTAGTATCACCAGTGCATGATCCTGAGTTTTGCAATGTATATCTGTAGCTCTGGTCCACTCAACTGGTTCTCTTCTGGAGCAGTAATGAGGGCAAAGAGAGGAGGAGATAATCCTAAATAGTATGCATGTTTATGTGTGGAATATAAAGCATTTTCAAAGACCATAACAGGAAATTAGCAGGATAGATCTCATTAACTTTGTTCCTCTAGCAATGCTTATTCATTAAATGTCAGGCAGTACAATTATATGTTGAAAAATTAAAATTGAAGAAAATCTGTGATCTGTGGTAAAAGGAGAAAAGTAAATAAGACAATTATATATTGTAGATCAATTTCAAGACAGCTAAGAACTAGTAGCCTAAACTTAAACATTTTATGTATTATCTGTATAATACAGATGCACACATATCTCTTAATTTTACTGTATGGAAGCAAAATATATACATAACCAATCTGGATAATTTCAGTGGCACGAGAAGAGTTTTTTTCCACAGCTCTTGTTTTTCCACATGTCCAGTTCTGCTAACTCAGCCTCTCAGATCAAAATCACATTTACTTGTAGTACAAACACCCTGGTATCTCGTAATATTGCTTTATACCCCTATTCAATAATTAGTCAATCACTAGACTGCTTTAGATCCAAATCTTTAGAGTTATGCACACTATGCTTAATCTTAGCTTGAATTCCTTGAGGACAGGTCTGTGCACTACCAGGAATGACTATGTAGGGGATGACTGCATGCCAGTTGCCTTTGTATCATTCCTCTCCTTTGGAGTGAGGGATTTATCACTTGACTTCAGTCTACCTCAGCCAGAGGTTTAACCTTTCTTTTCCTCCAGGGAGACACACACTCATCACTGATGATAAAAAAAGATGCTACATTTTCAACCAGAAAGCGACCAAGTGCTTGTGCCCTAGTGTAAATTTGGAAAAGTAGTGACTGTTAGATCCAAAAGTGAATATCTCTGGGAACAGAGGTGGCTGTCATAGTCCATTTCACAGCGTCAAAAGCCACTTTACTGAATTGCCAAGGGCTGCAGACTGGATCCAGAAGTGCCACACCAGAAATACTCCTCCTTCTCATCTTTGCATTAATCTGTAAACTTTAAAAATCTTGTATAAAGTAAGTCAATAGTAATTCAGCTAATGATAGTGCTGATTAATTAAATATTTACAAATTATGGATTTCTATTGTCCTAATACAATTATGTTGTTTCTCAGCTGTTGGATTTTTTTTTTTTTTTGTATTTCTGTTCTGCAACTCTCATTTATCTTTTT
>PYHW01009258.1:713428-731981 GCA_013186435.1 Turdus rufiventris | reverse complement strand
CCATTGTTCTTTATCTTTTCACAACTGCAGCCTTCCTCCAGAGAGTCATTTTCTGCTAATGGCCCATTGAGTCCCACTGTGTGACTGACAAAATTACTTAATCCCATTGGAAGTTGCTCCAGCCAGGGGGAAGATCCCAACATTTCTTACCAAGATAAACCAGAGGTTTTGGGACACTAAGGTAGCCCCTTTCTCCACTGGACTCCAGAGGAAAACCAGATTTCTCCACATTACCACTGGACCTCCGGAGGGAAACTGCACCTTCTACAGGAGCACTGCTTCAACAGAACCTCATCTGTCACAGGTTGTACTCTGACTTTGTCAGGGTTTCGACTTTGTTTCTTTGTAGTACTGTATTTCTATTTTCCCTAGTAAAGACCTGTTATTCCTAATTCCCATATCTTTGCCTGAAAGCCCCTTGATTTCAAAATTATAATAATTTTGAGGCAGGGGGTTTACATTCTCCATTTCAAAGAGAAGCTCCTGCCTTTCTTAGCAGACACCTGTCCTCCTAAAACAGCAACTTTTCATTCTTTGTCCATGTATAAGCCACACCTGATTTTATGCCGCACTTAGGGTTCAGACCAAAATTTTAGTCAAAATGGTGCGGCTTGTAATCATGAAATTACTGTAAATCCCATTTAAACATATCTGTTGTAAAATAGACATCTTAAACCATTGTGAATTAACTTATTTTGCCACAAATGTCCCCATTGAAAGGAAATACACTGGAAGGTTTTCATCCTGGTCATGTTCTTCATGATTCAAACACATAATGAATTTCTCAGTCTCATGGGCTCACAAATCTTCACAAAGATTTTACCTCTGTTTGCCAAATCTGCAAGGAAAACTCTTGGTCTGTGAATAAATGAACAATCAAATAGTAAGATTATGAGATTTGAAACAGAAGGTCAGATGGACAGTGCCAAGTCCAGGCTAAATGAAAACAGGACTAACAAAATATGGCTGGTGGAGAAATTGCCAATACCCATAACTACTGATGAACTACAATGCCTCTGGATAATTACATATTAAAAAACCCAACGGAGTTACATATAGTGGAAAAATATTTGAAAAACTTATTCTTAAGGGGACAAAAAAGTATTGGATCAGAACCATATGAAAGAAATACAGTAATTTCATGACTATAAGACACACTCTTTTGACTAAAATTTTCCCCCAAACCCGGAAGTGCGCCTTATAGTCTGGTGCGCCATATATGATGTACAAAGTTGCGAAATTTGCAACCCTGGAAGTGTGAGCTGCAATGGGTGGCAGTGCTGCGGGAGTGTCGAGTTGCGAGGTGGGGCGGGAACGTGAGGGACGGAGGGAGCTACCGCCAGCTCGGGCGTGGGGCAGGGTGAAAGAGAAGCTGGGCGGCCCGGGCCCCAGCACAGGGGAACGAGAAGCCAGGTGGCATTGCCCCCAGCCCAGGCCCAGGGGCAAGGGGAACAAGAAGCCAGGCAGCGCCGCCCCCAGTCCGGGCATGGGGGAACGAGAAACTAGGCCGCTCTGCCCCTGGCCTGGGCCCGGGGGTGTGGGGGAACGAGAAGCCGAGTGGCACCACCCCCAGCTGGGGCCGCCCAGCTTCTCCTTCCCCCAGGCTGAGGCCAGGGGCGGAGCCTCCGGGCTTCTCGTTCTCCCACGCCTGGGCTTGGGCTGCCTGGCTTCTTGTTCCCCCTGCCCCTGCGCCTGGGCTGGGGGTGGTGCCACCTGGCTTCTCACTCCCCCACACCTGGGCTGGGGCTGGGGGCGGTGCCGCCTGGCTTCTCATTCCCCTGTGCCTGAACCAGGGCCTGGGCCACCTGGCTTCTCTTTCCCGCCACCTCCGGCCCTGGCGCAGGGGCGGGAGGAATGAGAACCCAAGCAGTGCCGCCCCCGGCCAGAAGGAGCCTCACAGGGAGAAAGGGAGCGGGCAGTGCTGTGTGTCCCGAGCTACGGGCGGCCCCGAGCTGCCGTGAACCGCAACAACCCCGAGGTGTGAACTGTGGCCGCCCTGAACCACGGCCGCCCTGAGCCCCTCCTCACCAGCCAGGGGCAGGTGGGAGTGCCGGGCCCTGCACATGGGGAGGGCACTAGGGGCTGTGTTTAAAGGCTACACCAATCTGTGAAAAGTGTTTGTAAATTGAGCACCTGCCAGTAAACTCCACGATTGCGGGATTCCATTATTAATTTGTTACTTTGTTGTGTGTGACACGGATCTTTGCGGCAAAAAAACAAGTGTGCCTTATATCTGGTGCACCTTATATGGGCTACAAAGTTGTGAGGTTTGCCGACTCCTGGGGGTGTGCCTTATAGTCCGACGCACCTTGTGGTCATGAAATTACTGTAATATTAAGAAAACTTGATTCAAAGAAAAAAATTTAAATTCCTTTACCCTCAAGAGACCTTTTGCTATGGTTTTGTAGCTATCCATCCATTTATTATGACAATAAAGGAACACAGCCAAAGGAAGCCACAGTTTTTGTCATCTGGAAGAAAATGTTTCTTTCTCCAACTGATAGGTTTTGGCATTCATAACCCTGACCCATCCCTCACTTTACCAAGCCATAAACTGGCTGAGAAAGTATTTCTTTTTAATGGTTTGTTGCATATAAGAGCTGTCTCTTTATTCAGCCCCCATCCAGGGTTGGACAAATAAGCTCTTTATTTCCTTATATACATTAAACAACACTTTTGATGGAAGCTCACTTTTGCTATGAGAGTGAGGCACCAGAGTGATCTACTACCTGTTTCTCTCTCAGATGTAAAGAATCTCATATTATCCTAGTAAAAGAAATTTTGTACATGCATGTATATTCACCTGATCAGCTTCTCTTTCTTTCACCCCATAGCTAAAAATCTCTCCTATTACCAAGAGTATGAGGGAGTTATAATGTAGATTTCTTTTATATTATGCAAGTAAATAGGAATTAAATAACTAGCACCTGCCATTACTTTTGACTACTCAGTATTGCCACAACAATGCTTGATCTTTATTTTCCTCAGTTATTTTTATGTAAAGAAAATGTACAAGAGTAAAAAAATTTTCTTCCAATTGTACATAATTTTGTCTCTATTGACATAAAATTTCACCTGCCATCATGTTGCCTATTAATCTATTACAGTCATCTGTCACCTTTGGTATTATAAATCACTAAGTATCATTTGCATGTTTCTTTGCTGTTTTCCTTTTCTAATTATCATAGTCATATTAAGTGATACCAGTCCTAGAAAAGGCAAGTATGGTAAAGATTTGAAAAGACAGGTTGTATATGTTTAGTGATATGACCTGCTTCTTTGTGTTTTCTTTAGAAAAGATCAGGAAGTGCCATTTCTCATGACATTTAGCTTCTCAAAAAGGGTCTTCCAGAGCCTTTGGTTCAAGCTTCCAGATGGCAATGTAATACAGAAGAAGAACAAGAGTAAAATGGAGATTAATCTCCATGTGTGTAATAAGTGCTGAGAGTACTGCAGGATCTGCCTGGTAAAAATCCACTGTGTCAGAGATGGGGAAAGAGATGACCAAATTGACATCAAGGTGCTGAGATTTGCCCTTGAATTCTGAAGATTATTTCTGTTGATTAGACATTGGAGAATCATAAAAACATTAAACATCAAAAGTGTCTCAGTTGTGCTATTAGGTCCTGAGTTTTAACCCTGCTGTCATGTTTTGCTTCCTTTACTTGCCAAGGTTAGACTTGAGTTGCTCAAGCACAACATAGATGAGATCTCAGTGCATTCACCACTAGTATTTTTTTTCTCCTTTTATCCATGTCTTTCAAACACTATGTCTAGTGACTTTAGAGAAACCAGTAAGATGGAGAAAAGTGGTTGTTTGTTTAGTTTTGTTTGTTTGTTTGTTTGTTTTTAATTTGTCCACTTCTGTTCTGCAGTAAGGGCAGACTCCCTTCTGCAATTTGTCGAACAAAGCAATTGGTGATGGACTAAGATATTTAAATTCCAGCCATACATTCACTTACAAAGTAGTTATCTTGAAAGGTATTAGACTGAATGCCCCAGAGACTGAACTCATTGACTTACTCACAGGAATCCTACTGTGCAATATGAAATAGTGCAAGTTGTCCCACTAGAGTGCTCCAAGATTGACCTGCCAGAATGACCTATGAGGGGAGCGATTAGTTCAGCTTTTATGTTCATTTAGGAAAGCACTCCTTTCACTTTAATCAAGGGCAAAACCTCTTCTGAATTCAATGAAGGTTTGATCAGATCTTTGTCCAGTAACAAAGACACTGACCACTGAACAAGCCACAGGCACTAAAGATCAGGAAGAGATCTAGGGACATATGCAGCAAGTGTAGTAATCATAGTTCAGGTCACACATATCTGGTCTTCATACAAGTGTACAGGTGCCAAAGGATCATTATCTGAGCATTTTAGACCTAATATACTTGGGATATTTTTAATCTTAAATTAATAAATATAGTTTTACCTCAAATACATGCTTTGGTTTTTTGCTGCCAAAAGGGAATCTTGAACCAATACATTCAATTCTACCAAGCATGTGGATTTGGGAAAGTCACTTGGTTCCTATTTTGACACATTCTTACTCCCAGCTTTATCCATGTGTGAAATGGGAGATAATAACAGCTACCAAATTAGTGGATTAAAAGAAGATACAGATGAGCAAGAAAGGTAATTTGGGTTTTTACTCCAAATTGTTGAGTAAGAGATATCTTCAGTGCCCATGGTATCATACTTGTTGACAAAACCATATACTGTGTAACAGACCCTTATAATATCCCTTTGGAACAATAATATTCCTGCATGCAAGTGAAATAGTATCTGTCCCCTATGGCAAAAATAAAAATATTGCAAATGTATGGTAACTATAAAAATATTTATATTTATATTTATATTTATATTTATATTTATATTTATATTTATATTTATATTTATATTTCTGCCAAATGCAATGAGAGCTACTATATTCTACAGAAAGCCCATTGGTGGATACTCAGCTTCTCTCAGTACTGTTAAATTTTCATTACAAGTGCCAGGATGAAAGTTCCAAGTTTTTAAATGTGGTAAGAGAAGAAATATGGAGGCGGAAACCTTGTCAGTCACTGAACAGGTGTTGAAAATAAACTACTCTACTCTGAGAAAGGTTTCTGCTAGCATTTAGGAATGGAAACAGGGTGATCTTTGTTTCTAAGACCCAAATACCCAAAGTGTCTGCCATGATCTGTGTCTTTTGCTAGGTTTTGATAGTGTTTTTTTATTTTTTTTTTTTTATTTGCCACTTCATACTGTATCTTGGCACTCAAGAGGTTTTGAAATACTTGATAATATAAAAGGATTAGCTGATATTGTCCTATACCTCTGCTTTACTGTTCTGTACCCTTTCACTCTTATTTTCATTACAGTAATTTCATGAATACAAGTCACACGGAATATAAGCTGCATTTCCGTTATGTCGGCAAAGTTCATGTCTTTGTCCATACACAAGCCGCACCCGATTATTAGCCGCTCTGTCATTGGCAGCGAGGACCTGCGTGCAAGAAAGTTGCCAAATAGTAACAATCGCGGGATGGCAGCGTTTACTGGCTCAGCTCGGGCCGTGAGGGCTCGGGGCTGCCGACGGGGTCAGGTGGTCCAGCTCGGCACTGCCACTCAGTGGGGCCACTCGGGGCCGGCCACCGCTGAGCTTGCTTGCCCTGGCCCAGCGCTGCCCCGCGGTGGCAGGGGGCGCGGAGCCCACCGGCACCTGTGGCAGTGGTGGGAGGAGGGGACGGAGCCCCGCTGCTCCCACAACAGGCAGGGACGGGAGCCTGCCTGCTCCTGCGGCAGCGGCAGGAGGAGGGGAAGGAGCCTCCTCGCTCCCGCGGCAGGAGGGGAAGGAGTCTCCTCACTCGCGTGGCAGGTGGGGACAGGAGCCTGCCTGCTCCTGCGGGGGCGGCGGCAGGCGAGGACGGGAGTCCCCCGCCTTCCCCCCAGGCCGCGGGGATGGCAGCACAGAGCCCCCTGTCTCTCCCCAGGGCTGCACTGCCTGAAGGAGGGAGATCCCCTGCCTTCCCCCCCTGCTGTGCTGCCAGCAGGGAACCGGCTCCACCCACCGCGAAACAGAGTAACCAATGTGTAACAATTGCCTAAAGCCGGGTTTTACTGGCCGGCGCTGGGCTTGGCACCCTGGCTGTCACTTCCGGGATTGGAAATGTCAGAAAATTATTCACATATTAGCCGCCCCTGAATGTAAGCCACATTTTGGGGTGGGAGCAAAATTTTAGTCAGAATGGTGCTGCTTGTATTTGTGAAATTACTGTACTCAGACAGTATTGTCTGCTGTTCTTCCTACTTTTATCCTGGATTTAAATTACTCCTTGCCTTTTATATAAATGTATCAGCATTGATATTTTTCTTCTACTGAGCATCGATTAGCACAACTCTGTACTAATTGTACTCTGACAATTAGTTCAGCAGCCATGGCAGGCCTTGTATACAGATTCCTACTGAACACTGGATTCATTACTACTGAAACTACTGAAACTGAGATTGCCTATTGAAGAGGTTTCTTTTAGTAGCTCAAACTATTATTCTAGCTAGCCTGATGATAGCTTAAATTTGGATTTTTAGCCCTAGCTACTGATTTGATATCCACATAAAACTTTCACTGATGTGCTCTCAGACACGTAAGACCAACTCATGAGCTGTTATTGAAGATTCAGGCACGCAGGAAGCATGGAGATATCCAAAATTATGTTGACTGCAATAAAGCTGAAGAGAGACAGGAAGTTCTGTTTAGTTTCTCTCTTGTAAACATAAAATTAAAGTTCCTCATGCCAGCCAAGAAGGGATACTCAAAATTCAAGACTGTAAAAGCCATACTAGACTTGAGAAAAGGTTTATAGCTCTGAAATGTTGCCTAACTTCTAAAAGCTGAAGCATGAAGATAGAAGAACATACAGAACTTGACTGAACACCCACAAAAATCATTGGGAGACTTTCCACACATTTCAGTCAGTAACAGCTCAAGTCACCTAACACATTTCAGAACTATTAGTATGACTTTTTTTTTCAGTCTCACAAGTTAAGTAATACATTCAAATGCAAAACCATACCTCAAATGCGAATTAAGAGTGTAAAATATGGAGCTTTTATATAACACACATTTTTGGAATGTACATATATCAAAACTTATGTCTTCTAAAGAGACAAAGTAAAATTAACGTAATCATTCCTTTTTATCACCTAATTCACATCCCTGGAAACAAAAGAATCTTTAATAATACAGAACAATTTCAAGTAAACATACTTGCCTTTAAAATATGTATTATCATCACATGACAGAGTAAAAAACTTCACAAGTGTATAAATGTGATGTGTAGAGCATTCCACAAACATAAAAAATGACCCTGCTTCAAAACTGTTAGACTAATTAGACAGTACATACATAAGGGAGTGGGAGGGAGGAGAGCGAATTGATGAAATCATTGGAAAAAAAGGGTAATAGCTACAAACACACTTTGTTAGGCCCGTGACTCATAATTTTCTTATGTATATAGACACGCTTCAACTCACTGGATGAGTAGGCCAACATTTATAATGTTCTTTTCTCAAGCTGTGTGTCTTCAAGAGTCATTCAGAAAGAGTGTGAAGGGTTGTCAGACTGCTTCAGGAAGTGGGATGAAGACAGAGCCATATGGAAGAAGTTATGAGAGCAGGGAGAGGGGAGAACATTGAGACAAACTTGCAAATCTTTTCCTTCATTCAAACACAAACAGAATAGAAAAAGCACGTGGAGGTACAGAAGTAAATGGGTGGGCTGAATCATACAACACCTTGAAGTGAAATCATGGCCTTTCAAGCCAGCTACCAATGGAGATGGCATTTTGTGCCTTACCCAGTAAGCCAGGCAGCTTCCAGGCAATCCTTTTTCTAATCCTTCAAGCACCTGAAAATTGCATCACCTCTGTGTAAACTTCTCTTAGGTGTAGCTTCACCAATGACCAAAATGCGAGTCTGAAGTTACAGCTTTGGTATTTTTGTTTATAGCCCCCTCCATGGTTTTCCAGGCTAGGAAGAGTTATTGGAAGTTGCTGCACTATGAAGTGAATTATAAGGCTTTGAAACATAAATGTGGCATGGAATTTTTTTTTATACAGCAAGAGAGAAAAGCAGTGAGCAATGCTGGTACATTAGGGAAATGAATTAATAATTAATTGCTTATAAATGAGTTAACAGCTCTTTACAATGACACATAATTGTAGAGGTAAAAAATTTATTGCCCAAAGATCACTAATAGCTTCTAAATGTTGGTTATTCCAGTGGAAAAGTATGAGTGTTTTTTTAAAAGTCAGTTAGATACATCTTAGGTTATAACTGTCACATAAAAAGCTTGTAAATGAGTAGAAAACAGTATTCTAAAGTAATCTCCCACTCTCCAGCTGTTCCTGTTGTTAGCAAAGCAAGCAACTTGGTTATACAAAATGAAGAAAAAAACCAAACCAACCAAACCAAACCAAACCAAACCAAACCAACCAACCAACCAACCAACCAAACAAACAAACAAACAACCAAATTCCCCAACTATAAAAACATTACAGTTTCAATAAGTTTGTTTTTTTTAATCAGAAAGAATGAAAAATATTATTGCTTAAATGAGAAAAGATACCACCTCTTCATAACAGTTAACATACAAAACAATATTTAGACATGACATAAGGTTCAGGTGTAATTCAGCCTAAAAAATATGTGTAGGAAACAAAAGACCCAATGTAAAAAACATAATAAAGGAATAAGGAAATGTTATGTTCTTGTCCACATAGTTGGAAGACATTTGCTATTTTGATAATATAAAACAAACAAAGACATGTAGAATTAAAATAGCGTATTACTTTTGTGAGGACTGCATTGACTTTGAGTGTATCCAACTGTGTTATGCAGAAAATCATATTAATGCATGATAATATATCTTCAACTTCAGAAAGATTTTACTAGCAGAAAAATAACCAGAGTCCTATAAAATTCTTGGTTTTTTCTAATTATTTATTTTCCACATGCATTATATTCCCCATTTATGCACACATAAGAATATTAAATGTATTCTAATTATTGGCAACATTGAATTCCAAGGTGAATATGTATCACTGTATAAAAACCTATATGAATAGAACTGATTATATCTGTATCTGCACAGGAAGATGTTAATGTGTAAACACAGGAGAATGACTTCTGTGCTGCAGAAGAAAGCCTGGACTCACAAAACAACTTGCTGAAGAAAAAATACCATCCATTTATTCCTCAGTTAATACTGATTTCTTCACTTTACACTTGCTTTCTTCACACTTACTCTTTTTTAAGAAAAACTTCAGCACAGGAGCTAAAATATTGACTGTTGAGTGTCTTGAACTCTAACCCTAATTTATAAGAAATAGTAGGAATATCCTTCCTCATGTAAACTCAGAAAAATGCTCCATTATTTTGACACACCGGGGCAAGACATAGACCAATCAGTAACAAAGACTGGTCTTGAGCTGCAGGAGTATTTTCAGGTGAATCAAGCAAAAACAGGCTCAGAACAGCATATCAGTAATCTTTATATATGTACAGGTTAAAGTTTTAAGAAACAAAACACTAACAAATGCAGAAGTGGATTTCAGTACACAAAAATTGATGGCTCCCTCTGGCAAAGACCAATACAGTCAGACAAAATGCCTCACTTTCAACATCTTTTCTTCGGGTTTTCATATAAATACTTCCTGAAAACCAACGCTGTTCTCTTTGTGCAAAGTGCCTTATCATGCCAGCCCAAAGCTACTTCTGCAGCACTCTGACACTTCTCATGGGTAATGGCATTTTTTTGTTAGTTTAGCTTTGTGCTCCCATATATACATAAAGATTTGAACTACAGTAATTTCACGACTATAAGGCACACCCTTTGGACTAAAATTTTCCCTCAAAACCAGATGTGCGCCTTATAGTCCAGTGCAACTTATCTGATATGCAAAGTTCAGAAATTTGCGAACCTGGAAGTGTGATCTGTGAGCTGAGAAGGGAGCTGCGGGAGCTGCGGCTGTGCGGGGGGAGTTGGGAGGCAGAGGAACCATGGCTGCCGGGCGGGGGAAACTGGGAACCGGCGTGGCAACAGGCATGGGAGAAGCGGGGGGAAGCGGCACGGCTGTGGGGAAGTACCAAGAAGTGCTGAGGGAAAGCACCAAAAAGCAGCGAGAAAGCGCCACAGGAAAGCGCCAGAAAGTGGCAAGAAAGCACCGCGGGAAAGCGCAGAAAAGCGGCGAGACAGCACTGTGGGAAAGCGCCACGGGAAAGCACTGAAAAGAGGCAAGAAAGCGCTGCAGGAAAGCGCTGAAAAGTGGTGAGAAAGCGCCGCCTGAAAGCACAGAAAAGTGGCGAGAAAACGCCGCAGGAAAGTGCCAAAAACAGCACTGCCACAGCCCCGAGCTGCCCCGAACTGTTGCCACACCGAGCCCTGCCTCGCCAGCCGGCGCTGGGGGTGGGTGGGAGTGCCAGGTCCCATGCACGGGGAGGATGCTTGGGGTTGCGTTTAAAGGCTACACCAATCTGTGAAAAATGTTTGCAAATTGAGCACCTACCAGTAAACTCCACGATCGCGGGATTCCATTACTAATTCATTACTTTGTTGTGTGCGGCACGGGTCTTCGCAGCAAAAAAAAGGTGCGCTTTATAGTCCAGTGTGCCTTATATGATCTACAAAGTTGCAAAATGTGCCAGCTCCTGGGGGATGTGCCTTATAGTCCGGTGCGCCTTATGGTCGTGAAATTACTGTAATCTAATTAATGTCAACTGTCTTCATCACTTTATTTTATTTTAAATAGAAAACCAATAATATATAACTAGTTGACTAGTCAGCAAAGTGGCATAGACTTAACCAAAGATAAAAAGCAGACCAGGAGCTATACATACAAACAAATCTACTAATTTGTTGGTAGCTTACTGAAAATTGTGCAATGAACTTTGTTCGTTGAAATTTAAATAACCACTATTAAATGCTAAACAACTTGGGTGGTTGTGGGAAAATTGGGAGGCACAAGACACCAAATCAGTAAAACTCTTAAGCACAAAGGGGAAAGAGAAAAGTTATGTGAGCTGACTTGCTTATTACAGCCAAAATGAAAAGCAGAATAATATAATTATTTCTCAAGATGTCCAATTTTTTGGGTCAGCACTTGCATAGAGCCTGGGGAAACAGCACTATAAAATGGCAAGAAGAAAACTCAGAAAAAGATCAAAGTGCACAGTGATGTGCTGTAGAAGGTATGGCTGTCAGAATGAAAAACAATACAGACTTGTACAATAATAACAACTGTGCTAGAACACATTGCATTTACTAGCACAGTAACACTTATATCCTATCCATTATTCAAGCTGAGTCCAGTGCCAGTACATAGTAGTACAAATTTCTAGATGTCAGACGTTTCACTAACTTGCACATTCTTGAAATAATAGGCATAAAATTTCCTCCCAAGCAACAGTTGCAAATTAATTTAGTAGACTGTTAAGAAGAGCTTAAATAAGAGAGGTTGAACTCCAGAATATCATGGAAAATTAAACCTCTGAAATTAGATGTTTTTTTAAGCATGTAATATCTGACCTAACCAGCACAGTGGCAACTCTTGGTTTCAAGAAACCTCAGTGGATCCCTGAGACCGAGCAGAGGATTTGTGAAGACCATCCCACAATATTTTGCAAATCTGTAATTAATAATACATCTCTAGAAATATGAACGAAGCAGTTTAAGGGGTTTAAATGCAACATGGAATCTGACAGGCCAGAGTGCTTTCTTTATCCAGAAAACCTTTTGCATTGCTTACATTGCTTTTCCTGCAAGACTGCATGAATGAAAACACGTGTTTCTTAATGTTGTAAATAGGTTGTAAGTAAAATTAAGAGTATTCTTAATATTTCTTTCTGAAATGCATACAATTATTTTAATTATAGGATATTTTAAGATACATTTCACAGAAAAATCAGCCTTATTTAATAAATCAATTGACTAAGAGCAGAATGGAGCATTGCAGGGTCATAGAGTTAACTCCTCTTAGAAAATGTATAAACCACCTTGTGATAATGTTCCAATTATTTAGTCTTTCATCATTAATATTAAGTACAATTTGCTCAAATGCTCTAGTGACTTCAGAAATTAGGAGATATGGAATCAGTCTGGATGTCTACTTAAAAAAAACTCAACAAACAAGACATTTGAAATGCATGTAACACAACACTGCCAGTGCCAAAATCAATCCCTTTAGGCTTCTTATTTCTCAAATGATGTATCCCACATTTCTTTGCATGAGAAGATATGTGAAGCTTGTATCTGAATCTGCATACAAATTCAATAATTTTTCTAGATCTCATTCATTTTGAAGAGTGCAAGGATCAAAGAAAAATGTAGAGAAGAAAGGAAAATTCTGCATAAAGAATAAGGAATTTCTACAATGACAGCATAAGAATTTTTATACTACACAGATTAGATAGTATTCACACAAATTACACTTGGTGTGTTTTGTGCTGCAAAAACTAGGGAAAGGAAAACAGATTTGAATGTTTCTAGTAAACTGAAAGTATTTCTGTCTAGGAATTACACAGGATTTTACCTAACTGACACATAACTAAACAATTTACAAGCCAAATAAAGGCTCTCTATAGAACATTTCGTGGTATAATTCTCCAAAGTCACTACCTTAAAATTATAGGGAAACACTGAAGAACCTTAGAACACTTGCATGCCTCTGGGTTTAATATGTGCAGATATTGAAAATGCACTGACAGAACCCATTCAAGATACTCTCGGTATTGGTACAAAGGAAAAGCATATCAAATACACCTTACTCTGCAAGTTTTAATTTACAAAGCATAGGTCCTGAAAATGTTTTGAATTCTGAGACCGTTTTATTCAATTTTTCATAAATACTCTCAGAATAACACTTTTCTTACCTCTATTTTCACACTGTTGGGTTTTAACATATTGGCATCCTCCCAATCAACAATGAAACCACTGTTAAACAATTCTCCATCATTAATACTTGAAGCCCTAGGCTTGACTTATACTAACTATGCACCAGCAAATATTCCTCAACTAGGAAAAATCCTTGCTGGAACCTAGCTAGAAGTGTGTCATAGTGAGTACCATATTCATCCCTTCAGTATACTCCTCTGCATAATTCTCTGAAGACCAGGCTTGAAACTGATGCAAGTTCATGGCAAAAGGAGCAGTATTTCTGAAATTTCTAATTAGTGTTATTAAAACAGTCATTACTTAATTGCAGAAAAGTTTCAATTCAATTTGTCATAACAGATTCAACTCCTGACAGTGGTAACAACTATGTTTAAGCACAGTGCACACTCTAGTATATGTCTATCTGACTATAAATGAAATTCAGTTGAGCAAATCTCCAATAATTCAGGTTTCTGTTGTAAATTCAAACATGTACCAATAGCAACTGAGCAAGTATTTGGATCCTCTAGCCAAAGTATTTTCCATCCACCTAGATCTCAGGAATTATAGTCTGAAAGAACAGCACTCCAAAGTTAGGTCAGCTTCAATATCAGTATGATATAAATAAACACGGATCTTATTTCCCTAATCTTCTAATATTGTTTCATTCCAGATGAAGGTAAACTCTGTTCCTTTGCTTGGCTGTAGATAGGAATCTAACTGCTGAACTGGAAGTACAAGGTTTTTAATATATTGCAATTGGATATAGGCTGTTTCCATGAGGGGCTGTATATTTATCTGTGTAAGAAGAAAAAGCAGAAAATAGGACATGCTGAAATTTTTTTGAATATACAGAAAAGCAGTAGAAGCAAGATGACGTTTGTCAATCAATGAACAAAAAATTCAGATATATTTGACAGCTGAAAAAAGTTCCATGACTCAGTATGGAAGGAATGGTCAGAGGGAGTAATTAAAATAGACAGGACAAAATTGACTTCTAGGGATACTGTACAGTGGTTCAAACGACCTGCTTCTGTTTTGAAAACTTTTGAAATACTGAGGTATTCTAAGAGCAGTGAAACATTGGCACTGTTTTGGCTTGCCTGCAGATCTCAAAGCACCCTTCAAAAGGAAACATCAACAATCTGATGATTTTAAAAATCCTTTTAAGGCAATGAGCACACAATTTGCAACAGTCCGATTCCACTGCAAACTTCAAAAGTAATTTAAAGCAATGGTCTCTACTGGCTGTCACACCAACTTGATCAAATGCCAGTCTACCTACTGCAGAGTATAATTTGTTTTGTCATGCATGTCAGTATAAAAGATTAGTGCATTGCATGTCCACACAGTGCTCAAGAGATTCCTTAGCTTATACTTAGCCTAGGATATGTTTAGCTTATAAGACTGAACTGGAAAAAAGAACATCATGACTACAAAACAACCAAAGACTAGGATCTCAAGAATAAACAGTTTTCTAAATTAATTTCAGAAGTTTAAAACACTTAATTTAACATTGATCTACACTGACTTCAAAATAGTATCTGTTTTTTCATTCAATAATATTCCTTTCCTCTGAAGCCCACATGGGTTAAATTTACAATTAGATAATAGAAGTGTGCAGTAAATTATTTTTATGTGGCTATTATTTGATAGTCTTTATACTAACATCCTCCATTTAAATGAACAGAAGATAATCTCAGTAATTTGCATCTCCTATGGATATTGATGGCACCCTTTGGAATTACAGCCATTCCACATGTCTCTCAGCAAAGAAGAAAATTAATATTCAGCAATGATTTTACAACTAATGGGATGAGTAAGACTAGGGTGTGTCTTACTGCAATGCACATAAACTCATGCCTCTATTGAACATAGTCCTAGGGATAATGCAATTACTTACAAAGTCAGCTTTGCTGTGACTGAAACAAACAAACAAAAGCCTATTAATATATCCTTTCGACAAAGACAAGTACACCCTAAGAAAGGGAAGATGTCTATAGACAAATTAGAAAGGAAAAGGCCACAATATCCCTGTATAAGTAACTGTTCAAGAAGAAAGTACTCTGGGTTTTCACATTTTCATTTGGTAAATTGGATGTGCATTAATAGAGTTTTCTCTGTGAATTATTTAAAAAAACCAACTTCTTTTCATAGGTTTTATCTTGCGTAGATGTATTCATGCAGCTGAATGGTAGAGAGGAAATTAGTGCATGAAGAGCTAATTATAGGTATAACTAACAACTTCACTGGTGCCATAAATAACAGGATAGAATCTGAATTACAGTGTTTCGGCAAAAGAAGTAATTGGACTTCTTGAAAATAATATCAGCAAACAAACATTTCAAGGAAACACTAGACTGAGAAGACAGAATTACTCCAGAGTAGGAGCCAGAGGCTGTTTTTTTAATGATGAAGTACCTTGATACACTACACACTGACGTGAAAACTTGTGAAATACAGTCTAATTCACAAAAAGCTGCCATTTCAAACCCAAAAGAAAGCTAAATGCCATTGTTTCACACTAGAGGTCACTCCCGGTAAGAAAATATAAGACAATATAATTGTAACATCTTTTATTTTTTGCCTGTATTTGGTACAATATTGAAAGAGTGTTCTTTGTAGTACAGACATAGGAATGTAGTAATCCTTTTTTGTTGTTGTTGGTCCCAATTCAGTTGAGTAAAAGGAAACCTCATGAAAGAGGGTTCACGTTTCATTATCACACAGAACCTATTATTCCTCATATTGAAAAAGCTTTTGTTAAAGAAACCAGATATTTGATTTTAGGGAATGTCTGTTAATAAACAATAAACAATAAACAATATAATAACATTTCAGTTGAAATGTTATACCTCTCATGATCTTTTTGATTTTTTTTTTACTTTATTGACAAGGGTCAGCAATGTTGGTTAGGTACAGCAGCATACACATACACAAAGGTTTGACAATAATTCGCATTTTAGCAAAACTAAAATTTCTATAATACTGAAAGTGAGTATATCTTTACTACTATTCATAATTAGAATTAAAAAAACCAAAACGTCTACATTAGTGCAAGTATTAAGATTAAAGTTTTAGGAGGATTTGGAAAAGAAAGAACTCAATATTAGGTTGCTGTATAAGATCAAGATACAGCCATAGTAATTATTTGCAGGTATCATTACTGTATATATATGATCTTTCATTTCTAATCAGATTTCAAAAAAAATTAATGTTTGAAAATGGTTAGAGAGACAAAGGTTAGAAATGTTGTATTTATTTATTTATTAATATCTGTACATCCTGTCACTTGTACTGAATATAACTAAGTAACAAACGAAGTAGTTTTTACTGAATACAGCTAAGAAACATTTTTTGCTCCTATGTTGCTCTATAAAAATGACAGGTATTCATTGATAAAGACATAAATCATTATCTTTTTGTTACCAGGGCTTAGAACATTTGCTTCTTATCAGTTTTTGCTTCATTCTTCCCATTTTTCCTGCAAGGCAATCTTATTCACAGGAGAGGTGTAGCTAAGATTTATGTGAAAAACCTGACTGCAGCAAATGAAAAGGAATTGACAGGATCAGGCCACTTCACTGGGTTTTGCTTACTATGTTCTGAATGCCTCAAAATCTTACATGTGCCAAAGCACCTTGAATAGTCAGTGAACCATAGCAGTTACCATTTCCCTGAATTACCCATCTGGCTTGCCTGGATTTTCCTGCTTTGTTTGTATAGTGTGCTTACTGGCCAAAATAGATGACATATTGTACCTCTGAAATGCTGTGTGATAATATGCTACATCACATAGCCAAGCAATTCATTTTTACAGCTAAACACGAAGGGCAAACCTTTTGGGAACAACAAGAACAAAGCAAAAATTTTATCAACAATTTGCCCCAGTAAAGTACAGGCACTGTAGGAATGTACATACAGTCAGTCATGTATAACCTTATGTTTCTTAGCTCAAGTGTTTTTGTTATTCCTGTCAGTTATTGAATGTCTTTAAGTAGGACAAATTTCTATTATTTAGGTTTTATTTGATGTGAAATAAAGTAATAGATTTTATTTTTCTCTTTAAATGGCAAAGTGATGTCAGTACACGTCAATAGATTTTTATATTTCATTCCAGAAGAAATCATTATAAAAATATGACATGACAAAGAACTAAAATATTTGTTTTATTTTATGGGAGTTTGGAGAGAAAAAAAGTATTTGGAAACAAGTTTTTTAGGAAAACATCAAAAAACCTAGTTTACAAGGTTCATAAGGGATTTATAAAAAAAAAGCACACAAAGACAGATTTTAAAGAAGAAAAACCCAAAGAGATGAAACTAAGAATGCATGAAAAAACATATATTTTAAGTTATTTCACATGTTTCAAAAGTGGACTTAAATACCCATTATCTCAACTACAGAAGTCATCTGGACTGTCCACGCCATTGTAACTGTTTTTTCTACTCATTGGTGTGTTTACTAAAAATCATTTCTTTGCTTTTCCTTTAAGACAGTTGATGGATATTTCAAAATCTTGTTTGAGACCAACATGAAGTCCATTTTCAGCTAGTTTTTTAATAAAATAATGATTTTTGATCATAAATAATATAAATAAAACTGTAACTGATATGTAACTAAAAGAGCAGTGATTTTGCAGGTATCTATGAGGGCAGAGAATGAAGACAGATGCTCCTAATTAGACTGTGGGTAGTACACCTAAATTTTATTTTTTATGACAAGGATTTGAAAAGTTTTGCAAGATTTGAGAAAAGAGGGGAGGGAACCAACAAACAAAAAAGCAAAACCAAAAGAAAACCCAAGAAATATTTCACTTGGGAAGTATTCCAGAACATTAATCACTTCATCCTTGTTTTTATCCTAAGGAAAGTTTAACTTCATGCAAGAAATATCACTGTAGTATCCACTAATGTCTTGTAAAATCTTTGAATCATGCAAGCATATTTGTAAATAGTTAACATGAGGCTTTTTTCTGTTAAACTGAAATGTCAGAAGAATCTGACAGTTAGAAGCGCAGCCATCCTACAGCTGAGCCATACGAACATATATATATATATATATATATATATATATATATATATATATATATATATATATATATACACACAGATGTTCCAGGAAAGTTTACTATCTCAAACACTCAAACACCAAATTTAGTTCTGGTTTGGAATGAGATAGTTGAGATTCTGTTCCCTCCAGAATCACAGTAAAGGTGGATTTTTGCTGGCGAGAAATATCCCAAGCCAACCACTGTTACTTCATTTGCATAATGAACATACAATACAAAAATTTGAGCCAGAAATTACTTTTAGATACTATCCTTTATATATACCAAAACCAACAGAACAAGATACACATGCAGAATAAAATGTTTAGCAAGCTATTATGCATGAGGATCAGTCTGATGTGATCTTCTGCAAGAGACTCAACCATCTCATGTGGTTTCAGCAGGAAAAATTACAGTAGTTTCACGATTATAAGCCGCACCGAGTATAAGCCACACTCCCAGGTGTTGGCAACTTTTTGTTCTTTTGTCCATATATAAGCCACACCTGATTATAAGCCACATGTTACAATGCAGGGTGTGATAAAAGGTATCTGTTCTATCACCATCTGTTGAGGGTGGGGGCAGTGATC
>PYHW01009258.1:650467-670646 GCA_013186435.1 Turdus rufiventris | reverse complement strand
GAAGCTCCTGCCTTTCTTAGCAGACACCTGTCCTCCTAAAACAGCAACTTTTCATTCTTTGTCCATATATAAGCCGCACCTGATTATATGCCACACTTTGGGTTCAGACCAAAATTGTAGTCAAAATGGTGTGGCTTGTATTCATGAAATTACTCTAAATAAAAAAACAAAGCAGCTCAGCATGAAACCAGCCAGAAGACTACTGTATATAGTCTTAGTTGGTTGATGCAGCTCAATTTCCAGTTCAGGCGTTATGTCTAGGCAATTACACAATTCCCAAGAAGACTGACAAGACTGAAATAAGACCCACCATAACTGCTATTTTTCCCCTGTGTCTTCCTCTAAAAGAGGGTTGGCTACAACAACTGATAGAGTGGCTGAAGCTTAGACAGACAGGCTAAGTCTGCAGCTATGAAGAAGACAATACATTACTGCCACACAATGAGTGCAAGATGACCTGCTGTGTTGGCCATTTATAAGAAGTTACATAAGGGCACAATTGTTGTGCAATCTGGAATGTGACTTTGAATCAAGCAGAAATGCACTTTATTAGACAAGTAAGAGCTGCATAGAGCTCATCATCTGAGTTCTAACACTCTGAGTTGCAAATCTGTGATCTCCACTCAGAGAGAAATGCTTGAGTACCTCTATCCAAAAAGACATATAACAGTGCATTTGCTCTTGCCTGCTTCTGCCATAACATACATTCAGGCATCTACCAGTGTTCTGAGTAGCAGATGAATACAAGGATATCACTCTTCAAAAAATCCAATAAAGAAGACTTAAAACAACAAGACATTAATCATAAGACAACAGATCCTGTTACTAAGAGGTTGGAGAATTATAGGGAAATCTACAGAGACAGGATGCTGGAATTGAGCAAAAAGTATATGTACAGCAAAAATTGGGTTGGAAAATGCTTCTATTAGGAGGCAGTGTTGTTACAAGAATCAGACTTGAAAGCAGCTTTCTTGCAGCTGATGTGGTCAATAAGAATGATAGGAATGATTGAGAAAATAAACACAATCAGTCTAGATTTAAGTGCTTAACAGTAACTCATGTTAAAAAACAGGCTCTGGCTTGGCCTCAGTTAATGACAAGGAAAAGAAAATAAATTTCTCTATTCTAGAGAGGTTTGAGGTTAATGGAATTAATTTTTGGCACATGAAGAAGTAACATCTATCCTACAAATCAGCCACCTTTTTCACCAATTTTTCTATCTAACACAACTCAAGCTCTCAGTGCCTTCCTGAACTGTGATTAAATCCATGCACTAATTTCTTCCTGTGAGAAAACTGTCTTCTTTCTAATGTTTGCATGCAAGCCTAGAGTCTCTGTTGTTCTAACCCTCCTGATCATTCGTGTGCTATCTTCCATCTCCCATGCCCTTTGTCCGCTGCCCTCCTGAAAGATTTGCCAAGTTTAGCACACTCTCAGGAAGTTACAGCCTCTCTCACATCTCCTACTCACCAAATTCTTCCTTTCCTCTCCATCTTTCTACTACTGTTCCATCTATGAGCTTGTCAAAAGCCTGTGCATTTTGGTTGGGGTTGTGGGGTTTTAATTTTGATTGTTATGGTCTTTTGAGAAAGAACTCTGACATAATTATCAGTTACGCTGCATATTGTACCTGTGAAAATGAGATCTAGAGTGGTCTGGAACCCAGCAGCTTGAGGATGAGGCTATTCCCGATTGAGGTGCTCTCAAAATGTGAAGTCATGATGTTTGCAAAAAGAAACCAAAATCAGACCTTGCTCGGCAGATAGACATTGAAATAAACTCCAATAGGTAGATTTTTGTCAGTATTGTCAATTTTCCTTAAACATTTGTTTTTTCTATTGCATGTCCTTGGCTCCAGGCTGGCAACACATTACAGTGCAAGTCTATTCTCTGAAGACCAGCATTCTGTTACAGCTTATCTTTCCTTCGGACTCAAGTCAGATTAAGATACAGATCCACATGACCCAGTCTTCTAAGGTCAAATATCACATCACTAATTAAAAAAAAAAAAAAAAAAATTGTTGAGATACAGAAGATTTCCTCTCTATCAAAAACTTTCTTCCCTTCACTGTTTCTCTTACTGTCTTCTGGATCAAAAAGTTAAGAAACTTGGACAATTTGAGAATGAATTTTACACGTTAAGCACTTTTTTTTTTGCCTCTGGTTTTGGCGGGGTTTTAAAATTATTTTTGGGGCTTTTTTGGTTGGTTGTTCCTTTTTGCAATATCTCTGTTGTAGAAAATGCTTACAGTCCAAGTATATTCTCCAGGACACAAAAAGTACTCATTTTCACCTCTCCTACATACACAAACCTTTCCTATATATGTAAACCAGCATTTAGACTGGGCGTGTTGACATGCTTCAAAAAACAAGGAAAGAATATTTGTCAAGTTTCAACTTAATTAAGAATGGCATTTCTTTCCTTGCAAGACCTTATTCTGGTGAATATCAGGGACAGACAATGCAGCATGGACATCCAGAGACAAATTGCCTCAACAATTACATTTTCTTCCCTTGTACACAATCCCACTGTTATTAAATGTTTGCAGGCCATTCACTGCAGGAGACAAGGGCAAGCCAATTCAGACCAAAGCCTGGAACAAGGATAAACACTGAAATTCTGGAACTCACCTAACAGCCAAGGGTCTGGAGCCAGGGCCAGAATACAAGCCAAGGCTGAAGCCAAAGACAGGAACAAAACAAGCTGCCAAGAGGCAGGACTCAGAGCCAGGATGTTATCTAAGGGCTGTGAGCCAGAGCCAAGATACAAGTCAAAGGTCAGGAATAGATGCCAGGTACTTGGATCAACAACAGGCTTCAACCGTTCAACAGCTGAAGAGAAAATAGACCACTTTAATTCCCAGCAACTAACTACATGGGATGGCCACACATGTGACTGTGCTGCTTAAAAGCATGAGCCCTCTCTCACCCAACAATTTCTGACAGAGTCCTGCTAGCACTGAGCTCAGGCCAAAGCCAACAATCCAGATTCAAATAAATTGCAAACTATTGCATCACAGCTAAGTGACGGGATACGAGCTAAAGTCTGAAAGTGGCATCACAGTTTACTCAGCCCAGGTGCATGTGGTGCTGTGTCTTTGTATCTTTGGCAGGGTGACTGAGACCATCCACTGCTGATGGGAAATGGGATTCCAGATGACTGGAGATTGGAGCACAGAAAAGTTACAGGTACACAACAACTTTTGAGGATAGTTTGTCAACAAACTTGTTGCTATAAAAACAGGTATTCCAACAAAACCAGATGGCAATCAGGTCCCTTTTCCAGTAATCAGGCTTTTATACTTGCTCAGACAAAATTTAGGAAAAAAGGTAATGTGTAAATACATGCACATGTGCAGACACAGACCAACAGACAAATAGCATCATAGTTAATTCACTTTCTCCTATAAAGTCTGAAAATTAAATAAGAATTAATTTTTTTAAAAATCAGAGTAGGAGAACAGCGTGAAATACTTTATCACAATCTTTGGCTAACTGAAGGAAAAGAAAACCAGTAATGGGATGTAAGCTGTAGATGTAACAAGAGTGGCTTATCTAACCAGTAAGAAAATAAGCCCAAGTGGTGGAGGATTGAATTAAGACAGATAATCAGAACCCATTGCACTGATGCTTCCAAAGCTTATTAAATTACAATGAGAAGCATTGATAAAATAATGGTGTCTTATTTGCCCTATTTAAATACGTGGCATTTTCCCAAACTTCATCCTCTCTATATCAAGTTTGAAATAAGTTTTAATGGCATACATATATTCCTTTTAATTTGCCTTCAATTTTTCTTTTTCTAAAGGGCAAAATTTCAGGCTTTGTAGCTAGAAATAAGTTGCATATTATCAGCATCCAAAATCATCAGGAGTCATGGTCTTCACATTATTCCACATTTGCTCTAAACATTCTGCTGACCCAGGTGAAGTAAATGATTGTTATGAAAGCAAAAAGTGATGTTTTCCACTCCATTTTCATTACAAATAATCTGTAAATGCATGAAAAGTTAAATTAGTTTTGGTTTAGAGATTATAGTAGTTTTGATAGTAGCTACTTAGGCAGAAGGGTGATAGGTAGGGTTATACACAATATTATTCTTCAATAGTTAGGATAAGAAATGTAGAATGATACATGTTTTGAAGTATGTTAGAAAATACAATTGATAGGACATATCAATCCAAACCTCTCAAATAATGGCTGTTTCTCTTGTCTGCTAAGAAAACCCAAACCATAATTCTCAGACTTCAGAACATTTAAAGTTTTAGGCTTTCATGCAGCTCTGCTCATAAGAAAATCAGGGTATACCCTAAGACAAGTTTCCTCAGTGAAAGAAGCTGTAAAATGATGACAGAGATGTTTCCAGCTAAAACGTAGGGGGTGAGGGGCAGGAAGGAAAGACACCATCCCTTCTTTAATTTCTCTTTTTTGTGAGACTGTGCTGAGGAGGTGGATGTAATTCTTCTCGCCAAAGAAGCAATGCTGTTCAGATGCCATTACTGCCCTTTCTTTCATGTTCTTGAAGGTCTGTGTCTTTGTAGTTAAATGCATAAAGTATATAAAAATATATACTATCAGTAGGAGTAATAGAAAAAAATATCAAGCATTTGTTGCGTATGTGTCAAGCATCTCCTGAGCACTGAGCACCGTTAAAGCTTTACATGAGATTTTTTTGCAGACTGAAGAAATATCTAGTGTTGACAGGGACAAGTCCTGTGGAGTGCTAATACACTTTAGAACATCTAGAAAGGATTTACTTAGGCCACCCATAAAGCAAAAAAGGGTAAAAGTAGATTTTTGCTTGTGATTTAGCCTGAGGTCTAAAACTACTTTGTGACAAGGTTATGACACATGTCCTACAAGTAGAAGCTCACTACTCTATAGGGGAAGTACCTGGCTGCTATTAAAGCTGGATGGATTGTTAACAACACAGGTGCCCCTGTAATTTCTTAGCTGCCTGGAGGCTTCATCAAATATCTCTTCTTTTAAACATCAGCAAGTGCCTGGAGGCAAAACCATATGGGATGAAAAGGGCTCTCCCAGTAAAGTAATTCTTACTTTTAAATCCTACTAATTTATGACCCTGTGTTAATTCCTCAAGCTCTTTGAAGAACTATTACATAAATCTTTTCAACTGCATTATCATCTCATGCACACAAATCATAATTTATTCTAAGGACTTCAAAGGTCATCAGTTATCCTGACTGCAGCTCCAGCCTGACATGGCAATCCATTAAAAACAGAGAGACTTTTACCAACAACGTTTTTCACTTTAAATTGCCACATGACTGAAACTGTTAAGAAGTCACTTTCAGACAAATAGTCATCGTATTTTTATCGTCTTTAAAATCCTCCGTTAAAGGATTTTGCAGTCTCTTAAGACACCAGTCATCTTCCCCATGGCCTCTATTATTCAAGAATTATTCAACACCCTCATTAGGATATGTAAATGTATATTTGACCTTGATGAGTTCCATCTTCGGTATTATCCCAAACAAACTCTTAGAATGGAGCACATATCAAAGAATAAGCTACTGCTTTGTAAATATATACAGAAGAAAGACACCCTGTTCAACGTATTTCAAACAATATTTCTTTGGTGTTCAAAAAATATTTTTGTGCTTCTCATCCGTTTATACTCCTGGTTTGAATATGCTCTCTCTATCAAAAGGGTAAAATATCTGTAAAAATATTTTGAATATTTATCATACAAAGTCCAAAACACACCTCCAGAGAAACTGGAAAAATGTAACAATAAAAAATGACCCAAACAACAACAACCACCAAACAACAACAACAAAAAAACCCGAATATGAACCAACAAAACAAGAAATCGCAAATAACCAAAATAAAAAAATAAACCAACTAATTAAAAAGGCTTGAAAGCAAATCAAACAAAGAAAGATTTACCAAATGGAAAAGGCAGCTGTAATGGCTAAACTATTTTTTATCAGTATTCTAACAAATAACACCTCCTGTGCTTTAAATATTTAATGTGAAATCCATGGATTTATATAGCTTACAAAATGCCAGAGGCTTATTATCTTTATAGATTGCATGACAGGAATATTCATATAATTTGATTCCACTTTTTAAGACAATAGGAATTCCTCCAGGTGCTAATGGTAGATAACTTGTGTGCTGCTTCAATAATCTACTAATTATAGAATCCCTCAGGTAGAACAATATCATTAATCTGATTAAATTATTTATATTTCTGGAAAGCAAAATCTTATTACGTCCTTGGCATTTGACTGTGTATATTATGCAGCTGTTTTTGCAATTTATGGTGTGGAGCAAAACTATCTATATTTTGCCTAACCATAAATATAGCTGGAAAAGGACCAGAATCTTTTATATCCTAACTTACATTCCATTCATAAATTCTAGAACATACCCTGAATTGCATAGGTTGTCCATTTAGAGCACTATAACACTTCTGAGAACAAAAGTGTGTTGTAGGTATTTATTAGGCACCTTGTTTTCTGAAGAGTAATATAACAGACATGGATGGATTGCCATCCACCCCCTACATGGTAAGCATGTTAACACTAGTGAAATTACCAGACACTCTAATATAAGATCAGAATCAACCAACTGCCAGAATTAAAGTGAGGGGTTTAGTTTTCTACTAAATATAGCAGGACCAACAAAAGCAACATATGTTCGCAGAAAACACAGTCTGATCTCACTTCAGTAGCTTTGATTTTAAAACAGGAAGGAGTATAGGGCATTGAGAGCTGGTATTAACTTGTAACTTAGCACATAACAATGACACTGAAACTAGATTCATTTTAAGTTAGGGAAAACAGAAATTTTTATTAGTTCTTGCAGCAGATAACATACTTCTGCTGCAAGCATCATCACAACACATGGGATAGATAATGTGTTTTTTTATAGAGACACAAAAAATTCCACTGTCATCTCTGTACAACATTGGGCAATATATCTAACTTCTCTGCCACATACCTCCATTTGACACTTATCTTCCTAGATTTGCATGGCAATTAGACAAGTGTAACCAACATAAATATGTTCCCATAGTAAAGAAATAAAGGCAACAATAGATGTTTAGTAATTTAAATATTAATATATTTAGAGATTTCTTAAGGATGTCATTTGGTGTTGCATCTGTTTCGGCTGCTACATCAGACAACTTACAGGTACAATAATTTACTGAATAATACAAAGCTGTCTCAGTAGGTCATTATTCTGCTAACATTTATTTACAGTCAACATAAATCCACATCCATTTACATCTACAGACAGGCTTAAATGTTGCAGTATCCCTTCAAGCAAAAGATTGCTGTGCTGCTTTTATGAAAAACATCAACTCATGATCATTTATCTTCTTGCCCTTCTGAACTTTTAGAATATTTAAGTACAAGATAAACTGTATAGAAAAAGTTGAAAACACCAGTGTCCTATTTAGTGCCTATTAAAATATATGATTTAACCGTTCCTTCTTGCTTTAAAAATAAATGAACTTTTACATTTCAGACTTTGCCAAGAATTCCATTTTCAATATTGGAAATAACTTATACAGTATATACTGTATGTAGGCAGGTACTCTAAATACTGTAAAGCATTATTATAAAACATTGCAAGTCCTAACATTACCAAATAAAGTAAAGGGTTTTATTATTTTATATGAATTACCAAGGATTCCTGCCAGTGCATTACTGTCCATCTATCAAATTTATGAAAAGGGATTAGAAGGAGTAGCTTCACATATTCAGCTGACTTTTCTAGCAAAAGTAGTTTCAGTTGGTGAGTCATCTCACTTTCCGGCAACAATAAACCAAAAAAAAATGTGATAACATATTTCACCTCTGTACTACGCAAATCTGGTCCTATAAAATGTAGGATGTTCATCACAGCGAAAGTGAGAAAGAAGAATCCTCTTCACCCTTCTGTAGCAGCTCCTGCAATGTGTCATAGCAAAAAGTCTCCTTGCATAAAATAATCTTTTTCTCAGTCCAAATTTTCTCCTAGTTAATCTGGCACAGTATAACTGAGATTAAATAACTATCAACCATTTGTACCATAAGAAAGTTCAGTGCTCTTTTTATCAACAGGTTTCTGATGTGCCTCTTTAGAACAGATTTTCTCAGGGGAAAGTGATTTTTATGGCACAGATCTGAGTGACAGCACGCTCCTGGCTGATTATCACCAGGTTGGTAGACTTCCTTAAAATCTCTTAAGTGACATAAATGCCCATTTTTTCAGACACATCCACTTGAAGTGATTTCCAGAGGAAATTTACAAGCCATCCTGAAAAATGCTAAACTGATGAGTCTTCCATCTGCCTTAAATCACAGAGGTACTAAGCATGTTCCCACAATCAGTTCATTGCTCAGTTGGACAACATGCATTTGTGACCATCCTCACCGTTCCTCAGGTCAAGTATGTCTGATTCATGTTTATTAGATAGATCATGCATCTGTTAAATAGCCAAGTTTATAGGGAAGAGAAAAAGCATGCAGTATCTCACGTTCCGCATTTTATCTTTCTCTGCAGCTCCTGTGGTATCACAAGGCATTGTTTCAGCATATATAATTTTTCTGCAAGGTCTAGTACTATATGGAGTGATAAAAATCCAATAGAGTGGAAAACAAAAACTATTCAATGCTGAATGAGCAGTAAAGGCCTGTTAAAAGCTCTCTGCTGAAGCATTTGACAGTCTGCTCTAGCAGATACTCTTACTTGTTTTCCTAGTTCCACTAGCCATCAAATCCCAAAACAATTACTTTTTTTCACCTCTAAGATGTTATATCACACATCAGAAGACAAATCTAGATTCAGAAGGCACTAAAACCAGCATTGGTTCCTATATCCTCTCTCTATATATCCTATTCCTATAATATTCCTATATTACAGAATCATCTGTAATATTGCCATGTTATTCATAGTTCTCAGTGCAAAAAGGTTTTTGGCTTAAGCTGTCATGCCTTCTTATCTAATGTGAATAGCTTCTTAATTTTGGTAAAAGAGGGACTAGTCAGCCACATCTGCCAAAGGAAAAAGATAATTCTGTAGCAGTAGGAATATGGACTGTGTATATTCTTATTATTTTTATTTTCTCTAGCTTTCATGGTTGTATGATCAACTATTGATAAACATTGTCTTTTCTCAGAGTGCCCTCAGCAACATGTAAATATAATTTCAATGTTATAATTCATTCTTGGTACTTCAGATGATTCAGCAGTATCCAAGCCCCAACCCTTCTCATGTTGCTTGGAAATGTCCATAAAACATACAATTATTCAGGTAAGAAAAACTTTTAAGATTGTAATGTTCAACTATTATACCAGCACTACTAAGTCCACCAGTAAACCATATCCCTAAGTGCTATAAGTCTTTTAAATACCTCCAGGGGTGGTGACTCAGCCACCTAACCGGGCAGCCTGTTCCATTGCTGGACAACCCTTTCTGTGAAGGAATTTTCCCTGATATCCAATTTAAAACTTCCCTGGGGCAACTTGGGTCTGTTATCTCTCATCTATTTGCTTCCTACTTGGGACTAGAGACCAACCCGCATCTCACTGTACCCTTCTTGCAGGAGTGATAAGATCTCATGTAAGTCTTCTTTTCTCCAGACTAAATAATCCCAACTCTTTCAGACACTTCTCATAGGACTTGTGCTCCAGACTCTTCACCAGCTCAGTTGTTCTACTCAGAACAGACTTCAGCACCTCAATGTCTGCCTTGTCATGAGAGCCTCTAAACTGGACACAAGATTCAAGGTGTGGCCTCACCAGTGCTGAGTACAGAGTGACAATCCCTTCCCTCGTCCGCTAGCCACATAATACATAAATACAAACCAGGATGCCACTGACCTTCTTGGGCACCTGGGGACATGCTGGATCATATTCAACTGCTGTCAACAAACACCCCTAGATCCTTTTCCTTCTGCCCCAAGTCTGTAAGGGTACCTGGGGCTGTTGTGACTCTAGTGCAGGACCACACACTCACCTTATTGAACCTCATAGTGTTGTTCTCAGCCTCAGTCCAGATGCCTCTGCAGAGCCTTCCTGCACTACAGCAGATCAACACTCCCACCCAATTTGGTGTCACCTGCAAGCTGACTTAAGGTGCACTCATCCAGTCTGTTGATAAAGATGTTAAACAGAACTGGCCCCAACACTGGGCTCTCAGAAACCCCACTGGTGACTGACCACCAGCAGGATGCAGCACCATTCACTAATCCTCTTTGGGTCAGGGGGTTTGTAACTTACTGCAGAGTGCCCTGGTCTAAGCCATGAGCAATCAGTTTCTCCAGGACAGTGCTGTGGGAAATTGTATTGATGACTTTACTGAAGTCCATGTAGACACATCTACATGAGCATGACTCAATGAGTGCTTTCACCAGCTCACTTGGTACCCTCAGGTGGATCTATTCTGGCCCCATAGTTTTGGGAGTGTAGCGGGCAAGCAAGTTGCTGAGCATTTCCTCCTGGACTATGGGGCCTTCATTTTGCTCCCCATCCCTGTCTTTCAGCTTACAGGGGTGGGCTGGCTACCTTAACTGTTACAGACTGAGGTAAAGAAAGCCTTAACCTTTTTGCCCCATCTCTAGTCACTGACATGGTATTGGCATAGTATTTCTTCAAGGCATCCTGTAAAAGCAGTTCACTCTATGCTACAACCAAACACAAAGTATACACCTCACCATATGAGTTATTTTCGAGTTACTTCAGTTGAAGAAGGATAGTAAACAAAGCTCAGATATAAAGTGAGGTTTAATTCTCTGACATTACCATCCCCAAGGCTGCATTATCACCACTTAAAATAAAGGTAATTAATTCTAATTCTAATCCTGCTCAGAATTTGCATATCAGGGTGTTGGGAGTTGGGGGGGGGTGGGTTTACTCTCTGTCTTTTGTGGATAATTTTTCCCATTATCATGTTAAGGAAGTTGGCCAGGCAACTCCCTCAGCGTTTAATTGTTCAAGACAAAAGGGATGGTTGGAGGCTGTCTTGCTGTCTCATTTACTGGCGGGGTTTGGGGGGTCTGGGTGCCTGGTCATTTTTTTTTTTTCTGAGTTTGGGACACTCTCTTGCCGGTCTGAGCACCAAGGAGAGAGGTTTCTCTTCAGTCGCAATTTCCCTGCAGCCCTGCACTGCTACATCCTCCTGCTTCTGAGAAAAGCACAGAGAACTGGGACCTAAACAGTGAGCAGAATCTTCCTTCACCCTTCTCCCACCTGGGACATGGCCTTACCGCCTCCACCTCTGCCTCCCTGCTGCCGCCGCGGCTGTGAGGGGCCCGCCTCGCTCTCCACCGGGACCATGTGGAGGAGAAGAGTGTCTGTGACTGGAAAAAGGGACTGAAACTAAGTTTTGTTCTGTTTTGTCACTGATTTTTCATAGCTGATGTTGTTCTTGTTTGTCTTATAGATATATCAGTAAAGAACTGTTATTCCTAAACCCATACCTTTGCCTGAGAGTCCCTTAATTTCCAAATTATAGCAAACTCGGAGGGAGGGGATTTTCACTTTCTATTTTAGAAAAAGCTCCTGCCTTTCTTCTGGCAGTACCTGTCCTCTAACCCAGGACAGATCGACAGGCCTAAATCTGTAAAAAATGGAACATGTCGTATGTCCAATGGTATTCATGACATTTACAGTAATTTCACGACTATAAGGCGCACCCTTTTGACTAAAATTTTCCTCCAAACCCGGAAGTGCACCTTATAGTCCAGTGCGCCTTATATGAAGTACAAAGTTGCAACATTTGTCACCCCGAAAGTGCGAGCCGTGAGCCATGGTGGAGGGGGCCAGCAGTACCATGGCAGCCAGGTGGAGGCGGGCCCAGGGGGCCACGGCACCGCCCCTTTTGGGTCTGGGAGAGCCAATGGCTGCCAAGTGGAGGTGGGCCGGGTACCCACGGCACTGCCCCTGTCGGGTCTGGGGAGGCCCAGGGGCCCATGGCTGCTGGATGGAAGTGGGCCCGCGGGCCCGTGGCCCCCCGCTCCTGGGTCCATGTGGGCCTGGGCGGGCCCGGGGGCCCATGGCTACTGGATGGAGGCAGGCCCAGGGGCCCCGGCACCACCCCTCCCGGGTCTGGGCGGGCTTGGGCACCCGTGGCACCCCCCCATCCCGGATCCATGCAGGCTCAGGGGCTCATGGCTGCTGGGTGGAGGCAGGCCTGGAGGCCCGCTGCACCGCCCCTGTCAGGTCCGGGAGGGCCAATGGCTGTCGAGTGGAGGGCTGGGTGCCCACCACACACCCCCTCCTGGGTCTGGGCGGGCCTGGGAGTCCATGGCTGCCGGGTGGAGGCAGGCCCGGGGGCCCGCGGTGCCACCCCTGTCGGGTCCTGGCGGGCCTGGGGGCCAATGGCTGCCGGGTGGGGACAGGGCCTCGGCCAGCAACCTCGCAGGAGGAGCTGGGGGCGGAGCCTCACTGCAAAAAAAAGTGCGCCCTATAGATGGGTGCGCCTTATCTGACCTACAATGTTGCAAGTTTTGCTGACTCCCGGCAGGTGCGCCTTATAGTCAGGTGTGCCTTATGTCGTGAAATTACTGTATATACATTATTTTCCAGGAGTATATATACTGTTTGGGATAATTTCTGAATGAAGACTATATGTTCGATCTAGTTCAGAAATTTCCTGATTAATTTTCTGCACCATAAGCCGCCAAAAGATATAAAAGTTTTCTTGCCACTTACTGAAAGTGTTGGCCATTTCTGAATGCCTCTCAATATCCACCCAAAGGACTGAAGAATGGAGCAATCCCAGCCTTAAGATCCCCTGATTTCTCACTGATCTACTGACCAAGACCTTCCTTCCTGGAATGGAAAAAAATGACCCTCTTTAGCTCCGACTTACTATAACTTTGAAATTAAGGGCTTTTCAGGCAAAGATATGGTAAAAGGAGTATCAGTTCTTTCCAGTGTCTGTAAGTACAAGGAGACAAATAACAATGCCAGTGGCAGCCCCAACAAACCAGAGCAGCAATCCCAGTGCGGTCTCTTCCCCTCTCCAGCCCCAACAAACCAGAGCAGCAATCTCAGTGCAGTCTCTTCCCACTCTCCAGGTCCCAACAAACCAGAACAGCAGTCTCAGTGCAGTCTGTTCCCGCTCTCCTATTCCCAACAAACCAGAGCAGCAATCCCAATGCTGTCTGTTCCCGCTCTCCAGGCCCCAACAAACCAGATCAGCAATCCCAGTGCAGTCTGTTCCCACTCTCCAGGCCCCAAAAAACCAGACCAGCAATCCCAGTGCGGTCTCTTCCCGCTCTCCAGGCTCTCTCCGTGCTGGTGTGGTCATGACCGCAGCCAGCACAGGGCGCTGGTGGCTCCCAGCAGGCAGGGCAGTGCAGTTGTTCCCCCACGCCTGCAGGGGGTGCTGTGCCCGCCGGCAGCTCCCTCACGCAGTAATGGCAGACAGGTGAGGGGGGATGGCTTTCCTTGTGAAACTCACAGGGAGCAGCTGGTCTCAGTGCTGCTCCAGGTGATGGGCTGAACTGCAGCAGAAACCTCACAACAATGGGCTGGAACAGCAGAGATGAACAGACCTGAGGACAGCAAATCAAAGTGTAGCAATAATGCCGGCACAGCAGCAGGAACAGTGGCCAGGTGGACCCCTGGAGGGGGTCAAACTAAAGTGTAGTAAACACCTCGGTGCAGCGGCAAAAAAGCGCCGTGGGCCCCAATGCAGTGGGAAGTTGAGCTAAGTGCAGCAGATGGCAGTGGCAGGAAACAGCAGGGACATGCAGGTCCAATTGGGCAGCAATAAACCTTGGTATCACTTGTTGCCATCCAGTGAAGGCAGGTGGGTCCAATTGAGCAGCAGTAGATGTTGGTAGCCAGTAGAAATGGAAAAAAGAAATAGACCCTGGGACAAACCACAACTCAGCCCCATCAAGGGAAGGACACACTCCTCACACCACACATAGCCGCTCTCCCCTCTGACGGTGGAGAGGAGAAAGGGCTGACCCCAGCCCCTGACTCCTAGCGAAATCTTGGTTAGGCCCTGACATCTCATGCCATCGCTGCACTTCCCAAGAGAAACTCCCCCACTAGAGACTTCACTTCACACCTAAGAGACTGCTGCAACCATATCCCTTCCATCTTCTTCCCCAGGATCATCTCAGTAGAATTTGAAGATGCCCATCAATGTTTTTTGTCTCTTAATACTGTCTACTCATCATCTCCAGGGCAACAAATGGGAAGAAAAATTCTCTGATAGAAAGAAAAAAAAAAAAAAAAGAAAAATCCTAACCCCCAACATGAACATATTTATTTTTCCTTTCAAAGGAAAGTTTGGAATTTCTACTTCTTGTTTCAGAAAGCTGGAATTTTGAGTTCGGAACCAGCTTTACATTCTTATGTCTGAAGTGTTTGAAATGATTCTTACGATTGAAGACAAATCATTGTCATAAGAAAAGGAAGAGTACTTTCTGTGCAATTCACTTTCCTATGTCCTCCCATGGGTCCATTAGGTGTTCTCAACACCAGAATTTTAACATAATGGTCAGACCACACCTTTGCCATATTCTTTACTTCCTTCTGAAGGCTGCCCAAATGGTGAAGGCAGCTAAGACATGAGTAGGCACGTGATACAAGGGGGAGCTGGGACCTGTTGACCTGTTGCCATGACTGCAAATGCAGAGGCAGGTTTTGCCCAGGCAAGGTGGCTCAAGCAAGGCCAGCAGCAGTAGCATCAGCTGCAGCTCAGTCTGCCAGCACTGGGTCTGCCAGCAGCACCATCACAAACAGGGGGGACCTGCAGATGATTTGCACAGCTCAGCTCTCAGAAGAAGGAAATATCTAGTTCATCTTGCTCTACTACTGATTCCCCCTAGGGAAACAGAGGGCACCCTTCCTCAAGACTTTCCACAGCTGTCCACAAAAAATCTGATGCAATCTGTACACTAACCCTGAGAAGGAGCCTTTTTGGCAGCAGTCACCTCATACATAAGGTCACCTTGCTGTGAGACAGAGACGCTCAGTTACATATTCTGGTCCCTGTTTATTTTCTGCAAAAGAAAAGCATTACACTGCTCCATTGCTGCTGTCCATTGTACATCCAAGAGGGGACAAAACAGCTGCCAACGAGCACTAAACTGATTTACATCCAGTGGTGGACATGACCGGGGAGTTTCAGGGATAACTGAATCATAAGATAATTTTGGTGTTTATGATCATATGTCTGTGATGGGCATTACTCAGAGGTACAAGTCGTGCCAAAAGGAGAGAGATCAAGATTATTGCAAAGCCCAAACAATAAAAATAAATCCTTGTTTGAGGAAGGAGATGCACTTTTCATCCTTGCCTAGACGTGACTCATTAGTACTCTTCTCTCCATGCAGCCTGAGGAGCTGCCCCAGAGCTTCCCTCCCTCTCCTTCACTTACAAACCATGTTGGCAATGGATTTACAGCTGTATCACTTTCCCTGCACACAGGTAGACATATTGTGCATAGAAATTCAAGGACTACTGCTAAATAACTTTTTGTCAGCAAACAGGGAGGCAACCGGGTTAGCTTTCACTGCCTGTCCTTACAGCCACACTATCCATCACTTAGAAACATTGCTTCATTTTCATCATAACAGTGATAAAACAAGGAATTATTATAACCATTTTATAGAGACACAGAGCGATTAAGCTGTTTGCTCACAGTCAGTAGCAGATTCTACAGAGTCATAAAACTTAAAATCCCACAACTTGAAAATACAAAGTCATCCGTCATCTGTCTCCTTGATTACCCCGCTGCTAAATGATGGAATTTCCATGGATGGTCATGTTCCACTGCTTTCTAAAATCAATGACCAATTCACAAAATTGCAAATAATAATATAAGAGAAAGGAGACATTATAGGACAAGTTTATCTTTAAGTTTAACAACATCATGCAGATCAATTACACAATAAAGCCTCAGGGGATTGTATAAACAAGTATGACATTATATACATTAAAGCAGAAAGGAAAACAGCCTAGTACAAAGGAAAAATACTTCAAAAGTAAAGCTATGGTCAAAAGAACTACAAATAAATTTATTTAGAAGTTTCTACTGGAAATCTGCCTGAGAGATTTTGGTCACTCTGCCTAGGGGGAGGCTTCATGTTCCACTAGCCTTTAAAAGCAAGTGCATTGCTGTTGCTTCAAATTGCCCCAGCTCTCACTCCTGCCCTTGACAGTACATATAGTTCTATAAGGCATTTCCCAGACCAGAAGAACAAGATGCCAACTCACTTCTCTCTTAAAAGAGCTAATTTAAGCACTAAGTCATCTAGTTTCCAAGCAGAATCTTAACCCTGATGATATTTTTCCTAAAGAGAAAGGCATAAAAATTAAGCCAGAAAGTTGCTTTTCCAGATATATATGACCTAACTGGAAGACTTCCACTGTTTTAGCACATCCGAAAAAAAACACTTCCACCCATTCACTTTACAATTAGAAATGAGGTGAAATGAGAAGTTGTTACACATGAGCTACACAATTTCAAAGCATAAGGTAAGTAGAAGAGTAACAATACTCTTTTCGTGTCTTATACTGCACACAGATTTTTTTGATCTAAATTTTTTTTAAGGGGCTAGACTTCTGCTTTGTTTCAATGTAACAAGTACTTTGGAATATTATTAAAAGTTTGCACTATTTTTGTTGCATAGCTACATGATAGAAGAATAGAGTCTTTCGACCATTTATTAATTCTTTCTGCTCCCCTACTCTTCTCTGGTGAGATCTTGCCTAAAGTACTGCATTCAGCTCTGGAATCCTTACCAAGGGAATAACTGGGATCTGTTGGAATGAGTCCACAGCAGGGAGGCCATCAAGATGATTAGAAGGATGGAGCATCTTGCCTATGAGGAAGGCTGAGACAATCAGAATTGTTCAGCCTGGAGAAGAGAAGACTTTAATGTCATTTAATTGTGGGTTTCCAGTGCTAAGGAAGCTGGACAGGGGCTTTTTGCAAGAGCATATAATGAGCAGGACAAGGAGGAATGACTTCACACTAAAAGTGAGTAGGTTTAGATCAGATATTAGGAACAAATTCTTTGCTGTAATGGTAGTGAGGGGCTGGAACATGTTGCCCAAAGAAGCTGTGGATGTCTCATCCCTGGAAATGTTTAAGGCCAGGATAGATCTTCGAACAACCTGGTCTGGTGGAAGGTGTCTGTGCCCATGTGTCTGTACAGGGGGGTTGGAACTAGATGATCTTTAAGATCTCCTCCCGCCTAAGATATTCTGTCATAAAAATAACAAAATTTTACTGGTAGATCTGTCCTTTTTTACATACTTATTATAGCACTTGGTTTATATAATAAGGAGATATTTAATTTAAACTTTGGGTTACATTGAATAGTATCACTGTTAGGTGATATTTAAAGTGGAGAGTTTAGCTTGGCTGATCTCTAGTGATTCATGAAGATAAACTCATAATAATTTCAATATGGAAACCATATCTCAAACAAAGGAAAAACCAAAGGAAGGTGTAGCTGGAGTGTCAGGGAAAATAGCTCAAAGTATACAAAATAATTCTATCACTTCAGAGGGAAAAAAACAGCAAAGGAAAAATAGTTTTCTCTATTAAATAAACCCACCACTTTTAGTATATTTTCAGGGGTTAAGAGATGGAGAAAAAGAGGAAAATATAGATAGAAAGAGAGAGAAAAATAATCTATTTCAAGGCTAAGTGAAAATTTGACAAATAAGATAGAGGTTCATTATCTCTCTCCCTGCTTCCTTGTAGTTATTCTCTATGTAGACAACTTTTAATTTTTTTGTGATCTGGAGCCCAGAAACCTTTTTCTATGTCTTAATATCTACAGAGAACAACAGTTTCTGTAAAAATACTCCACAACAAAATACCCAATAAAGAACAATGGAAAAGATACCATAATCACTGTCCCTTTTAGTGAAGTCTCTTATATTGTTCTTGCTGGGAGATGAAAGGCATCAGTGTATGAGATTTATTATGGGAAAGGAGTCCCTCTTTTGCATAGTTCCACTGTTCCAAATGAGCCCCACATTATAACATATGCCATCCCCAGCTTCCTTCTTTTGCTGTGTGAAAGAGCTTTTCCAGCAGTTATGCACAGACCATGCTTTAATCCCCAAATCCAGCACAGTCTACTGAGACCCTGCTATGATATTAGCAGACTGCTCACACACCTCTTGTCTTTCTCTTTTTTTCTCGCCATCTCATGCTTGTTTTGGAGCTGCACAGTATTACCACCACCCCAAGCACCTTTTACTGTCTGTCATGCAAGGGTCTTTCACTTTCTTGGAGTCACTAGCCAAGATGCTTGTTTGTTCAGTGATTCCTCAAGACTTGGTTGATATCTTGTACTTTCTTCTAATTTAACGTCAGGCTTTTCATTATTTTAACATCCTCCACATAGAAATCCCATAAGAAAAAGTCATTTGAAGATGACAGAGTTTTGCTTTTTCTGTCTCTCTCATTTTTAAATGAAAATTTCCAAATCCCTGCAATTGTCATTTCTCTCACTGAGCACTGATGTGGCCATCTTTCTGCACTTGTGTACAGAGCTTTCTCTCCAACCAAAAAAGGGCCTAATTCTGATAACACGTCATCTGAACAACAGTTTTCTCTTCCTCCCCCAGACTGGATTCCTCTTCACATTAGGATCTCTTGTGTCCATGACACAGACTCATGAGGAAAATCTCTTGAAAAGGAATGCTCATAAATGAAATTGTGCTAATGCATAGGTCTAGGTCTGGAAAATTAGAAATGTTTGCAGATTTCAAATATATGCATAGCATGCCTGCCCTAACCTCTTCTAAAACAATCATTCACCACTTAATCTTGAATCTTTATTGTAATGTTTTCATTTTTCAGGTAAAAGTATCCTGAGATGCTCAGGTAAAAGCTGACTGAGATGTTGTAACCATAGACCTCAGATGTCCTTAGAAAATTCAAAGTGCTTTAGCTAAGCTGTTCTCAGTTTCAGTATTGTGGGTGTTTGGAATTAGCACTTGTCACATTTATCTTATGTTAGAGTGGTTACAAATACATCACTGAAACCACAACATTTTAACAAGCTACCACTACAGATTAGTGCTACCTAGCTTTTACATGGCACTTTAGAAGTGAATCTCAAGAACAATTCAGAAGATGTTAAGTAACATGTCATTAAGCAGATAAATAAGAGTGAGGGAGTGTGGTTAAAAAGCCTGCAAGAGGCTACTCAGGAAAGCCATTGCTGACAACTACACAGGGGTCAGTAACATCCTGAGCCAGAAAGGTCTCTCCCTGCCTGCCAGCACAGAAACGACTTGGGAGACATGGGGCCAAAGAGTAGGGTTTCTATGCCATGCTATGGATCTTGAGCCTTGATGCTGCAAAAGATTAATGGCAAGGTACGAGGCACCTTGCATGACTTCACTTCCACAGGCTGGCCTTCTAAAATGTATTCTCAGTTGCTTTTTCACCAGGAGTGCATTTTCTGTTCTAGCACACTCCAGTGCCATATTTTGAGATTCCATTCAAACCAGATCTTACTGCTGAGACCATTTGAAACTTTCCCAATTTATACTTGAAAAACAAAGAAAGACTCTAATCAAACATGCTTCCATGTGAAAATGTAACCATCTAAAACTGCAATGTATTTCTTAAGCAGATGATTAAAAACAAGCTAGCTCTTAGCCTGCCACTCTGCTATACTGTACTGTAGCTTCCTTCAGTAAAGACCACTGAAGCTTTTTATATTAATCCCAGTCTCTAACATTGATAAAAAGAAGGTTAAGCAGCAGACAGAAACAAGAAAAAAAACATTATTTTTATAGAATAAAACAAAGGTGGTTTATGCCAGTTTAGAAACCAGGTGACAAAAGTAGCAAACTTCTAGTTTTTAAAAGCCAAAAGTTTTTAAAAACATTTAGTTTAGAACATCCATGGAAGAAATCTTTGGCTTGAACAAACAAAATTCCAACTACATAGTGGAAGAAAGAGAAATCTGAAGCAGAGCTAGATATCCAAACCTGAATTTCTTGCTTACTTGCAGAAGGAAGCATATGCATAACATGCATTGAGGACCAGGCTTTAGCGTCTCTGAATCTCTTTATGTCTGACATGTCTTAAGACTACAGTAATTTCACGACCATAAGGCGCACCGGACTATAAGGCGCACCCGCCGGCAGCCAGCAAAATTCACATGTAGATCAGATAAGGCGCACCGGACTATAAGGCGCACTTTTTTTTTTTTTTTTTT
>PYHW01009258.1:622024-641346 GCA_013186435.1 Turdus rufiventris | reverse complement strand
GATCTACATGTTGCAAATTTTGCTGACTCCCGGCGGGTGCGCCTTATAGTCCGGTGCGCCTTATGGTCGTGAAATTACTGTATGTTGTCCAGAAAACATTTAGTATCTCTAGTCTCAGGGTTAAGAAAAATCCAATTGGACAAGTCTTAAGCAACTCAGCTTCGAAAAGGAGGTGTCAGGAGATAAGAAGTCCTTAAAATAAATCACAGCATAAGGATTATGTTTCCTCCTTGTTTTATTGAAGCAATGAATAGACACTAGGGAGCAAGAACAATATATGAAGATAGGGGCCTGCACTAAATAAATGAGGTAGTTTTATTGGACAAATACAAGAGAATTGGCTGAAAATTAACGAGATTTTAGCAAGGACTGGCATAGACTTACAATAGAGGAGACCTACAGTGGCTATGAATGTGTCATCCTCCCCTTGGTGGAATAAGTGGGTCTAAGGAAAGAGTTTTTTTCCAGTCAGTTATTTGGTTTGGTTGTGGTGGTTTTGTCGTGGCTTTTTTTTCCTAATAAATTTCCCGCTGGATGTCTGAATTGGTAGTTATGAGATGATCCCCCTCCACCCGCAGCAGGAAATCAAGCACATATTGATTGCACAAAATAACTTTCACTGCAAAGCTAGCAGAATTGACAAAAACGCTCCTTCTGCCAGTACAACCAGATACTACCCACTGTGGCCTAAGCTGCCAACATCCAGCAGATTGAGATTTAAAATCATTTTTAACTAGTTTCATCTAAAGAGGATAGTCCTAATTTACCCATTCATTTAGAATAGTCCAGAAGCCCAATATACTCCCCACACAGATTCCTCAGGACTGGATATTTTGCTTATGTGCAACCCCAAGACAAACAAGCATCAAAGAAAAAAAAATAGAAGAGTTACAGATGTTAGAGAGGTCCTTCAAATCTCCAGTTGGAGACTCTGGAAAAAGGAAACACTTCATTTTAAAAACTCAAAACCGAAGCAGAAAATAAATTAGTGAAAGTTCAAAACTGAAGCAGAAAGTAAATCAGTGAAAGTAAGATCAAATTAAAACTGTTCTTCTAGAAGGGAAAAGTTGATTGCTGTGGGATACTCAGACAATTGCTCAGAGCTGAAACTGTTCTTATTGCTTAATTTCTGTTTTCTTTCATTTTGCTTTTGTAATATGAATTTCTTCACATTGGCACAGCAGCAAGCTACCTCCCAAGGATCTGGACAGACAGACAAATAGCTGGCAATATTTTCCTTTTGATTGAATGTCTTGCTCGAGGCATATTTTCAGGCTTTGGATGAAAGCATGGGAAATTGCTATTATAAGTCTTTGACTTTTAAAAACAGTGTAGTGGGGAAGACACTGCTACAGCACATATTGTGGACCATTTCAAAGCAACATGGCAGAACATTATTCTGTCTCTATACATTAGCATAACAACTCACATAAATATAAAACCTACTTTAAAGGATTTCTATGATAGCAGACCTATAAAAGCTACAATGATTTTGAACTTGTGATTTTCTGTATTGTTTGCTAGATTTCAAAAAATCATAGAATTTTCAGTAAGATTATCAAAGGATTTTTTTTTTTTTGGTGGTAAAATGCCATACAACGTTCAGCATTTTGTGATGTGAACCTCTAATACATCAAAACAGGAGCTTGTAATGTCATACTATAGTTATGTTGTGCTAAAAAAGGCAGAGCCTTCATCTGGGCAAATACTTAATCTTTTTCTTGCTCTATATCCAGGTTTCAAAGTCTCTAGCTTGACTGATCAAGAGTTAACAATAAACATACTTGCACTAGGTGTTTTTAGTATTTTCCTGAACAGGAAGGTGAAATCTCTTACAAGTAAGAAGTTTTCCTGGGATCAGAGAGAACCTCTGATGGTACTTAGATACAGCTTGTCTTCATTAGAACAATTGCAAGTAAGCTGTTCCAAACAGGAATGCTGAAATCTCTGCCAAAAGCACATTATACTTTAACTGGTTGAAAGCCATTGCCTGGTTGCTAAGACCATTTCTCATGAACTTACCAAACACATAGATAAACATATACTTGGTTATTTCCTCTTCCACTGCTTTCTTTCCTGAGGGTTTTAAGAAAAACTCAGAACAACCAATAATGTTTTCCAGCTTTGCTATATTTGGTTCAACACAAATATAATATTCCACTTGAATATCTTCAATCAAGTTAAGAGTCTTGGCTTACCTTTTTGATGTTGCATCTTCATTGCTGCTCAAGTGCGCTATTTCTAATGTATCACAATTTCTTCTGTAAGTGGAAAATTCTTCCCTGCTGGCAGAAAAATAATGTTCTTTTCCAAGTCAATACACAGTTACCTTATTTTCCAGTAAACAAGCCCCAAATAAATCCTTTACCATGACTGGAGAAAGGCAGCAGAGCCAGGGTGTGCAATGCATTCCCCTCAGGTGTTTCGAATCTACTGCAGAGCAGCTTGCTGCAGGGAGGTGAGGGAGATGAGAAGTTCACTATTAAATTAGCAGACAACCACCAAGTGGAAGCAGTCATGATGAGCCAAAGATTGGTCACCAATTCACTCCTAGTTTTTTTTTTTCCCTTCACTTGTCTCTGGACCATTTTGGAGAAGCCCAGACCCCCCAAAAATACTCGGTGTCAGGGCTGTAAATTATTTCTTTAGAAATTTGGGGGCTTACCCTCAAGAGATTTATGGACAGTCTTTTGATCCCACTCTTCTCTCCTGAATTTCTACCAGGAATCCCTCTTCCAACAGGCTTCAAACATTGGTCCCTCTCCTGCACCTCCCCATCCCTCAGCTCCTTGCCCACCACTTCAACCCCAGCCCTATCCCCAGCAGCACTGGGGCTGCCTGGGCAAGACTGAGACCAAACTACAGCTAGCACCCAGTGTGCATCTGTTGCTTACACTTCCCCAAGCCAAACTTTACTATCTGTCTTGGGTTACAATATTCCACCAGAACACAGGACCTCTGCTCCTCCAAACCTTTGCTAGACCCATCTTGAAGGCCATTGGACCACGAAGTTCAAAAGGGAGGCTTTGCTTTTAAACTTCATTCCCTCCACCCTATTTCAACCTATCCCTGCACCATCCCAGCATGAAAAGCCTTTAGAAGGGCTTTAGTTATGCTATATGCCTTCTTAGTGCCTTTTTACAGCAGAAAGATGCATCTTTCATAGAACATAAAATAAAAATGTTGAGAGAGTTCATAGGAAAAGAAAGCCCTTTTGCTAAACGGACCAAGTAATTTTGGATTTTTTTTCACTGTGTCAGATTATTAAGAGAAAATGGTGGGGACTTGGTTTACTCTCAGCTAGAGTTTCAGATAGGTATGGGGCAAGAGAAAGGATATTATCATAGAGTTCAGTAATACTCAGATATAATTTTTTCATAAAAATTAAACACCCAGTAAAAGTCATTGATGAAGAACTTGAAAAAAGTGTTATGTGACTGCAATTATTCATTATGAATAACAAGGTCTGACCAATGTTACATAGACCAGAACTTACAACAAACTCTCTTTGAACTACAGAAAAAGGAAGCAAGCACAGTTTAATGTGCTGTCTTTTGCTGGAGCTCATCAACTGTTGCAGGGTACAGGGCGCTATTTATGGTTTGTACATCTTTTCCAGTCATTAAGAGCTGGCCAAGAATTGGTTTGTCAGGAGTTTTTTTAACCCTTTGTCAATCCTCTTTCAAACCAACCAACAGTACAGAGCAGCTTTTGGTGCACTCTAAATTCCTCACAGTCCAGTCTGAATTTTGGTTTTTCACATAAGAAAACAAGAGCTCGCAGCTTTCGATTTATGAAAAGAAAGCTCCTGCTTTTTATACAGAATGATTTGTTACCTCCCTGCTCTGTGTAGAATAATAGGCTTGGCCTCCAGATTATGCATGCAGGTAACAGCGTGCATAGCACCATCAGCCAGAAGAAATTAAATTCTGAATACTATATCACTCAATTTAGTTTATCTGTTTGCTACCAGTGAAAGCAAATTCAGTGATTAGTCAGAGCAGATTTTCTGCATTCTTTAAATAAGGAAGATTTTCTGTGTCTTCCAAATGTTCTTTGCTCTTCCAATATTGAACTAGACAAAAACCCCAGTTTGTTACTAAATGGCAAAGTTTATTTTGAGAATGCAATTAATATGTAATACTTTGGAAGATGAACAGCTATTGTTAATACAGAATAAAGGCTCAAGCACCACAGCTCTTCTGTTCCTGTATTAGTGTTTTACAAGAAAAGACATACAGCACTAAACTGCATTACTTCCATAAAAGGTGCTATAACTAATCTAGAAAAACAATGCCTCAATGAATTAGAATTTCAGACTGACATATGTGTGCATTTATGAACACAAGAATTCAAAACAGTGGTCCAGAGAGCCCCACAAGTTCAAGTCCTCTTGATCCCCTTCAGCTGTGCTTTAAACTATGTGCAATACCTTTTTTGTCCTGCTGCCTCTGCCTCAGCTCCATAAGGCAGGCCACTGATTTTCTCTAATCAGTGGTATGAGCGTTCATAAGCACTGTTAGCTCATTTACAACAGTGGACACTAATAGAACAGGAAATGAACCTACTGGTCCCACTTAGGTCCCTGGGCAGCTACCAGTTACCAAGAGATCTCATGAGTTTGAAAGCAGCAATGCTCTTGATTGCAAAATGACTTTTTCCCTGCTGCTGCTGCTGCCCTCCTATACTTGCTTCTGATCAATACACCATTCTGATTCACAACCACATCTTCCTTAGGAGGCTTTGAATCAACTACATACAATTGCAAGCTCGAAGAAAATGCTGGCATTTATTTTTATATTGCAAACTAACTCTACATACCCCCTCCCTCAGAATTCACAGAAAAGCATTTTCTTGAAAGGCCCTATAAAACTGATGTAAAGTTCAAAATCAGAAAGATAGCTGTAGTAGAAATGACAGAGGATGAAACTCATTGTATATCACACCATAAAGAACACATGGGAATCGGTTTAAACATGACAGAAGCAAGCTTCCTAGCAGCAAGGAATTTAATGCTAAAATCTATGATAAGTAATGTGTATCCCATGACTTTTTACAGTTCACAGTTACAGAACAAATTCCTTTTCACTGTAACTTCTCCAAAACCAAACGTATAATATATATATACAAATAGAATTAAATAGCCAATAAGTTGTTCCTAGTTTGACCAAGACATGACTGAGCAGAGGCACCTATTAATTATTTTTGCAATTAGCTTCATAAATTATTTTTCAGCTTTGTCACTGAACCTTTGAATTTGATATGTGCTAACATAATTTAAATACATAATGGGTTTTTGCCCATTGGTACAATAAAATTTTTGTATAAAGCTTTAAGATGTCCTCTCCCACCTTCCAGTGGGGATGAGCTGAGGGGCAGCAAAACTTACTACTAATGCTTAAGCTTCCTGGAGCAGGCTGACTACAAGCATAGCTAGGATAATAATTCCTTCCCTCCTTCAATCACACATAATACAGTCTTTATTCAGCAAAATCGTTTCACACCATGCCAAAGGTCAGCTTTTGCTGTATTAATAGCTGCTCTGGGAGAATCAGTGTTGTGCTATCCTACATTTTTTCCAGGGCCTGGAGATGCAATTTCCTACAATCTGCAGGCAATTTCCCACCAATTTTCTTGGGGAGCTAATAGGCTGTGACAGGAGATGGAGCTAGCTAGCAGCAGGCGGCTTCAGAAAAGACAAATTGCATCTCTGCCACCTAACTGGGCAATCTAGAAAAACAGAGTTTATAGCTTTGTAGTGTTATTGGGCCCCATGCTACCAGTAAATCGTTCAAGTTGCTATCTGAATTTCATATTCTTTTCCTTCTGAATTGTTATCACCACATATCACTTTGTTGCACTTTTTCTACAAATGACAGACACAGCTCATGTGTGGTTACTATTTTAACTGCCTTTTAACTAGACAAGCCCTGCTAAACGATATCCACATCAGAAACAGAGAAATATTCAGTGTCTCTGTGAAACAGCAATATTTTGATTATTTTCATACTTGTTAAGGTACAAAGCAGACACCTATGGAAAGGGATTAATTTGTAAGCTAAATTCAAATGAAACAGACAGAGCAAACTATGGGAACATTAAAACTGTGAGCACACCTACTGTGGTAAAGAAGTCCCACCGATATATAGTACAAAATGAAAGCAATAAACCCTCCCAAATATAACTGGCAATTTTTCGCTCTATAGCAGATTTTGAAACCTAGAAGTTAACCTGAACAGTCAAATCAGTTCAAAATGATCCATGCAAGCATCTACCTTGCAGATTTAAAATTCCTAAGACTAGTAAAGCACTAAGAGTGTATTATCATATCCACTTTGATAGAAATGAAACTGATTTAAAGCTGCTCACCTCACCCAAGGTTACAAAAAAATTTAATAACTGAAGAAAATTTTCAAAGGCACATAATACTAGCAACTATTGCAAGTGGTATCTGTCACTGTACTTCCCCTTACTGTCATAGCTAACTCAGGGGATAAATACTCTAAACACATTCTATTACAGAACCCTGTATATCTGTATGTTTTCTTCAAAATATAGAAGAACAAATATCTGAAAGCTTGGAGGTCACTGAAAACAATTAATAGTAATGAAATTATTATAATTAGCAAAATTTGTAAGGTTAATATTTTCCCCCTTCCCCCCTGCCCAAGAATAAATTAGGTAGAGTAAAAACAATCCCATCTAAATTATTTCTGTCCACTGGGAGACAAAATTAGTACTGAGATGTATAAAATTTCACTATAATTCAAACCTAAGGATTTTTTTTAATTACTTAAGTAATGAAAAAATGCAAAATTACAGTGAACAAAATGTTGAAATAATCTAACATGCATTTAGAAACTCTCACATTTAAACCACTTGTCATTAATATCCCCATTTCATATTTGTGGTTTTTAATAAGTTACAGCTAGATAAAATACTGAAGAACCAGGAAGAATTATAAATATTATACCAGGTCAATAACTTGTACTGAACAAAGAAGAATATCTACATAAACAAATAAAAAAAGCTATGAAAACCATTTAAAAGCCAGGAGTATTTCCTTTAACATATTCACTTGTAAAAATACAAGAGTATCAGGATTTGAAAGTCTTGAATTTGACAAATGAAAATCTATGATTTATCTTTACAAGTCTATAAACTTCTTGAAGTACACATTCAAAAATTAAATTATATCATATATTTGTGAATATTCACTCAACTGCTGTCAGAAATACACATCTCAAATAATCAACAATCAGAAAGACAAGAGAAAAATTAGTAGCATTATGTATGTATAACTCATTAAAACATCCCTAGAAATCTAGTGTATATTCAAGAGGAAACACAAAGGAGCACTGTATTAAACTGAGATCTATACGAAAAAGGAAACTTATTCCAGTAAGTAAATTTAATGTGTCTGTAAGAATTGAATCACTCCAAAGTTTTGCTGCATGCATGGCATGCTAAACAAATACCAAACTGACATTAAGGACATTTACATACTTAACAGCAGTGTTTGGCTGATTAATCAATAATTAGAAAATACTTTGAATTTGCAAAGCCATCAGGTTGTATATTTATTTGAAATCAAATTTTAAAAAAATAGTGTCCAACTGCAAAAAAACGCCAATAGCTGACTATCTTTTAAGAATAAAGGGCATCTTCATTGGTCTGCAAAATTTTGTGCTACAGCAAACCACAAAATAAGAGTCATTAGCTTACCATAATTGCAGACAGTTTTTAAAGTAAGGGGGTAATCCACTGTGGATCGCTGAAGGAAGTGCGAGAAAGATTGTGAAATGTGCAGATGGATTTTATTTTAAATTAATTAGGCTCACTACCAGGAAAGCAACAAGGAATTCTCAGTTTCCAACTGCTATGGGTTGACTTTCATTTATGACCCCTTCATTCTGCTTGTTAACTTCTTTAAACTGCCATTAAAATCGGTTTTTGAAGGAAAAACAGCATTTATTGTTTGCAATAACAGGCTATCATCTCCATTTTCTATGTTAATGACAGAGTATACAAAAGGGATAATGATAACAATATGTTTGACTACTTAGACTCCAGACTATGTGTTATCTTCACCTCAAACTGCTTTTTGGCAGAAAACAGATAGAAACAGGGTTTGAGAGATACCTTTGTGCTGTGAACATGGCAAAGGCAATTCTTGCCAAGCTGTACACAATAGAAATATCTAGTGTTCCTTGAAGCATCTCTTCTATGACTCAACATTACCTTACAAAAATATGGGCAAAATCACATGTGAAGTTACAGGACAGGGGAAATAAAAAAAAGTCTCAAAATTTTACATTTTACATCAGAAACCACCAGATTCTCTAGGAAGAGTCAACTATACCAAACCAGGAATTCCATAAACAATAAAAGTATGAGTATAGAATAATGCAGCTATCTTATATCTGAGTGCTTGCTTTTTAAAGGGAAATCATTACAGTAGACACTGCCCAATATCATTATGCAGCTATCCACTAAAATATTCAATCAGATTTTCCTGTATGCTATGTATCATTAACAGGCAACTAAATTCTTACTAATGCATAGTAGAGCATAGAGCCAGAAAGGACACGGGACTGTTGTTCGGCTTCTCAGAAGTGAACTGTGAGACCCTGATCTAAGATATATGGGGGGAAAATCCCCAAACTCCACAAAAAAAAACCCTACTCAGATTTGAAAATGATAACCAACATTTGTCTCCACAACAGAAAGCTTTTGGTATTCAGTTTTCTGAGCAGCACTTTAGCCTCAAGGAAATAGAAATCCAGCTCTCTCAAGAATTAATGTGTCTCAGAAGCATTAGGTTCTTTGAGATACATCTTCAACCACATTCTGCCCTCTGAAGACTATTATTCATTCTGCTGATTTCCCTTCGTGCTTTCTTGTTGTATTCAATTTATACTTTTTGAAGTTATGTCAGAAGAAAAAAAGAAATAAATCAACATAACATAGTAAAAAAACCACAAACCAAACAAAAAAAAAAAGCCCCAAGCCCACTGTGTGCTTAAAATGTTGTTGAATTAGAAAATGTTTTAGTGAGTGTTTGAGCTCTCCTATACAGCTGAGTAGAAATTCTGGGTAAATTTCTCAGAAATGTCAGTAAGATAGACCCATAGGACAGATTTTTCAAGTATCCAGCTCTTACATGTCTGGTTTCCCTAGGAAAAATCTACCACACTGCACTAAGCACTTAAGCTGCAATGGGATATTTGGGAGCATGTTGCTGAAAATGGGATTATCAATTGCTTGGAAGTAGATCTTGAGCTACAGAAATAAAACGCAATGGCAAATGTTGAGAACTGGCTGTGAGTTAACTGCCTCTCCTCTTAGGATGAGATGATTAGCTGTTTATGGATATCAATGAAATGTCCAATTCCAGTGGACACAACTCAAGTGTCCTTGAGTAACTATGCAGAAACATTTGAACAACTTCACAGAGAAACAGAAGTCAGTGAAATTTCACTCTGAAATCTCATTCTAGGTGAATTAAGTACATTGCATGTTAGATTACACCTAAAATGTATGTGTTTCTATGTTCTCATTTTCCCTTGTCCTAGAGAATGCCAAGGTGGTCAGCGGTGTCCTGGCTTGTGACAGCAATAATGGCTTGTGTCAGCAGGACTAGGGCCTGGATTTTCCCTGTCCTTGTCTCTGGAAAGGCTGAACCTCAGATCCTGTATTCAGTTTCAGACCACTCACAATAACATTGAGGTGTGTTCAGGGTCTGGCACACAAGTCTTTTAAGGAGTGGCTGTGGGAGCTGGGGTTGTTTAGCCTGGAGAAAAGGCTCAGATGAGAATTCATCACTCTAGAACTCCCTGAAATGAGATTGTAGTAAGTTGGGTGTCACTTGGCCTCTCCTCTCAGCCACATAACAAGAAGACACAGCTCTAAGCTCAGCCAGGGGAGGTTCAGGTTGGACCCCAGTAATTTTCTCATGGATAAAGTTGTCAAGTATTGGAGAAGGCTGCCCAGGGAGGTCACCCATCCCACAGGTTCAAGAAATTACTGGATGCAGCACATAATGTTATGGTTTAATTTACATGTGATGTTCAGTAAAAGGTTGACTAGACAATCTTGGAGGGTTTTTCTAACCGAAGTGATTCTGTCTATGAATTTCCTGCCATGAACTGTCTTGCATTCTGGTGTTTGTCAGGTTCAACTTTGACTTACTTCACCTTCTCCATTACATAATAACGTATGTCTTTCTGGGAGGACAGATTGTATTTACTGAAGTCTTAGATAGAGCTACATTCTCAAATTCTTACTGTGTACTTGTGGCAGGAGAAAAAAACAAAACTCTTCAAGGAGACAGCAGAGTTAGAGTAATTCCAGATTATCCAGTGAAATTATTTAAGGGGTAAACACTCTATCAGTAGTGTGAAATCAGAAGTCAGTACTCCTCCTTAGCCCAAAAACTTCAAAACCCACCTTTCTTACTTAACAGAAGGGTGGAATTTCCCCATCTACTCAAAATTGCACCAATATAATAGAAAATACGATAGACTAATCTAACTAGACTACATAAGCCCATGGACCCCTAAGTGGGCCAGTCATTCCACAGAATAAGAAACAAACAAAAAACCCTATCAACAATTAAACACCAAAACCAAAAATCAGTTTGTCAATCTGAGTTAGAGTTACTTGAGTAACTTAGAAGCTTCTGAAGTTCTAGTTGTACCATCAATGCAAAAATGTGACCCAAAAACTATGGTCAATTCATACACAGAACTTTGCATGAGATGACAACTTCTACACTGACGTTTATTTAAAAAAAATAACTCTTGTTGTAACAGTCTCTGAAAATTATGTTCATTTAGTATTCCTGCTTTCCTTTAAGGGAACAAAAGCCTTTGAAATGCCAAGTGAGTTAGAAAGAACTAATGTAGATGAAAATTCTCTCTCAGGTACCAGTGGCTTGTAGATTAACATGGGGAACTACCATTGCTTGGAATTATAATCAAAAATAAAATCTGACCCACTGACAAATACATTGTGTGGAATGATATCATGACTTTCTGCACAACTGATTTATGAAGGGCTATGCCAAGTGCACATATACAAAATATACATATTAAAGCCAGCAAAGGATTTTGTTCAGTTGAATTGGTATTACGACAAATCCCCTCTTCATCAGCTATTGTTTGCACTGACATCCAAAGTGTCTTTTGTAAGGACTCCCTGCTTCTATCCAGACTAGCATTTGCCAAAGTGGCATTCAGACATCTCTGAATACTGAAGGCTGATCTTGGTTGGTCTGTTTCTTCATTCAATAAGCAATTAATTCCACCCACTACTTTACACAGGGCTACAAGAACTTACAGAAGTTTTAAGCTTCACAAGTTTTACATCTTTCGGGTAAATGCATAAACAGACAGGCTAAGAGTTCAGCAAATCTATCTTTTCATTAAACACTACATCTGCAAGTAGAATATGCTTTACTGTCCGACAAGTGAAAAAACTCATGATGTTTTATAAACTTCACATGAAATCTGAAACAACAAATGGAGAGAACTACTCATTCACAACTATGGATGATGCCTTCAGAAACTTTCAGATGCATCCACTGATTTTTAGACCCAAGGCTAGAAGTAGATATGATGGGGAGGGGGGGGAAGTAATTAATTTCTTAATTACAATCAAGAAATATGTGGTACAAATGTGATGAAGTAAATTCACATGCAGAAATTCTGATTCCATAACCTTTCTGACACACTGTGCATTCTAGAAGCCAAGAAAACAAGGTATTTTATGATTTTCGTGATAGTATGTTTTTGAACCTCCCAATTGACAAGAATGTGATCTTACTAGCAAGCACTATGTCACAACACATAGCAGACCAATTACACTTGAGGGTTTTTTAAAAAAATTATATGGATGTGTTAGAATACTTGCATTCTTGGTTTCTCTGATACTGACTTCAGAGAACAGCAAAAGGATATCAATAAAGCAAAAGCTAAAGTGATAGCAGCTTGGCAAAAATCCAAAAGGTCCAAACTAAAGAAATTTGCCAGTGCTGCTAAAGTCAATGATCACCACCAGAGCCAGATATTCAGAGAAATTTCAATATGAAAAGTGTAAAAATCAAGTAATCTCGTAAATTCTCTTGTTTTAAAACATTCCCTTTTAAAAATGGCATAGAAGTTTCCAGTACTTCAGTGTAGCAAATATAGTTAATTCTTTGAAAAGTCTGATGATTCTGCCTTTTGCCCCACTATGTCTGATAGCAACATGACCAGTATCTAAAGTAGTCTGTCATTTTCATACAGATACAAATCAACAACTCAACAAAGATATATATGGATACATACTGATAGAATGCTAATTTTAAATGTCTAGGAAACCAGATTATCCTGAATGAGTAACATTTTACATTCCGAATGCAATGTTAATACATTAGGGCTATTACAGTTCTAGATGCTATAAAATGATTTCAGTAGAATGGTCATGCAAATTGAAAAGAAAACCAGTGCATCTTCAGACTAGAAACTTAGATAAAATTTGCCCCCAGATGAAAAACTCCTTATCCAATCAACGCATCTGTCAGTCAAGCTTGTTTCTTCCCAGCTATGTGTCCTTGAAAGAGCAGGGACATAGGCCATTGTCAAATGCTAGCAAAATGAAAAAGCAGCTCTTTTTCTGTCTGCCAGTTTGCATAATCTAAATTAGCTATTCAAAGATATCCTTCTGTTCATCTGTACTCTTCATTAGCAACAAAAATTCCAACCAAATTACAGAATATAGGAAATGTACAGCTCTCACCAGTGCAACAGCAAAATCTGCTGTCTAGCACACAGTGGTAGAACACATTAGACTGAAAAAAATAATAGTTAAATAGAATGAACACATTCTCTCCTCATCCACTGTTCTTGAGTACACCAAGAAAACTTGAAGATGCATAGCTTTGGTAACTGACTGCTTATCATGGCTCTTCACAGATGTCACACAGTGATGTGACAATGGAAAGGACTCAAGATTGCTCAGCATGAATACATAGAGCCTACAGGCCTGTGTAATGTGGGACACTCAGGAAAATTAATTCTAATTAATTTGCAGAGTGGATTAGTTAAAAATCAAAATATTCCTTTGTCAATATTCTCACAAGAAATTAAGAAGCGAGTTTAACTCAGTTTGGGTTAATTCACTTCACTTGCAACACTGCAAGTATCTTTAAGCAATCCCCTGTAAAACTCACACTTTTGGTAATTTAAATTTACCTGAGTATCTGAGTATAGACAAAACTTTAAAAAGGAAATGGTCATTAACTACCACTTCTCTGTAAAACATGAAGGATGCAACTTAGCTAGCTTATCTAATCACAGACATCCTTATATAATGAATAAAGGCTCTGATGTACTTAGTTGAAATGTAGTCTCACATTAATTCTTTTCAGCTGGGGGAAAAAGGACAGGGAATTCATGTCCTCTTCTAGAGAAATGACCAAATGAGTTATGATCAGGCACATATTACTGTATCTGCCAAAGAACATATACATGGGACATCAGAATAAACTTAAACTGAACAGTTTTATGAAATGTTCAATTTTTATATTTACACTATAATTAGTACAAAACTGCCTTTAAGTTTTCTGTAGAACAAGACAATATCTACTGGACTTGATACCCTAGTATGTCAAATCAACTACTTTAAAGTATGATAAAGGAATCTAAGAAATTATAAAGAATAAGACACCATTTTCAAACTATACATAGTGTTTGCTTTTGCTTCTAAAAAGGTACTTATATCCCCAAAAGGTTTTTAATTTTAAATAAGCAGGTCAAGCAGGGAGGGGACAAGAGGGAAGACTGGTTCTTGGTACTAAAGCCTTTACTGTAGTAAACTAAATATATTTACAATTTATACAAGTGTTTAACCCTCAACAAAAATACAAAAACATATCACAAGATGCAAAACCAGGAAACAGGTTCATCTGAGACACTGATGCTCTACACAGGACAGAATGCAACTTGAACTGCAAGGAACAGAAAGATATTTATCCCCCATATTCAGGCAATGAGAAAAATTTGCATGAGGTCACAAAAAGGAAAAAAATAAAAGGCTCCAACATTGTTCAGTAGACTTGGCTTTTAAAAATTATGTCAAAAACCTAGGCTACATTTGTCCATTTGTCCTCTGTGTTCCGTCTGGTCCATGTAGCCAATACTTAGTTGCTGGATGCTGCCTTCTATTTTGAAAAATCAGAGTAGATTCATGGAAAGGTCTGGAACCTCAACACTTTTGTTCCTTTCAAAAATTCAACCCCTTTCTACTTCTACAAACAATTTTGGCCCTGTTCAACCGCCAAAAGAATATCCCCATTGTATTTTTCAGTAGATAACTTCATAGACTGTAGCCTTTTTGTCTCCAGAGCCAGTGACAATGTACTTATCATCCACAGAGATGTCACAACTAAGTACTGATGAAGATTCTTTGGACTAGAAGAAAAATAGAAATATATAGCATTATTAAAAAGAAGTCTGTTTACCCTCATTTCATCATCTCATTTTAGGTAGATCACATGAACATGAATCCACTCTTTCATTATTTTTAATTAAAACCAGTATCATCCTCACCTGGAAGATACTAGCTCCATAAGGAGTTCTCCATGCATTAAGGAGGTTATCTTTCCCAGTACTCACAAACCATTTACCTAGAATATAAACCAGAAGGATTACAGAAACATGGAAGAGACATCTGACAAATTCTGGGTTTTCAATTCACATCAATGAAATCTGTTAACTAATTACCCTTATAAAAGCTCTTACTACTAATCAACACAGTACTTTTGCTTACAATCAATGTGGATGCTCAGTGCATTTGCAGTGTGTTACATGCTAGGAAATTCCTTAACTCTTCAAAGAGAAATAGCTCTTTACACATGAATCAATCCTCACAAAAACCTCTAGACAAACAGATGGTTGTTTGTAGAGAAGTGCATTTGAATTCATAAAACAGAAATATTTACGCATTACTTAAGAAACGGAAATGTAATAACTAATGACTATGAAATAACTAATCAGCAAAATTAAGAGCCCTGACCTCCAATTCCATGTTTAGGGCAACTTACCACAGTAAGCAAACTTGAGTGACAATACACAGCTCTCATGAAGGTGCAGTTGATACTTGTCTGGTTTATTTACATGTAGCACTTCGACATTGCTGCTCTCCATTCCCACAGCTAGCCATTCACCAGTAGGACAATAACCAAGGGAAAATATCTGAAAATTAAACCATATTCACACCTTTTAAAATATTTTCCTACAGACAATTTTTTTTGAAGTTAAAGTAATTAGGGAGAGGGAGATAGAAAGAGATAAGGGCAAATTCACATAGTTCAATAGCAAAACTGCAGTTCAAAATTTGAGTAACTAAATAACACCTGTTTTTACATAATAACTTAGAAAATTAGGAAAACAGGAGTGTTAGGCTATAATTTTCTTGTGTAATCTAAGCACATAAGAAAGCTTCAAAATACTATATTGAGAACAGCCAAAAGGAAGAGAGGCAACAATCTGCCAGTTCTAATGGGCTCAGCCTTAACTTTGATCCTAAGGGTTTCCTTCCCACCCCACACATGTAGGAAGCTGTAGGAAAATCCAGTTACCTGTGATGTGAAGTCATGCTGCTGTAGCTGTCTCCCTTCTCTCAAGTCCCAGGATCTGACAGTGTTATCCAAACCTCCTGTCCAGAGCTTGGTACCATCATTAGAAATGTCAATACAGCTGGCTCCATCTGTGTGGCCCTGGAATTGCCTGATAAAACAAACCAGATTGAATAATGATTTCCTGCCAGAGCTTAAGGTAAACACTGTTGTGGTGTTAGTTTTGGACTCTGTACATGTGTCATCTGCTCTGTGTCTGAGGATGAGCAAGAATCAACCCCTCCCTCTCAACTGAGCATTAAATACCAGTATTACAAAAACGTTTTCCAGGTGCTAGAGGAATGAACTACATCATGGCTAGCTGAGTAAAGTCAAATATTTCCTATCAGGTTTTGAAAAAATAAAACAAAACAACAAAAATCCCCCAAAACCAAAATCATTTGTGAGAATATTAAAGCACAGTAACTACAGCTAAAACCACTAAGGACAACTCAGATTAAATCAAAGCAATCAGAGAATAAAAACTCCCATTTTAGAAAACAGCTTCTGTATTTTTCTTTGGCTGCAAGTCAAGAAGATAAATAACAAGCAGATATATTAATAGAAAGGGATCCAGATAGAGATCCAGATAGTTAAACACAAGCATTGCCGAGTCACAAAGTTGCATTCTCTGTGGCAGGAGATTGGAAAAATCAAAATGGTGCAGTTTGTTTTATAACCTTCTCATTAGCAACTCTCAGCTTTCAGCAACCAGAAGGTCATCTCAGGTTTTTCTTAATCCTTTGGCAAAAGCATTCTGAGGGTCCTGCATTTTTCATCAGCAATTAGCTTCAGCAAAGTCCTAGGTCTCAGTGTGAAAGGTGGAGGAGGGTGGGTGGAGAAAAGACAACTAGCTTGAGAATGAAGGGTATGAATCACCAAGAGCTGCCACAGAAAGGTCACACGGAACATTTTGTTTAGTCGCTCTGGTCTCAAAATTCCATGTGTTATCAACCAGAAAGATCAATGTGCAAGTGGTGGGAACACATAGAGCAAACATTTAAAAAGCAAGATGTTAATAGATGTGCATAGATGTCGCGGAGTGTACCTTTACACTCTAAGCATGCAATGACAAAGTGAAAACTTCATAGAACTAAAATTGATTGACCTTGGCCAATAAATTGGTCAAATTTATTTACTGACCTAAAGGTTCAACAGGAAGTAAAAATTTGCATGCACATTAACATGACTGTCTGCATGTAATTTTCAGCAAACTATGGATGTACAGGAAGTTTAACTGAAACACAGCAGACTAAGCATGCTCTTTGGTTTTTGTGTTCAGAACTTGCAATGTATCATGACCTTTCCCAAATTAGACTCTCTCTTCTCAAAATATTGTAAGTCATTACCACTTTGATAAGCATAAACTAAATTTATTTTATAGTAAGTCCCTATGCTTTCCTAAAGAACTGAGAGGATCCACCCTTTCAATCACTTTTGTAAGATTAATTTTATTACTTACGATCACTAAATCAGAATTGAAACTACTCTTTATTACTTAACAAGACAAAGGAAAACAACAAACCTCAAAGCAACTAAAAGGCATGTTCAGTTCATACCAGTAACATGCCAGCAAGAATGCTGCTTGTAGAAACCTGCAGACCAATCTCAAATAATAGAGACCTGCAGGAGCTTTTACACTCACTACAGTAGATTATGGACCAACCCTGAAAGCACATCTTCCAATACTAGGCTAAAACTAACAGAACTGGTTTCTGCCCAGCTTGGGTGTAATCCACACCTTTGAATAAGAGACACTATTTACTTTGCTGTCATAAACCCTATTCAGCGAGATACATATTTATGTAGCCGTCCAAAGAATAACTTCTATTAAAATTTTCTGTAAACAACGACTCACCTGACCAATGTCTGATTGTGCAGATCCCACACTGCAATGTTCCCATCACTGCAGCAGGAAAAGCACACCTTGGAATCAGGGCTGATAGCCAGAGCATAGCAGGCAGGTGCTGAGGATGTCAGCTCAGCTTTTATACGAGGAGTTGGAGCTGCCAGATCCCAAATGGATAATGTGCTGGCTTCCCCACCAACAATCAGGGTGCATCCATCGGGCAGCAATTTACAGGAGCGGATGTAGTTATCTCTGTTCTGTACAACACAAATCACCTCAGTTATGTGCCTGCCAGTAATGATCACTAATATAATTCTGACTGCATCAAAGTTTCAAACCTGTTTGGTACATTTTCCATTACCAAAGTACTGTAGAAGAGCCAGCAGATCCTAAAAGGTTGGAAACACCTACTTCTCACTACTATTTAGAAACTGCAACTGCAGAAATTAAAACTGCAGAGTCCTGCTTCCACAGTCTACTCTGTTTCAAACATGATGAATGGCAAGTTTTCTATCTCATTACACAAAAGCAGAGCCAAAAAGTAAGCTTGCTTTTCTGCAAATGTCCTCCATCAGTGAAGGTCACCAACAATAGAAATATTACAGCAAATGACCTTTCATTTGGCATTTAACAGCCCCAATGAAAATGTCGTTCTAGTCTCATGCCCTTCAGATTTTTGATTTTTTAATTTCAAATAATATTTTGCATTCACAGTATTAAAGTCGAAAGATTAAGATTCCTGTATTGGTCCCATATTTATGTTGGTCCTTTGTTTTTCAACATGTTTCTTATTGTATATATTGATCTCTCATTTGTGATACTATTGTTAATTTGAGAGATACTGTGGGGGAGTTAGTGACAGAAGACATTTCTACCTTTTCTAATTACTATTTTGCTTGGCTGGAAACAGTTTTTTACAAAATTGATGATTAAGATCTGTAACTCAAGATATAGAAAAAAACATTGCAAGAATTATTTAACTGCATTCCTACTATTATTTTTTAATTTGCAGCAAAAGAGCAGTAAGTAGGGCAGTGAAAATGTTGACTTAATAAGTCATTACTGTTCCATAACTAAAATGAAGGCTCTGCATCCAGACAGATACCTGCCAGAACAGAATACCTATTCAACTTCACTATTACTACTAGGCAATTACAAAATGATAGCAGTAAAGATAGGATAAAGGGTCAAAAACCCCAAAAACCCTCATCACATTTAACTGGATCTACACTGAAGCTAGAATTTTCATTTACAATACATATTGCTGTGCTTGACAACATTAAGTCTTTCCAGTTAACACTGCACAAACCTCTGTGCTGCTTCCAGTGAGAGGGATCCCTTATTGAGCAATTACCATTTTTGAGTTAGCTTTTCAGCTACCTGTACTTTTGCACCCAGTTACTTTTGTACTCTGCACATGCGAAAATAACCAGCCTATATGTATAACTAGCAGATCATGAACAAAAATCATAGCAAAACTTAGAGTAACCTTTGGCACTGTGTCACATTATTTCAGTATGTGGGTGCTATCACTTTCCAAAAACAAGGTTTTTACTCCTTGTGTGAGTGAAAGACCTAGGAAGATTCTCTGCAGCCTTGCATAAGACAAGCTATCTTCCTTTTAAACTCATGCACAAAAACTAACAGTCTAACTAGAAAAGGAAAAAAAAAAAATCATGTTTTATTCAAAACATGATGGAGACGTTCTATTCAGAAATCTGATCTAATCTGTTATTTGACCCTTAGTGACAACGATCACTAAACAAACCAGCAGTATTCTCTCCACTATTCTCTCTAACACCGTTATGTATTAAA
>PYHW01009258.1:589168-621694 GCA_013186435.1 Turdus rufiventris | reverse complement strand
TCGTGGGGTTGCTGATGGTAACTGCACACACAACTTCCCCGTGGTTCAGGGTGTTGATCTGACGGGCATGGCGAGGGATTCCTGGGCCGATGAGGGCATCAGGAGGGAAAGGAACTGGCTGCATCTGGCCATCTGCAGTAACATGAAAGGAGTAGGCTCTTTTGGGGAAGGGAAAGAGAGAAGACAAAACAATTTTAAAAATCAGCCATTACAGAACTACAAGAAAACTGCAAGAAAAACACAGTATTTTTAATCTTAGTTCTTTGCCAGTCATCTTATGAAAATCAGAGCTACAGTAATAAGCCAAGTAATACAGGTAGATGAGACCTCAGAAGGAGACAAGGATTCACAGCAGAAATTTTCAGCTTGCCTCAGCTGAAGTATTTGTGTAATGGGGAAGCAGGTTAAATTCCACCCTTAACTCTACAGACCAAGGTCATGGTTGCTATCCCTCAGTCACTCAGATAATCTAAAGACCTTTCAGCCCCTGGTTTCTAGGTACAGCAGTTCCAAGTCTCATCACTGCAAGCCCGACAGCAGCAATCCCTCGCCAGGTACTGATCTCATTCTTCCATGAGGGTTACACCTGTTGCCTTGCAGAACCACAAGCCAAAGTTTTACTTGATTCCTGCATCTCATCTTTAACATCTCCACTGGTTGTGCTTATATGTCCCTCTTTCCAGCTGGAAAGTAGTACTTTAGACAGAAAATAGAAACACAGAATGTTGCACACAAATTTAATCAGAAAGGTGATATCATCTTCTCATAATTATGTTTTCTTGAATAAGTACATTGAAAAACCTGAAAGGCTCAGTTTACCGGATACTTTTGGCACTTCAGAAATACCTTTTATTTGTATTCATTGAATGATTTCACATTTATGGGAACTGAAGGTTGAGGAAGTGACATTCTAGCACTGAATAAAAACACTCCTCAGGGAAAGTGCATGAAATTATTTTTTCATGGTCACTGAAAAGTTTCAAGTTAGTTCTACTCAAGGACAAGGGTGCAAACACCAACTAATGAAGGTTTTAGGTGCAGGGGGGGTTCTTTCTTTGCTAATTTAAACTAATAATGAAAACACTACTTTAAAAGGTTTGTTTGTTTGCTATACTAGTGAGCTCCTTTTCTGTAACTTCTGTTGTAAGTGCATCCATAGCTCATGGTTTTGATGCTCTTGTTACATCAACAGCATACTTCAAGAAGTCAGAATAGATAAAAAAATGGTGAGAGATGAGCATTCTTTTTTTTTGCTAATGAGCTGCCATCTCACTACGAAAACATTCCTTTTACAAATACATTCTTTTGTTCAGAACTTCACTTTCTTTTCCAAATCTACTTTCTTCTTTGGAAATCTTCAATCACTATAGCTCAACTATTAGTATCACATCCATCTTCCAAGAACCCAACAATCAATATTTCTATTAAATCTTCTGTTCTGAATAATAAGCTAGTATTTTCAAGGAATTTTATTATACACTCCCAAGTATCACAAAGTTTGAAATGAAGAAAGATGCCTGGTTCTGGAACAGACATCACAAATCCACTGATACTGCTCTGCTCCTCGGCATAAGGTATTCCTTTAAAAAAGCATGACGAGAGATGAAAGAACTCTACAGCTCTTTCATACAGAATATAAAGCTGGAAACAATCAACCCATGCAATATCAGTTTTTTCTTAAGTGAAGGGTAGAAACTGTTTAACAGTAACTGCTCTTAAACAGAAGAGAAACTACTAGTGCACATGTACGTAATTCCTGTATTCATTCATGATTCATGGTTGGACACATAAGCAGAAAGCTTGCTCAGAGAATACACAGAAACAAAGGATGAGCAAGTGCAAAAGGTGACATCTTTTTTGTCACAGAAATGTCAGGAATGGGAAATGTAAGAGGAAAGGAAGTGGGATGTTCACTCCCTTACCTGTACACAAGGCACACAGTTTATCAAATGGATTTTGTCCCATGGGACCCTTTCTGGCTCTTTGTATGAAGAATTACAGTAATGATAAAGGCTTAACTAGAAACCCATTCCTTTCTGTGAAGAAGAATGGAGACAAAACTGTCCCAAAGTAGCTATTCACTAAACAGATCAGACACAGGACAGGAAAGGACGCAAAACAGGAATGGCAACAAGACTGCTTGAGGCTGAACTGCTCAGGTTCATCAAAAGGATCCAACATAAGAGTCATAGCATTTAAGACACTGAAAAGCTTGGCCCCATGCTGGGCTCCAGATCAAAGTCAGTTGCAGAGTATTTGTTAGCAGTAAGAGTACACAGAACTATACAACTTTGAAGTTTCAGCCCGCCCTTGCTTTTGTCATGGGCTGAAGCAAAACAATTAAGCATGTATTAAGCAATTTTTTCCAGCATGTCCAAGGTGAATAATCTACTTGTTCATGACTTTATTTTATTTGAAGGTTACAGATTAAATGTTCTGTTCAATTCAAAATAATTTGTGTTTTGAAATGCTTAGGTTCATACACAGACTCCTCAGTTCTCCTCAATTCTCCTGCATACTCCTCAGTTCTTGTTGAAATGGGGTGTGAGGAAGACAATAGAAACATTTTTCAAGCACTTCCTGTTTACCGTAGAATTGCAATGACTCTTACGCTTTGAAACATCAGAATACTACCCAGTGTATTTTTTAATCATGTAGAATTTTACCAGTATGTCTATGTTTAAAGTGGGGCTATACTAATCATAGAAGCAGTCACTCATTTTTAGCATTTGCTTCTAAGAGTGGTTGATCAGTATGCAGGATGACCGACTTTGATGGCCTAACAAACAGACCAGCGATAGTTTCTTACTAGTCAAGACAGCTTTTGCTACAGTGCAAGTTATCGACAATCCACTCTACGGGGTTTACTGGCTCGGCCCTGCTTGGGGCTGCTGCTGGGGAATAGCCCCAGACCTGCTTGGAGCCAGGCGGGCTTGGCTTGGGGCTGCTGCGGGCTCACACTTCCAGGTTGGCAAATTTCCGAACTTTGTCTATATATAAGGTGCTCCAGGGTATAAGGCGCACTTCCAGGTTTGACCAAAATTTTAGTCAAAAGAGGGGGCTTTATACGTGTGAAATTACTGTAACTTTTGTTACAGTCCCTTTTAACCTTGGAAAGGCTTGCATCCTTTGCTAGACTGATACTCCTGACACTCCCTGGACAAGTGTCTGTCTCCAGAAGAATGCAGGGCTGGAGACAGCAGTATAAATGACTATTTGCAGGTCAGTTGCTACAGCCCTTGGCCTCCTCTTCATCAGGCTACCATGAGAGAGATCCTGCTACTTCTGGGAAGGACTGTACTTACAGTTCTACACCTACAGAAGACTCAATTTTTAATGCACTAGACATACTCACAGGCCTCAGTTATCAAAAATGACAAGAATTTTCATTATCTAACCTCAAAAGAGTAAACAGCAAAATCTGGCAAATTCTTGAGTTCCCTAAAGCTCAGGATTTCTTAATAGGCACCACTTGACCACCCATTTTCTTTTAGAACTGACCATGTATGCCAGAAAATGCTGCTCAGTCTCGTGAGTAGCACAGTTTTCTGTCTCACTCAGAGTATTCTGCCTGTATGAAAGATGGTTATCATATAATGGATTCCATGATTATCCTACTTTGGTCAAAGGAGAGTCCTTCCTTGTGTTGGGCTAACAACAGAGAAAATTATCTTATAAAAATGCAATTATATTTAATATAAGCTAAGTATATATCAAGTAATACGTAAATATACACTTGTAATTGACTGAGTATTATGATAAGAACAATTACAAGACAAACTTCTGTGCCTTTTACTTAGCAGAGTTCTGAGAAATAGTATACTATCACTTATATTATTTCTGAATAAAGGAAATAGTCTTCTGAATTTCTGCATCCAGAGACTTCTCTCATGTATGTCAAAGCAGTACTGAGAAACTGCAGAGTTCATATGCACAGCAACATGATTAAGTGATACTAATACAAACCAGTTTCTCAGCTTAATTCTCCAATTTCAAAATAAGTTTTCAGCAAGTATCATCTGGCATGCTGAGGACAATTCAGGATAATTAATTCACTACCCAAGAATATATAAAATTAAGTAAACTACCTGCTAGCTACTCTCAGTATTCAGATTGATGTACAAATGCAATCTGTACAATTCCTGCCTTAAAGGAAAATAAAAAACTTCCAATTCATCACTTCAATTCAAGCAGACTTTTTTGACTATCACAATAACCCCAAGAGCAAAGCATAGGAGCAAAAAGTTCGTTCCACTCATGACTGCTTTCAACTTTTCTTTGCACTCCAGCTCATTTTTAATTGTAGTTATCACAAGAGAGTATTGGAGTGTGTTGTTTCATCACATAGAACAAAATGCCAAGAAATAAGGATAGAGGTATTTGTACAGAAATTACTGAATTTTCATCTCCATACGTGTAACCAAATAATTCTATTTATAGGTAAATGGCAGGGATACACACAGTCCTTAATCTCCTATAATACAGTAAAATTAGCCTTCCTTTACAATATCTCTCATTGTACATTCACTGTAAAAGTATGAAGACCTGAAGAACAGAACGGAACTGAAATCAAGCAATTCCAAAAGAAGACAGTACAGCTCTCCAAAAATACAATGAAGTCAGCTTATAAGTAGAAGGAGAAAGATTTAACATTTACCACACAAAATTTCCCTTTCCTGACAAAATGAGAAACATGTATTTTCAGCTCTTTTCACTGACTGGGAAAACATGCTGAGAAATATATTTGTCCTCAATACTATTATTAATTCAGAATTTTAGACAGCAGGGAAGCAGTACTGTGGGCATAAATCCTGCCACTAATCTTGAAACTGTATTTAGTCCACAATCCAACTATTAGAAGGCATGGTTCACATAAACCAGAAATCAATAAGAAGGTTAATTTAGCAGCTATAGAATACTAAAAGATAAGCACTTGTTAGAAAGACTATGCAATGCAAAAAAACCACAAAAAAACAACAAAAAACCAAAAAAAGCCCACCAAAACCCCAAAAACATATCAGAGTAACACAACAAAAACTTATAGTCCAGGCCATATTTAAATGCATCAAAACAAAAGAGTTCAGGACTCACACACCACAACTTCATGTTCAAGTGGGTTTTTAATGAACCACACATTTTTCTAACAAGCAGATCATTAACAGATCTCAGAACATACAAGGGTTAAAAAAAACTGGGTGCTGTCCTTTAGAAAGAAGGGAACATAATTTTCTCTTGGGTGAAAAAAGAGCATAAGCATAGCCGTAGATAAAAAATATGCAGCCTAAAGCATACACATGAGTGGGGATTCCATAGTTCAATTTGAAAATTCTCTGTACAACTTGCAACAAGACTCAGTAAAACTTCACATCTCATAAAACAAATTCAATATGTCACCATATCTGCACTCAAGTAAAGGGCTGACTTTAAAAATAAACAAGGCATACTCCACCAGTTTTCACTATTGTATCTGCTCTGTACAGAAAACACAGGATTAAAACATGAAGCAGGTGAGATACATGTAAATGCTGCAGGTAGCAGACATCATCTAGCCAATCAAGACTAAAGCATGAGATTGTTTTATAGCTCTCAATGGAAAGACAATTCCATGAGTTTATGGAATTTTAGGCTTGCTTCGCAAAGATTAGCAAAGAAGCAATTTTAGAAAAAAAATGTACAAGTAACTTGACCACAAAAAACCCCAAATATTGTACAACACATGAAATGGAGACTAGGGAGTATGTATCAAAGCAGACAGTATATGAAGCAGTGTGAATAAACTGGTAAAAACATTAAAAAATCCCAAGCAACCCCCACACAGCTTCCCTCCTCAACAGTAATTTAGCTAAATTACCAGGATACAAAGTAAATCAGTATACATAGGCTGTCCTTTTATCTTGAACAGTGTAACAACTAGAAGTCAGCCACAAAAAATTTTTGATTGAACAAAAATAGGTTTCACTAGATAATGATATTAATGCAAGGCATTAATAATGAAATATGTCAGTAAAAGTTTATGAGTACCTTGTTTAGAAGTAAAAACTTAGAGCCACTAATTTAGGTGATTTTCAAAAGCATTTTATTTGAGTATGCCAAATTCTATGAAAGTCAGCAAGAATTTGAGTTTTGAGTACACAGCCTGATCCTTACTGCACTAAATTTAAATGCACCACATTTGATATACAACACCAACTCATTCAGCCCTCACTTCACTAATCTTGTCAACACACCACCAACTTTAAGTACAACCAAGATTTAACAGGTTTCTCACACTGTCAACACATAGCTAAACCCAGAAGCATGGTAAATGACCACGAAAACACATGCAGGATGGCTATCCAAACTAAGTCTGCTGCTTTCCTATTGTTATATGTATGAAAAGATCAGAAGACAATTTTTGTCTGTAATCTGGCACCCTTTCAAGGATCTTTGCAAGACTGACATTACAAGACATCGCTAGTTACTAAGAGGAGTCCAAAATCAAAGCAAACAGAAATACATACTGCAAAAGGGAAAATTTAATTTAGATTGGAAAATAGACATTATGTAATATGAATATCCTGCACAGAGAGTGAAACATGTTAAATAAGTTTCAAAATTGTATAAGTATCTAGGTAGAGAGAAACTACTCTGACTGCAAGTTGCTGTTGAAAGAGAGGCCAGGACTGACTGCTGAGTGTGAACAAAGAATAGGTTCTAAGAGTGCTGAAAAAACTGTTGGAGCTCTCTCTGCCTCATTCTCTCCAGGAAAACAGTGAGTTAAATTTGCTCTGTCATTACCAGCACAGGCTGCCTGACCAGAAATACCTAAACATTAATTGCATATTTTCAGAGGTCATACGTGCTTTATGAGTCTACTGTACTGGTTAAGTTCAAGGTCAATGGTCCACAAAAGCCAAAGTACTGAAATATTTAATGAATGCTACTGAATTTATTTTATTGAAACTTCAATAAGTCACAGCACCACAGAAGCATTTAATTTAATAACTGCTTCGCCAATGACTAAAACTTTTAAATAAAAAGAACTTATTATGGAAAATCTTCTACATCTACATATTACCTCCTCCACAACTGCTTTTGCTCTCCAGCTGCACTCACACAAAAGTTCTAAACAGTTTGCTCCATTATGCAAGATGTGTGTAATCTGTTGCTGAAGTAACTGCTGCAGATACCCACTGTCAATGGTAGCAGGCTCCTATGCCTGATAAAACAAGTGCCAGACAAGGAGTCTGCAAGATTGCAATACACATTTTTCCTCAATGCAGTGCAAATTTTAGTTTCAATATATTTTTATCTAACACATCTTAGCACTATTTACCATTTAGGTTGTAGTCCTCTCAAATTCCCCTAAAAAGAATGAAATAAAAAAATCCTTAAAGTATACCTTCAACAACATTTTCCAGGGAAATAGGTATATTCTCACCTGTTTTGGGATGTGACAACTACCATTTGAGAGCTTTTATGCTGCAGGTTTTACCTGGAGAAGTCTAAAATACCCTCTTAGAAACAAACAGACACTACCCCCTTTGAAATCCCTGTTCACCGACACATATAACCCCATTCCCTCTAAATATTGCAGATTTTACCGAAATGTTAAAAGTTACTTACGGTTTCCCCCCAGGAATCCCTGCTAGATTTGGAGGGATTCCAGGTACTCTCATGTGAGGAGGAGGATCAAACCCAACCTGACAACAAAAAGTGAATTAATCTCACATTTGGAATTTCTCATCCGTTTTTCAGCAAGTCTCTTTTCTCCATTCCCAAGATGCAATGCCTTTAACCAAAATGTGGCTTTTACCCAGAGTATCAGATAACTGCATGACCCTCCACTGGGGGGCAAAACCCAGACCTTTTTCCTGAGCATACTTATGATAGAAGCACTCATATGAAAGCAGAAAAAAAAATTATTATGCTTTCACACCAGTGAGCATAACCCAGCAGGCTTGGTTAGCAGGGAGAGCCCTGGAATTAGAGCCCATGTCAGCACCAAGCCATGCCAGTGCTCTTTACTCCTGAGAGAGCTAGTACATACTCAGGCTGGCACAGTGTGGTGCTGGAAAGTAGCACTGGACCCCAGCTAGGATCTCACTGCCTCCACAGCACCCTGTGTGGGCACAACAGCTGAGAGATCTCTCACAGAGACACATTGTCCACAGCTTAAAAAAAACCTTCATTCTCTTTACATACTGCAATTCTACTGAATTTTTATATCCTGAATAAGTTTACCAAATAATCCACGCAGAAATTTTGGATCAAAAAGACTTAGTTTTTCTTCTGAACATTATACAAGAAGAAACATTGTTATTGTTTTAAAAAGAGGGTGTGGGGTATTTAAAATTTGTGTGTTTTCAGATAAAAGAACTGTTTACCAGTTTGAAAAAAGTGGCCATACAAACAATAATGTGAAGTTGACAAGCATAAATTTGGTTTTGCAAAATTTACAAGCAGCTGAGTTAGTCTATGCAGAAAGCTGCCATCAAGTTCATGTTTTCAGAATCAGGCCCCCACGTTATTTTGTGTGACAGCCACTATAACTACCAGGTTCCATTTACTTACCACAGCAGCAACTATTCTTAACACACCTGATCTCAGAGCTCCAAAATAGGTACTAACCAACTTCTCAAGTTGATTTTCCACAAAAAAATGCCAATTAAATACAGAGACAGAGATCCAGATAAAAAGACTTTTACATACTTCAAGAGTAATTTATTATGTCTACATGGAACACAAATGTGGTTCAACAACAAAAAAGCAGATGTTCACAGCTACAGTAAGTTACTTTGTGTCTATTGAAACTACTTTTTCATTTACTGCAGCAGAAAATAATTTTTTGCCATTTATTCATCAGATAAAGCCCTGATGAAGGACAAAAAAAGAAAACATACATTAATACACTGAGATTCTTTGTTTTCAAGGTGCAGATTTGTTTCTTCAGCCACACAGGAAAGTGAAGCATGCAGTGAAGCATGCAGTGAAGCATGCAGTGAAGCTGTCAAGCCTCTGGCACTGTAAGAGCTAGGGATTCTGCAGTGCCAAATGAAGCATGTAGCTTTTCTCAGTGAACCACAACTCACAGGACTGGGACTGCATGCAACGTATGGCCTACCATAGGAGATCTTCCATAGGCAACTACAGCAGCTGCAGCAGCAGCAGCACTCATCTGGGGTGACATATTGTGCAGACTGGCATAGGCTGCCCCTGGACTGGTTAGCTCTCCGTTCATGCCAGCATGAGGTACCATTCCAAATGGAGCAGGGTACGGTCCTGGTACTGCCAGCGGTGTCCTCAAACCTGCAGCTACAGAATAATGAAATTAAGTGGTTTATTTAAGTACTCCTGCATACAGGAAAGAAGCCCTTTTTTCTCTCCCCTAAAATACCTCAAAATACCTCAGAAACATTACCATAATCTGTCAGTACCACCAGCTCTTTTCAGTGTAAATAAGATCTACTGGAGTCTGAACTTGCTGATTACTTCTAGCAATCTCTTCTAGCGTTACCAATTTCCATTTCTGTAATATTCCCCTGTTTACACTAATCTCTTCTTTGCCAAATTAAGCAGTAAAGATGACAGACATGGCTTACACAGCTCATGTCTGAAGCAACTGTGTGTACCAGCCTGAATAGCAAAAGTAAACTTCCCCCAGCATTTGTCAAGCTGTGCACTGCAGCAAATATTAGTAGACTCAGACAAAGACTGTGGAAGAGATTGCATGCAGAATAAGTACCAGAAACTTCTGAGAAGTCTTTTTATATTCCATTCAGGCTCTGGATTATTTGCAAAAAAAGATAAAGACAAAAGTAAACAAAGAAGACTAGAGACAAAAAGATATTCAAACTCCTGAGAATCCAAACATCTGCTTCTCATCAAGTCCTCTCGATACCAAGAACAAAGCAATATATTTAGTTAACAGTCACATGTAAAAAAAAGATTAATTTTGGAACCATAAAAACACATGAGGTAATGCATTTACCAGCTTGGTTAACCAGAGGGTCCATTGTTGGAGGTTTGCCAAGGCCTGGACGGAGTCCTGGAGTTGCACTAGTGCCTGGGGTTGGCACATCACCTCGAGGAGTTGGTGTGCTGGATTTCAGAACAGGCGTGCTGGCTTTTTCATGCTGGTATCATTAAACAAATTAAATGAGTATTATTTTTAATCCAGGCCATATTATACAATTTATCACAACAGCAGCTGGGAACCTACTACCTAGTCCCTCAGCCAATTTTCATAAATCCACACAATGCTGACAACATTAACTCGTGAGAGAGAAATGTTGACCTTTTTGACTGCTGCCAAAATTAAAATAAGAAACGTAGAAAGTTATTTTTCCTCTTCTACTGACATAAAAAACGAATGTCTGAACTAATTTTTTTCTTAAAAAAAATACAGTATGTATTACAAAACTATTTTACTTTGAAATCATTAATATCTCAATTATTACTTGACACAGAAATTCTAACTACAAAAACAAAATACCACAGCAGTTGATAGTATCAAAAAAAAAAAAAAAAAAAAAAAAACATGACACAGAAGTTACAGAGAATCAGATCAAGTTATTAGTGATACTACCAGAAAAAGTCTCCAACGATTAACAGCTTCTTTATAAGAGTTTAACAAAAGCCTGAAGAACTTATTGACTACATATAGGTCATGTTAAACCATAAGTTATTGCTTCCAAAAAACCCCAAATGCTTAAGCAACTCTTGTTCATTGTAATAAATTTGCAACTTGTTTGACAGAAATGTAGGAAACAAGAAATCATAACAAGCCAGAAAATACTGCTGAGGAGGAAAGCTCAATAATGCTTTAAAGATCTGGGAAAACAGTAGCAAATTCCAGCCTCAAATATTTAATGCCAGATAATTCGTAGCACAAGTAGTTGCAGAAGAGTGGAGAATTAGATTTTACAAGAAAGAAGACTATCTGGACCACAGATTGCTACCTACCAGACCCATTTCTTTGGATTTGAGGGAAGTGGAACTTCCTGAAGAGGCTGTAGATGCTGGACTGCTGGAGGCATCCTTCTTCAGTATGCGGGTTTTATCTATACCATTTTCACGTGGTGAATGAGTAGGACTTGCCCTTGGGGAAGAAGGATCCTAAAACAATGGGAAGGGAAGAACAGCATAGAACCGTGTCATAAACTGGTACACAGACACCACTAAGGAGACTATGGGGAAAAAAAACCCAACAAACTAGACGAATTGAAGCAGTAAGTGCAAATGACAAGACATTTTGTTATCTTTATAGGAAAAAAGCTGAAATCCCTTCATCAGCCTAGAGAAGTAAAGTCATATAATAAGCAATCTGTTTTTATTTTATACTACATGTAATCATACATTGTTTTCAAGCACAGAGCTTGCAAAGCATATCTAAGTACAAACTAAAGCAAGTGTGGAAAATGTGGTAGGAGCAAGGAAGACCAAGAGAAACTGCAGTAACTTGACACTGTTTTTAGCATATATGTTCTCCATGCTCTGAGAGTTCTGATAAACATTTCAATAACCTCTTTTAGGTGATAAAGACCTTGCTTATCTCTACCTTCAGAGGAAGAGGAAGACACATGCCTTCACAGATTACACAGAGTATTTTGAGTTGGAAGAGACCCACAAGGATCATCGAGTCCAACTCTTAAGCGGAATAGCCCGCTGGGATCTTTATATGCCGTAATAGCTGTCACATTTTTGCTAAACACCATCTGTAATTACCTTGCCACTTACATCTACAGGAAAATTGAAATCACCTCTCAGGTGATTATTTTTCTCTGCTCCTGAGGCACTCTGTGCATTTACTTTAATTTGAAATAGCCAGCCCCATGAGTTAGAATGCCATCAGAGCTCTGCAGGTTCTCCATGCTCCTTTGGCTCATAAGAATAGCACCAGGGAGAAATCACATCTCACAAAAGGACAATAAGTCTACTGACTGATTATTGAGCAGTTTCATTGTAAGCTGACTTTCTGAAAGGATTACTAAAATCACTAGTGGGACACCTGTTTTTCTACTTGGCTGACATTGTTTGGGCACCTCGAGCTTCTGAGGACACCTCCCTACCAGCTTCTCTCCCTATGATTTTCATAGACTTGAAGAACCTCACTACCGTATTCAGGTTTCCTAGATCTGTATCTTATATAAAATAAAAGATGAAGAAACAACTAAATGTACTTTTCCTTTCACCTTTGGGCAAACGTCAAGACTACAAAAATGAAAAAAGTTACCTCATTGGATACATCTACAACCAAGTTATCGTCACTCTTGTCCCCATCACTGTCCTATTAAAAATAAATAAATATAGTGTTCATTTCAATCAGTGCAGTAAGAGCCCAGACAGAAAGACTATGCATCTACTCAGACATTTTTTGTTTTTCCCAAACAAAAACCAAACAGCCCTTCATTAAGTTATTAGCAATAGGGAGAACAATTAAAACAGAAAAACAACACCTTTTTTCTGCTATAACAATTGAAAGATGGGAATCTCTCCATCAGTGCAAGATGGTCCAAAGCCCCTCCTTATTACCATTGTAAACAGTACTATCACTACTCCTAAAAGAGAAAGGTACTCTGTTCATACAATAATTTTGTGTTAATTTAGAGAAATTATTGCTTGTGCATACCTGGAAAAACACCAAAAAAACAGATCTCAGGAAAATTCAGCTTTTTGGCATGCTTGACGAATCATCTTCCTTAAAGTGGTAGTAACACTTTTTCCCTTTTTTCAGAAAGGCAAGTTTTGAAATCAAAAGTTCTGGGAAGAAAAAACTTCAGAAATGCCAAGGCATTTCAATATTTCTGCCCAAGAAAAGCAAAATACTTGGATGCTCCTAAACAGAAATGTTCTGCTGCAACTTGTCAAGCTGCATTTTGCCTATTTCACTTAGATTTATGTTCACCTGAGCTGGCCTACTAATGACTGCTGTTATTTCAGTGCCTCCTGGTCCTTCTCTCCAAAAGAGTCCAGGATGCTCCAGCAGACACATTCTGATTCATAGGGGTTTAGTGATTTCCACAGTACCACGGAGTCTTTCAATCAGAAGCAAGTCTTTACTCAGAATCAAACAAAGAAAATAAGTGAAAACTTTACATTTTTGCGGTAACAAGTTTGATGCTTCCAGTAGAAGTACTTTTAGTTAAAAAGCTTCTATGCAAACAAAGCAGACATACAAGATTGCTCAACTCTCCTCCATCTCTTGTTTCCAAAGAGTCTGAGCTTTCACACGTAATACTAGATCTTTCCTCTCACTTTAGGCCACAACGTTTTAAAAATCAAAACAAAAACAAGCCACCCAAAACACCCCAAACCAACCAACCAACAAAAAAAACCCCAAAATCCAACTGAAAAAAAAAAAACCAAACAAAAAAACCCACAAACCTAAACAACAGATAGTTTCAACCCTTCCTTTCTGTTAACAGATAAATCTTGCTCCAAGAAATACCACAAACATATTAGGGATCCAGGAGTGCCACTGGACACAGAATGGTCACTGTATTTGCTGCTCAGGAAGCTATCCAATCAACAGGTGCAAATGAAGGACATGAAAGCTTTAGCTCAAGTTATCTGCCACCTCTTGAGAAGTATGAAGTACCCAGAGTTCTAGAACAGGTGGGAGAGTGGACACTTGTTCGACAGAAACGACCCTCTGGGGAAGGGCAAAATTAGTTGCAAAGCAACGTTTAAGTGAACCCACTGACTTTGTCATCCTAATAAATAGAAATTTTCAGGGATTATCAAAGGCATTTCCTGTAACTTCTACTGATATCTGACTTACTAGTAAAGTCACACACTGAAATTACATGGGTACTAATATGAAAATTAGTCAGAAGTTAAAATATGAAAACTAGTCAAAAGTTAAAAAGAGAAAAAAAAAATTCGCTTTTCATACTTATTCCAAAAGCTACAGGTTCTACAAATCATTTATTCCCCTTTTGACAAAAGCAGTATTTCCTTGTCGCTATAAGGGATTCATCTAAAACGATCTCAAAATCAGCAGCTATTTGGTCAATTGGTGGACCATCAAAAAAAAAAAATCACCTTCAAGATTACAATAAATCTGGAACTTCCAAATATCCTTCTTTTGCTCCATTGTTTAATTTGATGGTGTCGTTAGCTGTAAAATCCATTTCAAACAGTGGGTAGAAACATATTTAAAATGTGGATTAAAAACTGCTTCTACTGTGCAATAGCATCCTTTACATTTCTTTACAGAAACAAAAGAAAAACAAGAAAGTTAAGCTTTTTCTTCCTTTTTATATCAAGTTTAGCTTAAGAATGCTTAACCTCCAAATATTTAAAATGAAAAATGCCAGTAGAGTATCAAACCCTTAAAGTTACGGGAGTAACATGGGGAAGTTTGCCAAATCTTTTTGTAATCAAAACATTATTATTAGAAAGTGGTGGAAATACAACTTGTAAAACCATTAACAGCACTGAAATATCTAATAGCTGCTCAAAGATATTATCCAAGTGGAGAAAATTTAAAATTACTCTAGCAAATACTGAGAAAATAAAATGGCCCCTAATTTTCTCTTGGGTTTCAGTAACCAAGAACTAATTAGTGATGCGAATCACATAAACCAGACAATTTGCCACATTACTGCTATATCAAAGTACAATATTAAATTAAAATTTTGCTTTTCAGTGCTCTCTCACACCAGCCCTAGTCTCTTAGGCCTGTTCAAGTACCATCCTGTGTTTTGGCTGAGCATTTAGACATGAAGTCAAAAGCCTATATGAACCTTCTGATGTTCACATCCATTGTCTCTCTGAAATCAAGAAACAAGCAAGGTAGTAAAAAATGCAGAACACAAAACCCTAAACTTTCAACACTTCAATTGGCTTTCTGCTGAAATTGCCGTATCAGCCAAAACTAAACTTCAATAAACTGGTACAGACTGACAGCATATGCAATTTGTAATGGTAATTGAAACTCAGCATGGTAATACTTTCTTATCATTAAAATTTACCAAAATCCTCTCAATAATTAAATAATTAAATTAAATTAAATCCTCCACTACAAACAAACCTGCAGTTTCTAGAGCAGTCCAGAAAGAATGTCACTCAAACTCTGAAAAATGCCCCAGGGCACACATGAATCCCAAACAGCTACTCCCATTGAGGACTATTACTCCACAGTATCCCAAACTACTGAGTCACTTTTCTTCTCACAGTTTGAATCTTGTGTCTCTCTGGCACATATATTCATGCTCTACTTCACCAAAAAAGAGTTGCCTTGTGCTTCACAGATCTTTTACTCCTCATACAAGCACAGTAGTGCAAATAAATTAATCATTTCCTTGACACAGATTTGCTTACATAGTGGCTGGAATCCTTATCATCCACCTTTCTCTTTTTGATGTCATTGGCATATTCAGGGCCATTTCTGCGTTTATCTGTGCTTCTTAGACTGTCGGGGACCAACAGAGAATTACTCTGTAAAGACAAAAAACAAGGTCAATCAAAAACTCCTTTTATGATTCCTTCATATATTCTTAACAATTCAAACACTTGTGATAGATGCTTTAGAAATGTGATACCTACTTAGTCTTTAATTCAATTTAATTCAAAACAAAGTCCTCCAGGTAAACAGGTACAGCTTCATGCATTCTAAGAAGCTTGGTTCTTCATTGTTGAACTTATCAAAAGTTTAATTCACTTGTCAGTCACCATTTATGTAACTAATTAATTCAACTGAATTTATTGTTTAGGAGAAGAAGCAGGCTTGCAGTTTATTCATGAGTAAGTAAATTTATTATTTTTTAATATTCAGATTCCTTGTAATAAAAGAGATTTACTACATAATCTGATTGATCAATCACTTTTAGAACATCATAGATTGATGAGGCTTTGGTATGTACACCTACAGGTATGGACAGATTAATAGCAGTTTGCCTTTAATGCCTAAAATAACAAGTATTTGTTGAATACGGTTATGCAGTAATCAATTGTTAGCTGGAGTAAACTCCAATTGGATTCTTCAACAAATGTATTGCAAACAAAGATCAAATATTATTACTTCTATCCTAACATTCACTACTAGTGTGAAATTAAGGCTAAAGTGTTGCTTAATCAGATTTGATCTGAAAAACTGAGGCCAACACACACACATAAAAGACAAAAGCAAAGACTAATCTTTTCCTCAAACTACATGGACTGCTTTCATTCATGCTAAGTTATGCTAAGTACAAACTGTTGACCCAAAGAGCATTTTAGACATTTTTCAGTCACATGACAATTTGATATGCCTGTGATTCCCATTCCCATTCCAGCTAAAGCATTAAAATGTGTTACAATGAGTTCTTTTAAGTGCAGGATTAGCATATGCAAGAGGGCAATTTGTTCACTGATGTGTTAATGCTGTGAACAATACTGAATGGGTTGAGAAAAAAATCTCCTTTCACAAAGACCTGGTAAGCCTAGATCCTAAAAGCCAAGTACATGCTTAGATAAATAAATATAGGCTCACTTAAATATAGAAGTAAACATGCATTTACATCCACACAAGTATCTCTCTCAAGAGAAGTCTAATACCAATATGTACTTCAGTGTAAGCCCTCAAAAGACATATTTAGATCGACCCAAGAGACAGAGATATTTACTTGTAATGTATCATAAACATATACAAATAGCCATTGAATTGTGCACTGAATAGCTTCCCCTTTAAAACCTGAAGATATCAAGGTAGTTTTGCTCAGACACAAATGTTTAGACCCAAGGAGAAGGACAAGGAAACAGGGTACATAAGGCAATCTGAATCCTCTTTTTCCGAATTCAGAAGCTGCACTTTAAAGCCAACTCTAAGTTCCTTTATTCATGACTATTCAAGCAAAACAAATGCCAAAGGGCTTACATAAAGCATATAGGAGGGTCTATTGAAATTCAGTATAAAGAAGCTCCAAATAACATCTTTACCGAAATGTTTTGCAGCTAAAAGGTGGCCTTGTTGGATCATTGAACTAATTGCCTTGACAAATACATTGGGAATTTAACCCCTTATCTCCTTCCAGATGCACACAAATTCAGGGATTCACTAGTCTGGAAACCATTAAGACTAATTTTCAACATTTTAATGTTAAATCCATCATGTTTGTAGTAGTAGAAACACCTTAAGAAGCAAGGTGTCAATTCAAACTTGACAAAAGATGTTTTCCTCTTAAGGAAGAAAGTAATTTAGTTACAAGATACTTTCCTTAATAACAATAATTTAAAATACCTATTTTACTGCAGAAGAGTTTAGATTAAAACAATTAAATAAATGCAATAAAGAGAATAAAGTCAGCTCCTTGCTTTAATTATATAAAAAGAAAGGTGGCAAAGAGGCAACATCTGGAAAAAATTTAGCAAACCTGCTATTTGGAGTTACAGCTTGCAAAATTTGACCACCTATAGGCATAACTACAATAGCTGTTTTTTGGGGAGTTTTGTTTATTTGTTTGTTTTTTCTTATTAGGTCTACCTAGATAATACAAACAGTATTTCATAGTGTTTGTCCTGTAGAATTTCAAAACTGTGAAACAATGTAAGAAATCCTAGCTCTCAGTGTGTCCTAAATGCCAAACAAAGATTATTAGATTTGTTTTTTCTCCAAAGGACTGATGTTTTCTCACATGAACATGCAATTATATCACAAGCCTATTCTACAAAACATATCCCCAATGGTCATATTTACATCACCTTTCTATAATCTAGTTCATTAATTTAAACTACTGTTCTCTGTGATGAGAGCATCCATGCTAGAAGCAGCTCATTTCCCAACAGCTGCATCAGAAATTGCAAACAAGATTGTGCTCTTTTTATGGCAAAAATCTAGCAGTAAAATAAAAAATTAAGAAGTCCCTGTTTTGTTTCTCACAGAAGTTCAAAAAAGTTCTAACAACTGTGACTAAAACCAGATAAAGAAAAAACAGCTTGCTACTGTAAGCTAGGTCCACAATTCAAACTACCCAATATGTAAAATCTCATTTTACAATGTGAAAATATTTAAAAGTAGTGCAAATGGTAAATCCAGAACACTGAAAAAAATTAATAAATTAAAATAAGAACAAGAACTGGTAAAGAGATAATAATATAAGCCTTGGGCTATTGGCATCTCTCTCCCTTGTAAGTGTTAAGGTTCAGGGAACAGTGAGGACTGCATACTAAAAGACATCTTTCCCTATTTCAGCTCTGGCAGAGTTTTTACTTGCTGTATGTCTACTATCAAACAGGGCCAGCCAGAAGCAACAGCTTCACAATATTAGAGTCTCATTATCTTCTCTTTTAAAGAGTAATCTATTTAGTTCTCCTAACTGGGTCTACTAACAACAGACTTATTTTCAAAAGTGGGACAATAATTTTTATTATGGCTATATTTTTTTAAATAACTCTACAGAAATTTTCAGTTGGAATGGATCTTTTGATAGTAATCAGCTTATGCAGAAAGGGCAAAAAGATGTATACATGTATAGTTTATCTCTTAAAGAGAAACTGCATGGCACATATTTTTATTTTGTCTTAATTTCAACAGATTAGACACATGACAAAGGATATTCCTTTCATACTTAGGAGTTCAATTTATTAAGGATTGCATTGGTAATCCTTAATTACATTGGTAATTTGAAATCGCAAATCATAAAGCTCAGATCAGAGCAAGTGGTCAAAATCAATTTTATGTGTTTTCCTTTTCTTTTGATCATTTGCTTTATACACATGAAGCACTTTTCTTCAAATAAGTCCCTAAAGAAAATAAAAAGGTTGATGTAGCACTGCTTCCTGTCAGAATTACCAGACCGCATAAATGCTGTACAACAGGCAACTTGTGATCCTCAAGTAACTCTTCTGCCAGCAGAAGTTAAATACTGACACCACCAGAAGCTAAATGCAAAAGAAAAACCTAGTCTTGATGAACTGAAGGAAGGCAGTTCCCTGATACGAATATAATCCATATTATTCAAATGCACCTCTTTGACTGCCATACTGCTCCCCTCGGGAACCACTTCCAAACCCCAACTACGTGTGCCAGAGATACAGGCTGAGAGCACACAGTATCTCATTTATCCCATTATCCCACTTATAATACAGTACAGACAATTCATAAGGAGTAGTACATATAGAACTGACAACTGACTTTATTCTGATCATTACAGCAACTAAATTACAGCATTTACATTACATCTGTTCAACTATACCTGATCTCAATTAAGATCTTCTCTAGTGCTGAGCTCCTTAGTCCTCTCACTCCCCTTTCCCCCCCCAGATATGCACACACGTAGGCTTGTTCTGTCCTTGGTCATTCCCTGACTTGCTGTGCATCCATGCCAAGGACAGCCACCACAGCCAGTTACCACAGCTAACAACTTGGGCTTGCCTGCTTTGCCCAGTAGAGCCTCTGTGTTTATTTTATCTAACCATGCCTGGGATGTCTACCCTGCCACTGCACCACACACGAGTGCTACCCACAGATATACACAAGGACACAGGAACAGGTGCAATTCCTTCCTGAGTAGGCAAAACAGGATCAAGTCTAACAACATCACCCAAAACATCAGCTGCTCTTTGTTAGGACTCACTGACAGGAATACAGTAGATACTGGAAAATGGACTTTAGTATCCCTCAGACAGGCAAAAGAAGATTGCACTCAAAGCTTTTCTACTCCTCAATCATTAACTTAATTTGTTCAATATGCTTATAGCAAACATGCACGTCAAGACCCCAAAAGCTGACTTATGTAGGTAGGTTTGGTGTCAAATTACTCCTGATGGAAAACTACTTGACTTCACCCTCTTTTTAAGCACCATTTTAAGCTACAGTAATTTCACGACTATAAGGCGCACCCTTTTGACTGAAATTTTCCCTCGAACTCGGAAGTGCGCCTTATAGTCCGGTGCGCCTTATCTGAGGGACAAAGTGGCAAAATTTGCCAACCTAGAAGTGCGAGCCGCTAGGGGGAGTGGCCCCTTGGGGCTGTGCCGGGCTGTGAGGAGGAGTGGCCCCGCGAGGCTGTGCCTGGCTGGGAGGAGGAGTGGCCCCGTGGGGCTGTGTCTGGTTGTGGGGAGGGAGAGGGGTCCTGCGGGGCTGTGGCTGGCTGGGAGGAGGAGTGGCCCTGCGGGGCTGTGCCTGGCTGCGAGGAGGAGTGGCCCCGCAAGGCTGTGGCTCGCTGGGAGGAGGGAGAGGGGTCCTGCGGGGCTCTGCCCGGCTGGGAGAATGGTGGCCCTGCGGGGCTTTGCCGGGCTGCCAGGGGGAGTGGCCCCACAGCAACATCGGGATGTGAGGGGAGAGGGGCTCCGCGGGGCAGGCATGCCAGCATCAGGGTCATCCCCCACGCGGGTAGTGGGGGAAAGCCTCCGGAATAGGGGCCACCGATGCCGCTTGGGGGGGGGGGAGGGGAGCCGTTGGTTTCAGGGCAGCAGTGGCACGGGGCGAGCCAGGGGTCTCCCGGAGCAGCGGGGCCCCGGGGACTCCCCACAGGGCAGCGACGACCATGCCCCGGCCCCGGGGACGCCCCACAGAGTGATGGCAGCCATGCCCTGACCCCGCCGGCTACAGGCCAGCCCGGGGGCCAGTGGCTGCCGGGTGGGGGCGGGGCTTTGGCCAGCAACCGCGCAAGGGGACCTGGGGGCGGAGCCTCGCTAAAAAAAAAAAAAAATTTAAAAAAAAACGTGCGCCTTATAGTCAGGTACACCTTATCTAATCTACATGTTGTGAATTTTGCTGGCTGCTGGCGGGCGCGCCTCATAGTCCGGTGCGCCTTATGGTCGTGAAATTACTGTACATTGATTTTCATCAGAAGACATCAGATTTCAGTCAGAAGACATTAACAACAAATAGGTTCATTTCAGTATTTTCAAGCTAAAGTTTGTTAAAATCAAGGTATGCATAAAAATTCTTACTATACCACCTCTGTCCCATTGTGCTTTGTCATCAAACTTATGCTGCCTTTTATCAGCTACAAACTAAACTGCAACATAGCAACTCACAGCTCTTACATATAAGCTGCCACCTCTGCAGTAGTCTGGAGCCATTCTTTCTTCAAAATGGCTAAGAAACACATTTGTGCTATGCTGATCAGTACCCTAAACTTCCATATAACTAATTTTAAGAACTTCCTCCTCCCATTAAAAGAATTAAAACACAAAACAAAAGAAGCTTTCACATAATATCTTCCAAAAGCTAGCATTCAGTTGTTCGTGGCCCCCCTTCTGCAAGACTGGGAGATGAAGAACAGGGTAGAGAGCTCAGGGCACAGAATATTTTTCTGCTGTAGGAAAAGAGCATTTGCTTTTCAAAACAATAGCCACATTTAAGCTCCACAATGAAGGCAAAAAAATGTTCCGGAAAATTTATGAATACTTCCTAGTCTCAGAAAATAAATTCAGTGTTTTTCATGAAGACAAAAGATAAACAACAACTAATATAAATCCTAATAACACAATTAAGTAAGATTTCACCATCTGAAAACCACTACTGTTACAACAGAGTGCATCAAAACATTTGCATTTCTGTGCTGTCCGAACAGGATACTAGAATAGTGGGAAGACAAGTGATAAATGAACATCTACAACAAGTTTTGAGAAAATACTGCAAGTATGTTTCCTAAAGAAAATAAAGAGGACATCAACATTCTTTTATACTGATCTCTCTTAAAGCTTTCTGTTTCAGTTGCAAAACTTGCTTCCTCTGGCTGGCTTCACTACCTGCAGCCAGAATTTGCCACATTAGAAGGCATGCCTGCATTTGCACAATAACAGGACCCAGTTTGGGATGGTTAGAGATACATCCCCCATTACCCACACAGGCATGCAATTCAAATCTGACAAAACAGTTTTAGCATTCCTGTAGTAAGTACACCATTATTACTATCTTATTTGCTACACATTACACAAACACGCATTTACAAATAAACTTTTCTTCATTTTACTTTCAGGAACTTGAGCGAATATATAAAAGAAAAATGTAGCCTGTGCTATTTAGATATAACAAAATCAGTTGCACTGGTCAAAATAAAAATAATGAAACCATGCTTTTATATTAACTTATAAATACAAAGATTTCAATAATTTTGGTGTATTTCTTGACATACAATACATAAAAGTTTGTGACTGTGTATTTATTTAAGAAGACTTTAAAAAATCCCAATCTAATAAAAAAATTAATATACTCCAATCTGTCACAATATGCTTTAACTCAATGTTATGTCACAAAAACTCAATTTAAAACCCCATAGACAAGTACTAAATTTTAACTTTTCAAACTTCAATATTTCAAGCTGTTAGCTTTTACTGATAGTGTTCAAAGGTCATGCTAGATATATTTGATGAAATCTGATGTAGATCTGCACAGTAATACCAAACAACATGGTTAATTTTGGTAACTTACAAACAGCTTGGGGTTTGGTGTCTTGGATGATGAAAGCATGCCTGTCATGATTTTTAGCAGCACCATTATTTTTAAAATGTTATTCTGATATCATAATTGACTTTATCTTGATGGTCCAGATGTTATAAAGCGATTTCAACCACACATAACCAGACATGCTGCTATCCCTTGTGTAGTTGAGATCCATTTCCTATTATCCTTAAAAATGTATTTTATATTTTTAAAAATCCATTAAAAATACAAAAGAATTAGAGCTGTTTAACAAGCCTGTAATTCCCAGCTGATCATTTTGGCCACAGAGTTGAACTTAATTATCTCTTGAATTATTCTTTCACTGAAGGTGTCCTTTACAGTTAAGTCATGATTTTGATGTAACACTGTATTTAAACAATTCTAAGTTCAAGTTCACCTGTATTCAGCTAATAAAGTTTAAGTTTAGCTACGTAGTACTATCCTACACTGAGTCCAAAAAGAAACTAGAATGACCAGAGTATCCAAAACTCAATATATCCACCTGGCAAAATTCCATTATGATATAAAGCCTCAGATTATTTAAAAGTTAATTTCTGATAAACCCAGCATAAAAACAGTCTGCCTCAGGTAATAAACAAACAATCATCAGTTAGACATAGAGATACTGAAGCAACCGCAGCATCAATTTTACAGAGTTTAAGTAAAATTCACTTCTACAGTAAACTAAGCAAGAGATCCTAAAACTCTCTCCCATGACACAAAAGCCAGGTTCAGTTTTTGATGGTTCTCCTTCCATAGGCAAGAACTATTCTCAGCTACAAGATGAATTCAGAGTCCAAATTTCACAGTGCTAAGCATCTGATTTTGAACTCAAACCCTGGACCAAATTACATGATGGACAGGGCAGGGTAAGCTGGTATCAGGACAAGAACAGAAAACAACAACCAAATTTTAAAAAACCATCAATAGCCAGGGATTCCTGCAGTCAACTATAAGCACTCAAAGAAGTATGTCCCACACACAGCAAAAAGTCCTAAATAAGTCAGAGACTTCATAAAAACCCAGATTAAAATTGTTTCTGCAGATACACTGCCATTAATAAAATTAACCAAGCTGAAATGAATGCTTCTTGCTTAGTGACCAAAAGAGATCGTTTACAGTACATAGTTGTCAAGCAGGCCTTGTATATATATTAAATAAGAAGCAATAAATGTCAGAAATTTAGTACTGTACAGCTATGTCATATAACTTTTCCTAGTTCTTATCTTTTCTAATTGAGAAAAGGAACAAAATTCACAGCTGACATAAACAAGCAGAATAAGCTTTGTTATTCAAATTGACATTCAGTTGCACATGACCATCTAACAGATTAAAACAGCAATATCACTCAAAACAAAGCAACATGAAAAGCAGCAAGTAGTTCTTTAGAGGGCTTTTCAGAAAAAGCCAATTCTATTACAGCTTATTTCTATGGGGGAAAAAAGTTTTGCTGCAGGAATAATACCTGAAGCACAAAATAAGCAGTAATGACAGTAGTATGGCTTAAACAGATGCAGTCAAAAAAGCCTCCTAGGGCCAAAGACTGTCATGACACATTTAAAATTCTCACATTTCAATTTCTCACCTGTTCTCCAACTCTAATTCCTGAAAATCCTAGAGATTAAAAATCTTAACTCTGGGCTAAAAATGCTGTATTTGTAATGCTGTTTTTCATTTGCAGCTACATGCCCCCTTTCTGCCTCCAATAAGAAAAAGTTCAAGTTTACCTAAAAGCATTCTGCTCAGAAACAAAACTCCTTCATACAGTCCATCAAACAAATGATCTGGTGTTCTGCATAAACCAAGACATATCACAACAGAAAACACATACACCTTATATCATGAAAACAACTAAAAGGAAGACAAAACAGACAAACAGCACAACATCTGATAATTACATTACTGGAAATGGAAACATTGGCAGGAATGTTGGTACTTACTGTGCCTGGCTCTCTGTCTGCTCCTGCAGTAACCAAGAAATGGACAGACATGCCCGTTCAGACACAGAGGCAAGAACAGAAATAAAAAAGGGGGGAAAAAATTAGAACACAAGCCACAAACGGTTTTAAAATGGCTTTTATTTATATAAGTCATTGCACATTCCTAATACAGTGATTTCCTGAAAATTACAGTATTTTGTAAACATGACTTACAGCTTAACCATACACAAAGCCTAGTTTTAGTTCATGACAGAATAAACTATTTTCTTTTCAAAAATTAGTCAAGTGCAATTTTGCCCAATATTTAACTAAGTACTAGAATTTAGGCTTATGAAACTAAAGTAACAGATGCAATTATCTAAATCTTTTGTTTGAACACATTCACTTAAAAACGAAACTTCTTGTTCTCCCTACCTTCCCACCCACCCATTTAACAACATTATTTTCTTTGAAAAAAATCACCATTATGCAGTTTAACAATTTTCCACCATTTGGTGCAGGACACTGCTATTACAACTGAGCATTTACCAGGATGTCAAAAGGCCCTGCAAAGTATAGAGCAGGTGACACCTAGTGATCCCCTTTAAAATACTGAAAAAAACCCAGCTGCATATTGCTTTTGTGGTTTATGTGCAGAGATTTAAAAGTTTGCCAAGAGTTTTTTCTCCTTCTGTATAACTTGAATTCTTTAGAGATTCACATTTGCAGCAATGTGCAAATTTGACAATGTCCTAATCAGGCCTGCCATGCCTCTCACCTCTGTGGTGGTCTGCATCGTGATGCTTCTTGTCATCTTTTATTGCCAAGTGAGACTGCCCACCCAAAGCACTGGAGAGGGCAAGAAGGCCAGCACTGCTTCCAAGTGGAGGGATTCCTGGAGGCTGAAGTCCTGATGGATGCGGTGTTAGAGGCACTGGAGGTCCATGGCCATGGGAGAGATGCTGAGCCTGCAACTGTTGCTGCTATTCCCAGTGGTATCATCATCCCCAGAAGAACAATGTACAGCACATAGTTTGGGAAGGATAAGGCAGAAGGTTGGTTAATTATTGAGAATCTATAGTGGATTTTGACATTTATTTGTTTCTTCTTAATCTAGCCCCTCCCCTTTAACCCACCACTGCATCGTATCATGATGTCTGAGGACAACTCTGCTCATATACCAAAAAAGCTAGCTGGATACTTATTTTGCAGCCCGAGGAGCAAGTTCAGCACCTATAGCTTGTTTTGGGCAGCTACTGCCTGCTGCAGCATCTCTGGCAATAAAGAATAGCAGCAGAAGAGCCAAATGTTGTTCCCTTTCTAGACAAAACCTTACCACTGCTCTGCAAAAAAAAAGTTTCAGTGGCAAGATTGATTTAAACTCACATCTCTCTCTTCCCCCAATTTAGAAGCAGCAAGTACATTTCTATCCTAAATATTAAAAAATGGAAAAAAAAATGTGCTGAAATTCATATTTAGTAAAGTTAAATTTGCATTTTATCCTAGCCAAGGTTTTAGGGGAAAGAGGGGAAATTACAGTAATTTCATGAATACAAGCCACACAGAGTATAAGCTGCATTCCTGGTGTGTCGGCAAAGTTCATGTCTTTGTCCATACACAAGCCGCACCCGATTATTAGCCGCTCTGTTGTTGGCAGTGAGGACCCGCATGCAACAAAGTTGCCAAATAGTAACAATCGCGGGATGGCGACATTTACTGGCTCGGCTCGGGCCGTGAGGGCTCGGCGCTGCCGCTCGGAGGGGCTGCTTGGGGCCAGCCACCACTGGGCTCGCTCACCCTGGCCTGGCGCTGCCTCACGGTGGCAGGGGGCATGGAGCCTGCCAGCACCCACAGCGGCAGCGGTAGAACAGGACAGAGCCCCCCCTCTCCCGCGGCAGGTGGGGATGGGATCTTGCCTGCTCCCACGGCAGGAGGAGGGGAAGGAGTCTCCTCGCTTCCGCGGCAGGTGGGGACAGGAGCCTGCCTGCTTCTGCGGGGGTGGCGGCAGGCGAGGACGGGAGCCCCCCACCTTCCCCCCAGGCCGCGGGGATGGCAGCACGGAGCCCCCGCCTCTCCCCGGGCCGTAGGGATGGCAGCACAGAGCCCCCGCCTTCCCCCGAGGCTGCGGGGTCAGCAGGAAGGAGCCCCCACCTCCCCCGGGGCTGCACTGCCTGAAGGAGGGATTCCCCGGCCTTTCCCACCCACCGCGCTGCCAGCAGGGAGCCGGCTCCACCCACCGCAGAACAGAGTAACCAATGTGTAACAATTGCCTAAAGCCGGGTTTTACTGGCCGGTGCTGGGCTTGGCACCTTGGCTGTCACTTTTGGGATTGGAAATGTCGGAAAATTATTCACATATTAGCCGCCCCTGAATGCAAGCTGCATTTCGGGGTGGGAGCAAAATTTTAATCAAAATTGTGCGGCTTGTATTCCTGAAATTACTGTATTCATGACATAACACTCTGTTTAGGAACCAGCTTTGAGTTGAAAAATCCAAGTATTTTAGACAGCATGGAATTCTCAACAAGAAACATGGTATTAATTAATACCTTCACCTGTTTTAAAAGGAGTTTGCAAGATCAAAATCATAATGAGTGGATATACAACCCTGTAACCAATCTGCTAAAATAATCAGTAAGCAATTTTAGAAACAGAATTTTTACATTAGAATGTCTGCCCCATAGAATGTCTTCCCCATAGTTTAAATATTAAGATATTTTCTAAAACTTTCATGCTTTTATTAATGTTTACCAAGTTCAGCCACACATTTAGTTTGTCCAAAATGCTCAGCACAGGGTATGTTTAGAAAATGAAGCTTCAAAACAACCTTTATCTTAATCACAGTTGCCATAATCTGCTGCCTGTCTCTTCCGTTTCCTTGTGTCTGGGCACATGAACAGAACAATCCTCCCCACCTTGGACACTCTCCACTCTTCTCTGCTCAAGGCAGATACCAGGAAAAAGCTAGAGTGCCATCCAATTTATGGGATCAAAAATCTGACAAGTAAATATATGTCTGAATACGGTGAACTCAAGCTTGACAAGGTGAATGCTAGTGGTCCTGTAATAGCATGTAGAATTTCTACAGTACTGCTGGCACCTACTGAAATCCTACCTGGACTACAGCTTCCAGTATTTCACCCATCACTCCAAAACAACCTCAAAATAATGTAGAAATATTTTATCTGTTTCTTTAGGTGTGAAGACTTTTCAAGACAAACCGTCAACAATACCTGTATAACATCTACTGGTATATGAATGAGTTAATTTATTACTATTTGCATATATAACTACTGAACTCCTACACTTTTATTTCTCATAACTCCATCCCAGGACATGCCTTGAGATACTTATAAAATTGTGAAGAAACAGGGGCTGACATTCAAGAACTCTGGACTCCACTTGCTAATTTCTCACTTTTCTGCTATCCCAAATGCAGCAATCATTTACCTATACTTTGATATACAGCGCAATCTTTAAATTTACCACAATCCATTTAGTCAATTCTATAAAGCCACACGTTTACCAAATCTTTCTCAAACCACATACCAGGAATTTATAAAATGCATAAAAAGCCGTACTACTCTACACTTCAGAACATACACCTGATCACCACTCTTTTTAGTATGTTTAAAATACAAGGCAAAAGAGAAGTACTTTTCATTCTTCTAATTTAACATGTTTACAACAACACTAATGGCAGACCACTTTCTACAACGTCAATCAGTTTTTGCTAGTTCTGAAGCTTCACTTGACTGAAGAACTACCAGTAATGAGCACTGTAAGGTCTGACAGGACTGCAGATGTTTGGTTTGGGGGTTTTGTTTTTTGCATCCAGTCTCTACAGAACGACTTCCCTCTCCACAGACTTTAACAAGACTTTAGTAGTTTCTGGCATATTTCCTCAAAACAGGTGATAACCCAATATTTTGGCAGCCTCCTTCCTCACTGACCACTTCAGCCAGGTCAGTCATCTGAGCTCTAGCTCTGAGGCAATGCAGCACTGTTGGCATTGGTCATCCCACATTATTCAGTCTTAGTGTTAAACTACCTAAGAATAAAAAGCGATTTATTCCTTCCAAACTGGTTTCATGGAGAAAAGTCTCCTGCCTTCTCTGACAATAAACTCAAACTAGCTTCTTTTTGCAGCGTGACCAGGGGAAAGTCAAAAGAGGGAACAAAACTTAAATTGTTTCCATTCTTGTCCCTACCATTTGGGAAGTGTAGGAAGATAACCGTTATTCATGCCTCTCCTGGCTTGGTTCAATTAGCAAACAAGTTAACTCATTCAAATTCAGGAATTGTTAAGGGCACATTACCTACGATTGCCCTGGCTCTGGTTTGTAGCCTACATATCACACATTATGAAAGCCTAAGAAACAAGGAACAGATTAATGCTCTAAAAAAGGTTCTGAAGGAGAGAGTGGGAGAGCTGTGTTCACTGGATTGTGGGGAGCAATGGGCAAGGTGTGATGTGAGAGCTGCAAGTGCATGGCAAAGCTCCTCTGCATGTTTTTGTAGCTTTGAAAATGGTTACTTACAAGCATGGCACACAAAGATCCATATAAATACAGCAGTATATGAAACTGAGTTAAGACTGAAATCCTGATCATGGTCTTTTAAGCCACGAAAGTTATGTCATGATTTCATGTTTATTATCTGATGTTCTTTGCTGTTTAAGACTTTAATATATGGATTTATTGTTTATATGTCATTTATTGATAATGGGTTTAAAGCTCTCCCTGAGAGATGATGGATCATTCATTTAAGATTATCTTTTCCAGAAGTTCATATTATTTTTATTTAAAAAAACCTTAATTTTAAAAAGCATATTATCTTTGTAGAAGGGAAAAATGAATATGTGCTGCACACAAAGGAAGAAAAAAGACCAGGGAGAGCGATAACAGCAATGTTCACCAGATGCATTTAGTAACTAAACATTTGCCATAGTAGATCCTACAAACAATTATGTTATGCATATAATCACTTTCCCATCACTTCAAAGACACTAATGCCTGCCCTGTAACCTTTCAAGAGCTTAGCAGCAGTGAGATATAAAACGGAGTAGGCTGGCAGCAGTATCATGGTCTACTAGGCATGTTCATTAGCAGTTAATTAAAAACTAGACATCTGCCATAAGAAATGTGTTCAAAAAAGGATGAGTAATAGGTCTGTCTTAGTACCAATTATTATCATTACTTGCAGAGCAAAGGCTGTGCCACTTTTAGAGTAAAGTGGGAAGGTATAGAAGAGTGCAACAATGCATACTTAACTGACTGCACTTTTGATAATTAGCCAGAACAGTGATTTTTAAAATATCGGTAGTTCATCGACCATTTTGTTGCAAACCCAGAAGTTCTTCATATTTGCAATGGCAGAAAAGGAATTACAAACTCATATTACTATACTGTTTAGATGTATGTTTTATTGCCTCAGATTTTTATTTCCCAGCGTCTCCATAACCAAACCATAAGGACCCAAAACTTGGCATATAAAAAACAGCATTAGTGTTGCCAAGGAAGCATCTCCTAATAAAATTAAAGGTTTTTATCTCCCATATTGTAGGCAAAGCCTAGCTATGAAGAGACTTTAAATGTGGAATTACATTTTCAATCTCTGACAAACACTTCCAAAGACAGTTAGTATGTCTTTCTGAAACAGAGTTCCTATAATTAAACAGTGACAAATCTCCCTCAGGCTCCTTGCTCATAAGAATAGAGAACAAGCTCCTACGACCCCACTCCTCACCTTAAAGCAGCTCTGTTGATTTCACTCTGTCTTTTGAGTAAAATCAAACACGTGATTTTTCTTTAAAGCCTTTTTCACTTAAATATATGATTTTTAATCATTGTCATTAATCACTTCGAGCATTCTTCTGTTTTAAACAAATGTATGATGTATCTTCTGTATCTCTTGAAAAGCACTGAATTAAAAATTCAGTTGTGATTGTAAATGAAAAATGGAAAATAGATGTCTTCTCTTGTGCTTTACTAAATAAACACTTGAAAAATAAACACAGAAAATTTTTTTTCCAAAATCTTATCAGCACTGGCATCAGTAATACTATCAACAGTTAGCTGTTGATGATGATGAACAGATGCCCAAGCTCTAGAGGTGTTCTGAAAAAATGTCTGGAAAACATAAGTCATTTAGAGACATAAAATGTAAAGGACGATATTTCATGACAACTTTAGTAAATCAGAAGAAATGTGATTTTGTTTAACTCAGGCAGACAGAAAGACATGAGAGAAAAACATGCACTACAGTGTGCAGTTTCATTATCATACTCTCTTCCTTTCCAAAGGGACATCTTCCGGTTTTTCATTTGCTTCTTTTAATTTCATAAGGAAGTGAAAGCCTGCATCAAATATGCATGGCCAACAAACACAAGAGGGCCACTGTCTGAGCACATACAGGGAGTTGATCAAGTAATAACCTTTTCCCTCACTATTTAGAAATATTCTTGAAACCAGTATTGAAAATGTAACCTTTCAAAAAAAGGAAGTACAGTAATTTCATGACCATAAGGCGCACCTTTTCAAATAAAATTTTCCCCGAAACCCGGAAGTGTGACTTATAGTCCGGTGCGCCTTATATATGGACGAAGTTGCAAAATTTTCCAACCCGGAAGTGTGAGCCACAATGCGGGGGTGGTGCTGTGGGAGTGCAGAACCGCGAGGGGGGACAGGAGCGGGCAGCCCCGGCCTGGAAGGAGCGGCACGTGGGGAAGGAGGGGGGCGGCCTGCACTGCTGGACCAGGAAGGAGGGGAGCTGCAGTCCCTGCTGCCGCACCGGGAAGGCGGGGAGCAGCACACCCTACCGCCACGCCGACCTGCCGGGAGCAAAGGGAGCAGAGTCCCCAGCTGCCGCACCGGGAGCAAGGGGAGCACTGAACTCGGCAATCCCTGCCGCTGCACTGGGAAGGAGGGGAGTGGCAAACCCCGGCTGCCCCTGCCGCCACGCCTGGAGTGAAGGGAGTGGCGAACCCCGGCAGCAGCCCCTGCCACCACACTGGGAGTGAGGGGAACAGCGAACCCCACCACCATGCTGCCGCGCTGGTAAGGAGGGGATCGTCATACCCCGCCGCCGCACCAGGAAGCAGGGGAGGGGCGTATCCTGCCACCACGCCGGGAGCGAGAGGAGTTGCAGCCCCTGCTGCCGCGCTGGGAATGAGGGGAGTGGCGGACCCCGCAGCCAGCCAGGTGGCCTGCCCTAGCCAACCTGGAAGTGTGAGCTACAGCCGTGCCACGGAAGCCCTGAGCCACCCTGAACCATGGGCAGTCCCAAGCCACCCCAGACTGCGGGCGTCTCCGAGCCACGCCTTGCCAGCCAGTGCTGGGGGCAGGCGGGACTGCCGAGGCCCGCAGCATGGGGAGGGCTCTTGGGGTTGCTCTTAAAGGCTACAGTAATCTGTGAAAAATGTTTGCAAATTGAGTACCTGCCAGTAACCCCCCCGATCACGTGACTCTGTTGCTAATTTGTTACTTTGTTGCGCGCAATGCGGATCTTCACTGCAAAAAAAAGTGTGCCTTTATAGTCCAGTGCGCTTTATATAATGTACAAAGTTGCGAAATTTGCCAACTCCCGGAGGTGTGCCTTATAGTCTGGTGCGCCTTATGGTTGTGAAATTACAGTAATTTCATGATTATAAGACACACCGATTATAAGCCTCACTTCGGGTGTTGGCAACTTTTCATTCTTTTGTCTATATATAAGCTGCACCTGATTATAAGCCACATGCTACAATACAGAGTGTGATAAAAGGTGTCTATTCTATCACCATCTGTTGAGGGTGGGGGCAGTGATCCTTATCTTCACGGCAGATATTCTGCTAATGGGCCGTCCATTGAAACCAGGCTGGGCATTGTTCTTTATCTTTTTCACAACCCATCCTTCCTGCAGTCTAATGGCCCATTGAGTCCCACTGTGTGACTGATAAAATTACTTCATCCCATTGGAAGTTGCTCCAGCCAGGGGGAAGAGCCCAACATTTCTTACCAAGATAAAAACAGAGGTTTTGGGATACTAAGGTAGCCCCTTTCTCCACTAGATTCCAGAGGAAAACTGGATTTCTCCACATCACCACTGGACCTTTAGAGGGAAACTGCACCTTCTACAGGATTACTGCTTCAACTGAACCACATCTGTCACTGCAAGAGGACCGCAGCCACCATTTAATTGAACTGCTACCAACACCCTGCCTGATGGGGTGTCAGGTTGTACTCTGACTTTGTCAGGGTTTGGGGTTTGT
>PYHW01009258.1:565745-578583 GCA_013186435.1 Turdus rufiventris | reverse complement strand
GCTCTTCCCCCTGGCTGGAGCAACTTCCAATGGGACGAAGTAATTTTATCAGTCACACAGTGGGACTCAATGGGCCATTAGCAGAAAATGACTCGCTGTAGGAAGGATGGGTTGTGGAAAAGATAAAGAACAATGCTCAGCCTGGTTTCAATGGATGGCCCATTAGCAGAATATCTGCCGTGGAGATAAGGATCACTGCCCCCACCCTCAACAGATGGTGATAGAATAGACACCTTTTATCATACTCTGTATTGTAATGTGCGGCTTATAATCGTGAAATTACTGTACCTGTACATTCATTTCTTCATTTTATCTCTTTTTACTTAATAACTTCGTTTTTTATGAATATTATCCACTCTATCTTCAAACAAGGTCAGTTATTCTGAATCACTTTCCAGAGGAAATAATACTTTCCTCTAGGATTAAATAACTTACCCTCTGTGCCAGTTACATATATGAATACACATATACACTGCTGCAACCACATTCTGCAAATTCTTGTTTTCAATTGCAGTATTCCAGCATCTATATCCAGCTTCAGTCCCTTATATTCCACCAAAACCATTCTTCCTAAACTAGTTTAAAAAACCAAATCATTTGGAGCCAAGTGCACAAAGCATATCAACCAACTTTTCAATATCAAATGCTTCTATCTAACCCTTCCTGAAATCATATGTTCCAATTAGAATTTCTTTTGTTCACTATTACCACAAACATATTTTCCCAAAGTTATCATTCACCACTGCTGCAAAACAGACCATCTAGAGATGGTCTACAGCATTCCAAGTGTCCACAACACCAGGGAAAAAAACACCCACCAAAAAACCCTCACATTTGGTACCTCACACGTTATCTCCTAAGAATCCACCTTGTCTCTGCATTCACAGTTGCAGCTGCAGATCTTTAGGTTTTAGCACCAGCTAACAGTATTTTTGTTCAATTGTATTACTTGTATCACACTTTTCCTGAAAGCTCTTAGGTTTCACGAATTTGTAACTGTATTCTTAGTCTCACCTTTGACTTGTAGTTTAGATACTAGATCTTGATGAGAGCCACCTGAAGTTCTTTTGTGTTTCTTTTAGGGCAAGATCCAAGGTGAAGCTTTTTCCATTTACCCCACAAGCTTTTTCCATTTACCCCACATGAAGCCTTGAAAGACAAGGGAGGTCTGGCCTGCAATTCAATTTCATTCGACTTTTGGATGTAATTTTGCCCTCTCCAAAATGACTGGGAATACCTTCTTCTGCAGAAAACAGTCTTGTTTAGATACTACTTTGCTCTAGACTGCTGCTCCAAGATTCTCCATTTTACATCAGTCCACAGAGAGTGGGTGTGTGGGGCTGGGGTGTTAAGAGGAAACCAAATTTGGTTAACACCATTCTTTCATATCTTACACACCTTCTCCCAGATTTTCTCTTTTGAGCATATCAAGCTACTAACGCACATCAATATCACTTCCTTACTTCCTTATTTTTCTTCCTAGCTTAGTGGCACCAACATTAAAAATGTGACCACTGTTTGTGGACTGGTATTTTGAAAATACTATCCTGTTGACATGTACCATCTTCCCTTGCTATCTAATTTAAACTGGTAAACTAAGTTGGGAGCCTTTCTAAAAGTATTTTAGGATTTTTAAAAGCTATTCTAAAAGTAGCTACCATGAATCCTAGCATAACATTAAGGTTTCCATGTGTTCTTAAATATGAAGAATAACCCAGGATGTTGCTACACAATAGAGCTACTACTGACACTAATTTAGGCCTGGGGTTATGGAGTTTATGTTAAAAGTGAGGAGAGTGGCTTGTGCTCACTAGATCTCATTTTATTTAATTTAAAAGAACTAGGCAATTTCCCCTCCCTCAGCACATAATGCAGATCATGGCTGAGAAGGATCTGAAGTAATGCTACAGCTGCTTAGCTTTTCTCTTGCACTAAATTCTGCATTCATTTCTTCTCTAGTCTGTATTTCTATTTTATAATGAAACCCACAGCCTAGTTATTTATAGGCTTTCTAAGGATTAACTACACATTCATAAGAATAAACCCTCAAGAGGTTAACCTCATCCTCTTAAGCTTCACACACTACAATCCCAGAGATAGCTGGCAACCACAGCCAGGAGAGAAAAAATAATCCCACATCTTGCTAATCCTTTAGCCAATCACTTCATGCAACAGTGGAGAGGCCTCTCAGAAGCCAACAACTCAATCTGTCTCCAGAGCACTGTCAGTCCAAAAGATACAAATTTCACTAAACCATTAGCAGCCTACCTCAACAGGAAAAATAAGACATACCTGGATTCTCAGGGGTATGCCAAAATCATGCATCAAAAATGCACCACTGAAGAAAATGTCGAGCTTGCTGCTTATACTTCTCAGATATTTGCATGTTCTACTCATAAAACTAGTTTAGATTAGAAAGTAAATCCAATCTTGTTGTTCACACCTAGACATACCAATTTATTTTATACTCCCTAAAATGGATTATTTTCTAGACATATCACAAGAAAACAATCCCACAAACAAACAAGCAAGCAATGAAACAAAACACGAAAAACCCCAAACCACCCACACAGAAGCCAAAACAACCCTTCAAGTTAAACCATAATAGTCTACTTAATTATTTCATAACATGATCTAAATTCTTTCTTAACCACAGAAGTGGACACTGCCTGCAGTTGCAGCAATGCCAAGGAGTTAATGGGGGCAATTATCCTTTTAGTTAGGGTTTCTGCTTTGTTCATTATTTATCTAGCAAAATTGCTACTTCATTCTACTCTAATATAATATTAAATGGTGCTGTTAAAAAAAAATTAAAGGAGATCGTTCAGCCACACTGCTAGTGTGTAAAAGTAACAGCCTTCAAGAACATGTAGGAGAAATATAAGGCTAGGAGTATGACTGTTAATAACCAAACATCATCCAGGGTTTTTTCCTGAAGTAAGAATTTTAATCAACACAGAGGATTAGCATTGCTTGCAAGCTCACTGAGTCCAACAATATTGCTTTCTTAAAAAAATGTATCAATTTATTAATTCCTTTTTGTATGTGCTTAATATACACCTGTTCCAAAGCCTGACTTTTGATTTTGTAGGAAAATTCTCTGAAAAATCCCAGTCCTGTGAGAATGTAATTCTCTATCCTCATAGTCTGTCCTCTAATGTGCTTCCTTCTTTTCAAATGGAAATAAAAAGTATAAAATAAATATAGTCCAAAATAATTCTGTATTTCAAAATATTTTTCCCAGTAATTAAAAAGTCTTTGTTCCCTTCCAGAATTCACACATTGCACAGGAGTAACAGGAATTGCTCTAACTGAAGGAAGCCAGTTGGGAAACTCTTGAATCATCTGGTGTTAGGAAACAATCTGCTCTTAATGATAAAAGGAAGTAGGGGGCGGGGAAAGGCAAATCCTGGCAAAAAAGCAATTTTATTTAGTCAATAGAAACCAGGCAAGTTACTATCAGCTAGCCAAATGAAATTTCCCTCCTATCCTCAAGAATTATCATTTGCATGTGTTTTAGGTAGTGCGGCACCAGAAGCCCCACGATTGCATCTTCTGCTATTACAGATCGGTCCAGCCCATTTGCACCCTGAAAAGAAGTCTGATGATCTTTCATTCCCATAATACGTGTCTAAACCGTTAAATTACTATATCTTTTCTTATCTTGAAAGACACTGCACTTTAGCAGCATGGCCCTTCCATTGTTCTTTACACTAAGTTGGGCCCCTGAACAATACTGACAGCTGCTACCAAACTGTGCTGTGCTCACCCTCGGTGCAGCTGTCGCTTGTAGGAACAGACAGGCTTCTGATGTGTCCTGCCCTCTGGGAAAAGGGCTTGACACCCTGAGTGCTCCGTGAGGGGGAGCAAAGTTCCGCTGAATTGTCAGCCTGATTTTATGCTATTCAGATTTTCCAGGACATACACCATCCCTTTCAAACAAAACCAAGCATATGTCAGAGCATGAAAATTATTGTGCGGCACAAGGTAACTATTGATTAATAAGACTGTAAAAGATCATTGGGACATACATCTAATTTTGGCATTATGTAAATGCATGCATCTACATGGTCAACAAAATTTTGTGCCCAGCATGTTGATTTCCTCACTTACAGTTTTGGATTTGTATGGTATGGCATAATTCAGAAGTCTTCCGTAAGACACAGCAATGTATTTCTTCATATATATTATATAATCATATAACAAAAACAGTAGAGCCTACTATTCCTGCTTCCAAAGAATTTCCCTCCCTGCTCCCCCAAAACCCCTAAAGTTCTCAATTGCATGTAGTACTTGTAGATCCTATGGCTTTTAAGACTGTGTTGTGCAGATTTTAAAAAGAAATAGATGACATGGCTTGAGACAGCAAAATTTGGTTTGTCTAACTAGCACTATTTTAAGGCAAGAAAGAATCTTTTAAAACATATTAAAATATGTTTCCTTTTACTGCATAAACTCTTCTTTAAAACTAGTTCATAAGGAAAAGGCTTTTCCATTCCATTTTCATCCTTAAGAAGCAATTCATTTAAAAAAATGCAGGAAAGTATGGTTCTCTAATCTTTGCTAATCAAATACCACAAAAGTACATGTGGTGTATTTCAAAGATCAAATCAGGTATTCATAAACTAATTCATTGCACAAGCCAAGCATAGAAGAGATTCTGACAAATACAGATGTAATTGTGTGGGTTTCTAAGATGTGATTAGCAAATCAACTAAGTAACAGTCAAAATTTGATAAGAAGGAATGACAGCACAGATTTGAAGGGGGGGTTATGTTTATGCAAAGCTAATCTGTCAAGTGTAATAAAACAGCTTGAATAAAATTTAAGCTGAAAATCCACTGAAGCTCCCCATTTCAGGGAGGAAAAGCTATTAAAAGGAAATGAAGGTCACCCTCCCAGTTTATTTCACCTAATTGACTGCCAATAGCTTACCACAGGCAAACCGACTGCAGATCTGCAATTGAGAAACTGATGAAAGGAGCATTTTCAAACTGAGGCTCATTCTTTTAATCCTCCCTCACTCCTATTTTTTTTTCCATCTCCAGTTGGGATGTAATTTTAAGAACAGATGGATTAACTGGTTCCATTGTCTGTAGACGTCATTGGACTATGGCACTGTTAATCTGTACAGCAGCATGTCTAATTATCATTACAAAGTGTCTGAGGGAACTATAGAGACCAGCAGGGCATCTTCTCACAAGCAATTAACATAAATTGATAAATGAGTAATTTGAATCCGCTCAAGGCGCTCACATATGAATAAAATCAGAAAGGACAGGTTCTTGTTTCGGCTACTTCTTTCACTTAGTCGGAAGGGCAGAAAACATGAGAAATATTCCAGACTTAGTGGCAGGGGAAATGAACTCATACAGTGGAAGGAATGTATGGTTCAAAAAGTTCTTTAATACAAAGCAAATTACTTGTGATTGACAACCAGTCACAAGCAAGTAGTATTAACTTTTTTAGCATATTTAAAAGCACATTCTTGGTGAAAGGTTATTAGAACACTGTGTCAGACAATTAATACTACTTCAAAAGCAAGTGAAGTTTCTATTCAGTAGCTTGCTAATTTAAAATTCATGAAAGATTCACAAGAAAGGGGAAGAAAGAAGAATGAATAGTTGTATAAGCTCCAAGAACTCAAGTGTCACAAAAAGCATGAGGGAAAAGTATCTAGCTCAACTGACATACAATACCCGTAAATAAACAAGCAACTCTCCTAAAACTACACTTCTTGCAGTAAAAGTTTTGTTACATGCAGCACTGCTGGACAAAATTATGTTTTGACAAAGCAAACTACTACCTTTATCTCTGCTAAAATCTGTGTGAAGCAAAAAAACTTCAGCAACATTTGGCATCAAAACATACCATATATAAAAACATTAAGTTTATTTTTAAAATAGCAAAGCAGTAACATATGAAAGCAAGTTATACACACTGTAGGAGGTAGACCTGGAAGGCCACATACCCCGATGATGGCATTCAGTTCAGCCATGGTCACTTGTTTGGCACGTTCTACAGCTTGAGCCACTTGTTGCTGATGCTGTTGAAAGAAGAAGGGGTATAAGGAAGCATTAGTTTTAAGGTATTACCACACCATATCAAATCAGGATCACAAATACTTGAATAACCAGTTTGTCTGCAGAAGCCCACACTACGCATTGCAAGACTTCTCATGCAGGTAAAAGGTAACAATGCCCTATTTTTCACTTGTTCAAAATGAAAGAAGAGACCTGAAGGCAGTCAGCTTATCTCTTACCCTACATTCCTTCATTATTAGCTTTCTGGCAAATTAATAATAATTTTTAATTGAGCTAACAGGACAACCATGTCAACTTTACCTTACTTTCAATTTTAACACTCATAGACTTTGTCCACATAGCAAAATTAACTGAAACTTCAAACGGGGAAAACTGACCACTGAAATCAAGAATTACAAATACAGTAATTTCACGATTATAAGACACACTGAGTATAAGCCACACTCCCGGGTGTTGGCAACTTTTTGTTCTTTTGTCCATATATAAGCTGCACCTGATTATAAGCTGCATGTTACAATACAGGGTGTGGTAAAAGGTATATCTGTTGAGGGTGGGGGCAGTGATCCTTATCTCCACGGCAGATATTCTGCTAATGGGCCATCCATTGAAACCAGGCTGGGCATTGTTCTTTATCTTTTTCACAACCCATCCTTCCTGCAGTCTAATGGCCCACTAAGTCCCACTGTGTAACTGCTAAAATTACTTCATCCCATTGGAAGTTGCTCCAGCCAGGGGGAAGAGCCCAACATTTCTTACCAAAATGAAAACATTTTGGGATACTAAGGTAGCCCCTTTCTCCACTGGATTCCAGAGGAAAACTGGATTTCTCCACATCACCACTGGACCTTTAGAGGGAAACTGCACCTTCTACAGGACCACTGCTCCAGCTGAACCACATCTGTCACTGCAAGAGGACTGCAGCCACCATTTAATCAAACTGCTACCAACACCCTGCCTGATGGGGTGTCAGGTGGTACTCTGTCAGGGCTTGGAGTTTGTTTCTTTGTAGTACTGTATTTCTATTTTAATTTGCCTAGTAAAGAACTGTTATTCCTAATTCCCATATCTTTGCCTGAAAACCCCTTGACTTCAAAATTATAATAATTTGGAGGGAGGGGATTTACATTCTCCATTTCAAAGAGAAGCTCCTGCCTTTCTCAGCAGACACCTATCCTCCAAACTGAAACAGCAACTTTTCATTCTTTGTCCATATATAAGCTGCACCTGATTATAAGCCGCATTTTGGGTTCAGACCAAAATTTTAGTCAAAATGGTGCGGCTTGTATTTGTGAAATTACTGTACTCTCTGCACAAACATAGAATTTGAAAATAACAAGCTTCAAAATGTAACACCAGTTGCCCACAACATGCTAAAATCACAGTCATTCTAAGCAAATGTAGGTTTACAAATTTAAATAGTGCTTTGCATATGAGTTAAACACTCACCTTTGACATAAATTATGTAGAGAACATAAGCATGTTTATTTCACTACATCTACACTTGACAACTGAATATCTAATAAACAATCACTATGATTAGAAATGAAAGCATTTTCTTGTATTGCTACTATTTTACAGACTCTCACTCTCCTCAGGCAATGAATGAGTCCGAGCCATTGTCACTAGTTTGAACACAGATTTGTTAGACCAAATTAGCAGGGGGTTTGCACACTTCAGCTATAACAGATGTTCCTTACACTTGTGCATTGTGATAAAATTAACATCTTAAAACTAGCTAATTTGCAAACAGAAAAACAACATAATTGCACTTTAACAGCTGAACAGTTTACTTACTTCCTGAGACAAAAATGGGATGACTTGTGCACAAATTGTATTCAATCTCTTTGCGATTTCTGTCTACAGAGGAAAAGTATTTAGATTAAAAATCACATTTTAGGGGGTTTGACATATATTATCTAGTATACAGGATTATATTAAGTTCAGACAGGGAGGAAAGTAACAAGAAAAATTATCCATTTTTCATACTACTGCAAATATAAATACTAAATATATAAGCCCAGACAAGGAAAGAGATTTTATTAGCTACTCTAGGACATCTGCCATGTCTAAAGCACCTAATCTGTATACACATTTAGGCACAAATCTGGTCCTTGTATATAGTTCATTATTAAGCAGAGCATTTTTGAAATTCATTAACTCCAAGATAAAGCCTTTTAAAAGGTAGATTTATTATTACTCAAATTATAAAGCAGCATAACATTAAGGCAACAGGCGTAGAAGAAATATGCTTCTTTCATGATCAATTTTATCTGCCTATTAAAAGGTAAAACGACAAATGTACCTCTGTGAATACAAAAGAAATACTGAAAACAAAAGTGAGGAAGAATGGAGACAAAAAGTACTGACTTCTAAAATCCATATTGAGAGAGAATTAAAATAATGCAAACAAAGAAAAAGAATCAGATCAGAAAATGTGATAGTCTATAATGGTAAATTTGTGAAGCCATGAGCAGCAGGAGAACAAGGTTAGGAACCCGTAAAGAATGAAACAATCCTCCAGTGAAATCAACAGAGATTACAGCAGGACAAAAAGTTTGCGTTCCACTTTTCAACAGCTTTATATATCTTGTACTTCTGTATCTATTTTGGCATGTCAGCCCAAAACTGGATTCCTGATAGGGTAAAGGGATCTTTTTCTCTCATTACTCAGTGTTATCTGTGTTTACAGCCTTTCAGGCCTATGCATCTGGCCCATAATTCAAAACCACTATTGTAATTAACCCTCAAGATATCTATACAATTTCCTCAGCCTTCCTTAAAAACAGCTATTTCAGCCACTGCAGCACAGTTGCACAAAAACACAATCAGCAATCAGACAAACTCACACCTTATGTAAAAGACACTGAACAGCTCCTGTCGTTCTCTGTTGTACAATTAACCCATAAAGATATTTCTTGGTTAGTTGGGTTTTTTTTTTATGTTTCAAGATAGAAGAAAAAAGCAGTAACTACTGTGATCCATTAGGCCTTCTATGAAATTACATGTATTAAAGCTGAGCAAAGATAAACTCAAATCAGACTAAAACTGTTAACTCTCTGCCAAGCCTCTTCCTGAACCTTCCCATAACTGAGGCTTTTTAAGACAACACAGTGATATATTGGTCTTTATATAACAGTCACATAATAATTGGGATAGAAAATCCACCCTCTAGTTTTACATCTCAGGAGACAGGTGGCTTTGGATCTAAATATAATTAGCAAGCTTTAACACCTCCTTCCCAACCTCTGACAGACAGGGGGAAAATACATGATGGCACCAACACCTGTAACACTCTTCATCTGTCTTGACATGAAGCACTCCACCTGACCAAAGCCTGATATTTGACACATCCGCTCTGTAAAGTTTTGCAGAAGCTTCCAAAGAAGTTCTGAGATGGTTTCTTCCTAGGATTAAAAGGTTTCTCTTAACTAAGGGCAATGAAGTGACAGTTGCTTTACAGAAAATGTTTACCCTGTGTAACAAGATAAACCTATCTCTATTCTCAACTGAAATAGCTGTCATTTCACAGAGTACCACAGTGGTCTTTTCTATTCTGTCTGGGCTACAGCCATAAAATGTCTACAATTCCATGATTAGCCTGTAGTACTAGTGGTAGTAACATAATAGCAAAGTCAATACTTGGAAGTTACTAGCTAATCAGACTTAACTATTACCAAATCTGTTGGAATTTCTCTGTTAAAGGAAAATAAAAAAACAAACACATGTTCTAATGAGCATTTTTCCATATACCTAGTATATCTCACCAGAAAGCAGAGTACATCAGCTGTGGAAAGGCAGCCTGTTGCACAGCAATCTGTTTGGCTGATGTTTAGCTAAGATATCTAGGATCCACGGACTTAATTGCCCTAGGCCAATGGGATTAACTTTGTTTTTCAGACAGAAACAAGTATGAATCATAACAGGTGGCAAGAGGGGATAGAGAAAGACTAAAATAAGAAACTCACTTGGTGTCTACTGAAAAGTTATTTGGCCTGTATTGTCTACACAAAAGTCTCCATATTCTGAGGTAAAATGCCATTATCGTTGCAATCCTATTTTTAGTAGAGTCTGTAAAATAAGCAAGTTGTTCATATTGTTGAATTTTTTTTGCCCCAAGCCCCAAATACCTGAGCTTCACTGTAATAATATAGCATACTTGGCATCAACAGTAACATAAAAATGCAGTATCACATGCATGAGGTTATAACTGACTTCAAATGAAGGTCAGTTAGATGTTTTCTTTAATTTATTTTTCTAAAAAATGAGGGCATAATCAACTCTCCCTTTTTCTACCAATCTTCTGTTAAAGTTATTTTCTCAGTACTATCATACCTGATTTAGTATCAGAACAGAAAAAAAAAATGTGTATTCTTCATAGTTTGTCTTCATCAAAGCTGGACATCACTGATGACCATATATGAACAGCAACCTTAATTCAATTACAGTTCTAGATAAACTTACATGAACATGCCACAAAGTAAGTTTATTTTGAGATTTCTTGCCGTTGTTACAAGTGCCAGTTAAGAGACATCTACACTGAAAACCGGAAGGTCTATTCTATTAATCACAAAAAATGTCTGCTTGCATTTAAAAGGCAGTTTGCCCAAGTTCTCACATACGTTTCAAGTACTTAAAATTATTTAGCAACTATGCAGTTTCATGCACCTTCTTTTTGCTGCCCTCTAATATTAATTAAAAATATTTTCACTTGCAAACATGTTAAATATTTTTGTTATCTAGCGAGTTATGAAAGTTAGGTTGTAATGCATAATTCATTTTGCTGATCAAGAGTTGCAAGATGTTGCTTTCAGAATTGAGAAAAAGGGACATTTGTTACTTTAAATGTAAATGCGACAGTTCAATACACAATGGACATTTGCTACTTAAGGTGAAATACCCTTGAGTATGCATGTGCACGTGCCTGCGAGTGTATACACATTCATTCTGGATAGCAAAACCTCTTTCTGAAAGAGTCAAGGACAGTTTCCTAGACATCAGTAACTGGTGTTATTAGAGTAAGCCTGCAGACTCGCGGCTCATGAATTTGAAAGTCTTAAAATAAAGGTACTTATCTCCTCTTTCTAGAGGCCTTGGAATATAACCTAACTATTACCTAACTGCTAATCTTGAGACATGTAGAGAGGTCCTAAGGATGAAGAACAAAGGAAACTTTGCAGAAAGCTGCTTAAATATAGACACACATGACTAATTGCCCATGTTCTGTGGCTCCTTGGTAAAGCAGGCTACAGAAGTCTGCACCTCTCATGAAAGTCCTCTGAGTTCTATGGCAGCTCTTAGCAAAGCATCTGAAGTGCCCTTAATTGTTTGTATTCTTAATGCAGAGCCTCTTGAATGCATTAATTTTTAATAGACAACTTGAGTGTGAGGCCCATCAAAGAATAACAAAACTACATCATTCACTGGTTCTTGCTGCTGTAATGATTGTCTTTTGATTTATTTGCAAATGACTAGCTTGTCTGAAGTGTTACCCTCCTTTCTGAAGTATCATTAAAAATTAACATGAAGCAATTCAGCTGCATTTTGTAATATTAAGTTGAGTTGCAGATTTTTTTTCACTTCACTTGTGCAATCTTTTTGCCTCTGTTCCATTTAGTTAAGGACTTAAATGTTTTGACCTAACCATTGCCAAACTCAAGTGTTTGTACTTGTCTTGCTCACTTGTTAAAGTGAATTCTTAACATAATGACTAAGAACAAAGCAGCCAGATTAGTTACTAAATACAGCGCTCTTTTAAATAAGCATTTTATATGGACTTAAGCTTGTTTGTAAAACTGAATTTTGTTTTCCTTCTGCATTGTTAGAAAAAAAGCATTTTTTCACATCCAAGTAAAGTTTTCCTTTACATGAGTCTACTCCAGATAATTTTGCTTTTTGATAACCTGTACAGTATTTTCACGACTATAAGGCGCACCCTTTTGACTAAAATTTTCCCTCGAACCTGGAAGTGTGCCTTATAGTCCGGTGCGCCTTATCTGAGGGACAAAGCAGTGAAAGTTGACAACCCGGAAGTGCGAGCCACGAGGGGGAGTGGCCCCACAGCAGGGCCGGGCTGTGAGGGGGAGTGGCCCCGCGGGGCTGTGGCTGGCTGGGAGGAGGAGTGGCCCTGTGGGGCTGTGCCGGGCTGGGAGGGGGAGTGGCCCCGCAGCAACGGAGCTCCACGGGGCAGGGGAAAGCCAGCATTGGGGCATCCCCCATGCAGCATTGGGGCGGCCCCGGAGCGGGGTGGGGTAGAAAGCCACCGAAATCGGGGCAGCCCAGGGGCGGGGGGAGCAGAAAGCTGCCAAAATCAGGGCAGCCCCGGCGCGGGGGGGTAGAAAGCCGCAGAAATTGGGGCGGCCCCGGTGTGGGGTGGGTAGAAAGCCGCCAAAATCCAGGCGGTCCCGGCGCGGGGAAGGGGAGAGCCGCCAAAACCGGGGCGGTCCCGGCACGGGGAAGGGGAGAGCCGCCAAAATCTGGGCGGTCCCGGTGCAGGGAAGGGGAGAGCCACTGAAATCGGGGCAGCCCTGGTGCGGGGGGGTAGAAAGCTGCTGAAATCGGGGTCGTCCTGGCGCGGGGAAGGGGAGAGCCACTGAAATTGGGGCGGCCGCCGTGTGAGGAGGGGGGGAGCCGCCAAAATCGGGGCAGCAGTGGCATGGGGCCTGCCAACATTGGGTCACCCGGAGCGCCAGGGGACTCCTGGAGAAGCAGGGCCCCGGGGACACTCCACGGAGTGGTGGCAGCCATGCTCCATCCCCGGGGACGTGCCACAGAGTGGCGGCGGGCATGCCCCGGCC
>PYHW01009258.1:550965-565677 GCA_013186435.1 Turdus rufiventris | reverse complement strand
AAAAAAAAAATTAAAAAAAAAAAAAAAGTGCGCCTTATAGTCCGGTATGCCTTATCTGATCTACATGTTGCGAATTTTGCTGGCTGTCGGCGGATGCACCTTATAGTCCAGTGCGTCTTATGGTCGTGAAATTACTGTACTTTCCAAAGCTCCACATAAGATATCATACCTAAACCACAATTTCTTGAAAACTACAGATTTTTGCAATGAAATTAAAAGGAAGTCTAATACAAGTATCCAAATTCCATTCCACAGCAAAGCAAACACTAACGTATTTTAGCTCTAATGTAAGAAACTCTAGCTTATGGGAACCAGCAGTTTAACTTCTGGGTGAGGAACACTGAGCTTCTCTGAGGAGAATTAGTTAATCTCCTTTCAGCTTCAGAAGTTTCGACTGGAATAATTTTGGGTTTACTCCAATCAGCATCTACCAATACATATCCCAGTCGTAACTTCAGCTAGAGCATCCACGGTGATTTAAGACAAATTAAATCTTACAACACATTAGTTTTAGCAATCACTTGCACTGCAACAGCTGTCCCATTATTATTGCTGAGACTCAAAGCTGTAAAGATTTTATTTTACAAAGCAATGCTTCACTAAAAATGTCCATTTTATGTCAGAAACTTGTTATTCTTTCCTGCACTGAACTTCCAGTATCACAAAGTTAGATCAGATCTGAAAGCACCAGTTCTGAAGGATGGGTTTATATATTCTTATTCATTACATTTTTCTTTATGCTATTATTTTGATCAAATTTTGAAAATCACAATTATAATAAATTCAGAAAAATACAGTTGAACACAACATTATTAAAAGTAAAACTAAAAACACCAATGTTCTGGAAATACCAAATAAGCATGTCCTAATTCATTCCCTTCAAGCAAAAGAATCAGAGAATCAGCCTTTAATGCACAGAAAGAAATATTCTGTTAAAACACATTCACAAAAGCTTTAGAAGGTAATTCTTAAGCACTCTGCCTGTGCTTACACTTTCAAGACTTAGAAAGCCAAGTACAACACAGAATTCCTCCTGGAAGGACAAAATGGACTTCCTGCCATTTACAGCATGTAACACAGTAATCCACTGGGGAGGAAAGGTCAGTGTTGCACTTTTGGTCATTACTGAATCATTTGAGATTATCTGTGGTGGAGATGAGAAGAAAATCAAAGCCTATGAGAATGCTGCAAATGGCTTGACGTCAGCCCAGTTTTCATCTCCATCTGTTTGTAAGGTATGTGAATAAAAGCCCTCTTTATGGCGCATGGTTGACCTTTNTTTTTTTTTTTTTTTTTTTAATCCCTGCTGCAAGCCAGAAATTCTAATACCTACAGACTTATGAAATGCAGTAAGAAACTGCATATTTTAGTCTCATGCTGAAGTTTCATATCTGTTTAGTGTTTTAATTTTTTCCAACAGAATCATTAAAACAAGCAGTGCACTTAAATGATAAAGCTTTTATTCTTTTTTGATCAAGATCTTAAAATACAACAGAAAGCACACACATTCAGAGAGCAATTACAGAAAAAGACATATTTTGCTCCGCTTAACTTTCTGCATTCTTTGTTATTACTTGCTGTAGGCAAGACTATAGCATCTCCAAAAATTTTTTTTATAAGAATTCAGGGATGAGGAGGTGTTGGAGTTGTAATTACAGTAATTTCACGACCATAAGGCACACTGGACTATAAGGTGCACCCCCCGAGAGTTGCAACTTTGTAGCTCAGATAAGACACACCGGACTATAAGGTGTATCATTTTTTTGCAGCGAGGAGCCACACAGCGCACAACAAAGTAACGAATTACTGGCAGGTTCTCAATTTGCAAAGTTTTTCGCTGCTTTTTTGCCACTTTTTGCCGCTATTTTTTGCCGCTATATTTCGCCGCTTTTTGTGGCAATTTTTTGTGGTGCTTTTTTGATGCTTTTCCATGGCACTTCCTCACTGCTTCTCGGCGCTTTCCCGTGGTGCTTCTTGGTGCTTCCCTGCAGCCACGCTGCTTCCCCCTGCTTCTCCCTGCCCAGCAGCCATGCCGGTTCCCGGTTTCCCCCGCCCAGCGGCCGCGGCTTCCGCGGTTCCCGACTCCCCTCGCACGGCCACAGCTCCCATGGGTCCTGGCTCAGTTTGCAGACCGCACTTCCGGGTTCACAATTTTCCGAACTTTGTAGATCAGATAAGGTGCACCGGACTATAAGGTGTACTTCCGGGTTTGAGGGAAAATTTTAGTCAAAAGGGTGCGCCTTATAGTCGTGAAATTACTGTAAATCTCAAAACTTAAACACTCAAAAGCTTCAAATGATTAAGGTTGCTAGCATTCTGTGAACTTTGCTGTTCATGAGTTATTGAATCCAGGTTGAGCACAGAGATATGCATCTATTATGAATGCCCTTTTATTTAAAATTAATATACTACATTCCATTTTGGCAATGGCTGCAAAAGAAAGAAAACATAAAAATAAAGGCAACATGCCATTTAAAAGTTTAGGCCCCCATAGTATATATCAATGTCAAACAACAGCGTGTCAAGCTAAGATTCAATTCAGGTAAGTGCCACTGCCAAATTTTCTTGTTCCCAGATGTGCTTTAAGATTATTTTATTGCTTAAAATTTAATTTGTTCCAACATGCGTTTCCATAACAACGTTGGTTAACCCTGCAAATCATTTGGGTAATTGGATATCTTATCTTTCCATTGCTCTCAAATCCAATGATTCTGGAAGAACTGCAGCAGCCAATCAAATTTACAGGCCTCCTGAGTAATAGACTTGCACAAGTAGCCACATCCATCTCCCCTTTACTGCCATATTAACCAACTCGTGACAAACTGCGGAAGTCGACCTTCCAACTGTATTTTAAATTATAAACACTGCCATCACTAATACTCTCATCAAGAGGAAGGAATAGAAAGGTTTATTCTCAACAGATACTTGATATTCAATCTGAAAAGAAGCAATGGGTAGCATTCATTTCAGCAACAGAAATAATCTCTCTATTTAGGCATAAACTTCAGTTTAGCATGACATATAATTAATAAACACAGTTTTTCTTCTCCCTCAAATTTGTACTACTCATTTTAATTGTGAGATCAGTCACCCGCAAGATGATATTAAAACCCCAGAAGACTGGGATGAAAAATCTTTCGCAATGAAAAACACAAAACACTGCCATATCACAAGTAGAAGTGGGGAAAGGAAGAAGTAGCAGAAATATTAACAGAATAAAAATTCAACATTTTAAAGCCACAGAATGCTACACAGTTTCCAAAGTGAAGTTAGAGGGCTTTAATTCAGTACCTAAACTACTTTTATCTGAATCCTCTTAGATATTCGCTTAAATTACAGAAAGGTCACATTAATTTAAACATAAGCTACATATGCGGCACAAAACAGCTACACTTGCCAAATATCCACTATAGATTTGGATCCCATTCAAGTGTAAAGTGACTGGATATATTTCAGATGCCTAATTTCAATGCTTTATAATAATAGAGGCTGTAACTCTCAATGAAGCACTGTACACAACTGCCCATCCCATTTACAGCTGTAAATCCTGTTGAAACAAAGCCATCTGGTAACACAGACTCTGTCAGGATGTCAAAGTGCTCCTTTCACATATCTTCACTATGTCAAGACTCTTCTTAAACTTGGTTAAAGAGGGCAGTTACTACATTTCTCCTTTAATCTAACTTCAGCCCATCTTGCTTAAGCACTCACAACTACAAAAGGTGTTTATCTAAATTTTAGTTCCATTGTTTAGTTTCCAAGGCTAAGCTAACTTTAAATACACACAGAAGTATTTAAAATCTCCTAAGTAAGCACACAGCTTTGTTTTACTTACAAGCTGTTTTCCAGGACACAGAGTTCCCACTTTTATTTAGATTCCATGAGATGCTGAGCGAATCAAAGGCTGACTCCAATCCAGAAGAGGTCTTTGCCACCTTTGCCTCCCAGGACACTATTTTTTTGAACCACCTAGAGATCTGCCAAACATCTCAACAACTAGTCAGGCAGAAAACATTTCTATAATACAAAGTGGGAAAGGGCCAGCTTAGTAGACCACTACATCAGGGAGCTAAATAAACTCAGAGCAGAACAAACCAAAGTATCTGGAGAACCAAGATGGGAGCAGAGGTTTTTGGGAGAAACGTAAGCCATCAATGAGTTCCCCTCTTCTCATCTGATTACACTCTAAAGAGTTATGTTGCTCTGTAAGCAGCATGGTCTCCAAAATTATCCAGCACACCTTGCAGTATTATCTTTAAGGTCAGTAAGAACTTGATTTACTCTGGACAACAGAGCAACACTGCACTACACAGTAACAAGGAGGAAACAGAACAGAAAAAGAGCATAAAAAGCATAAGAAGTGTATCTATCTAACTGCTACACTCCTACCAGGAAAGGGCACCAGTGGCTCTTAATTTAGTTTAGGATGCTATTTTAAAACTACTTCCTATTTTGCTCTCACTCCCATAAGCCACATTGGAATTTCTGCAAATATATTTTTAGTACTTGTCACACTGATACACTTGATTGGGATAGAAAGTCAAGGCTTTTACACTCCTGAAGTACCTGGAATAACAGTTCCTAAAAAATTAGAGCATTAAGTTCTTCAAACCAAGCACATACATTTACAGCATACAAGTTAATAACAAAGCTCTCAGTCAGGATTCCAACCGTATCAATATTCAAGTAAGACTCTAAGAGCAATAGGACTAGAATGTATTTACTAGAACAATAAGTATGCCATCTAATAGAAGAGAAATATTTAAAAAGGGTCTGAATTATGGGGGGGCGGACATTAGAAATAACTACCAAATTAAGTATACCAACTAACTCGTGTACTACTCTACTTAAATATAGTTACACCATTTTTAAATACTTAGTATATTCACAGCTCAGTTTCAAAAAAATCTATCAAGTTAGAAGAACAATTTAAACACGTATTCCTATCAATGCTTCAGGTGCCACCAGGTGACTCACTAATAAATAACAAGCTAAAATCCTTTGACAGCAACTAATGGAACTACCTACCACGCAGGATTTGCAAGGAAGGTGAACATAATAGATATTTTCATTCTGTAGGGGAAAATGTTTGCACAGATCTTTCAGCAAAACTTTGGCAACATGACAGCAAATTCCTTGTCATTTTACTATTTTTATATATTTTGTTGCTTACAGTAAAAAGACCATTTAAATTGTATTCTAATAACCAAGAGTGCATTGAATCTGCCCAAATAGAAACAAATTTGATTAAAACTGAAATCACTGCAGTTTATAATGATTGGGGAAGGAAGGAAATGAAAACCAAGTAAAACTTCAGAAAAGCACATCTCAGTTTGTACGGTCAGCTTTGTAGGACCTGCCTCTAACAAGGGAGATCAGACGGCATTATGAAGAGACATTTTATTTTACAAACAATATTAAGGGCATGGATGACAGTTAATAGATCTACATATGGAGGTGGAAGGGAGAGAGGAAAAACAGGAAGGATGGAATTGCACTGAGACTAAATCCCAGATTCTTCACTGACTTCACACCAACAGGAAAGCATACACAAAGTGGAAACTAAATCCAGTAAGGTTATATAAATATATACAACACATGAACATATATGCCAGTAGCAAGAAACAACCAAAGTAAAACATCTGCTTGCATATTGGAATAGTCAGATTTGATCACCTCATTTAGAAAAGGGAAGATATGGCTAAGGGACATCAAGAGGGCCAGAAAGTCCATGCTGTTTTGCATGCATCTTTACTGTATTAGATTCATTACAAATCATTAATTATAAATTACTAGTTATGTAAGGTCAACACCACACCTTAAACTGAAACCTTAGGATCTTAACTTTTCTATTTTTCAAATCCTGTACTGCTTTAGTGTATAACTCTAAATTGAGTGTTAATTATTGTCTTCACATTTTTGTGAGACAAAACAACTCCTCTAGGCCTGAAACTCAAGTAGGACACCCTACTGCCTCAGATCCCGAAAAGTATAAACAAAAGTGAGTTGGGGTGGGGAAAGAGGGCAAACTGGGGGTGTATTACTTCATTACCTGAAGCTGTAATTGGACAATTAATCCCTTATATGTAAATGGACTAAACTTATACCTGTCTGAAACACTTGTGACCATGGTCCATCAGGAGTGTAGCTCCTCTGGGAGGTTTTTGACTGCCTAAGGTGTACCTATTGAAGACCTTTAATAAATACCCACTTCTATTCTCCTAATCTTGCCTAGCCTCTATTCCAGGTAGACTCTCCAAGGCATGTAACAGCAAACAAATGTGAGGGAGTCAATATCTTCATATTGACTAGATCCAATGAAACACAAAAAGCACATTAGTGAAGACTGAGCAGATAGTGGACACCTTGCAGAACCACAAAAGAGAAATGGATAGGAAACTGAGGACAGTGCCTAACAAAACACAGCAAATGAAACAGCAAAGGACTCCAGCTTAAATACTCAATTTTAGGCATTAAAAAGCCTCTTATCCACAAAAATTTAAGTGAAACAGATTGAAAAAAACACAGCTCAAAATTTTTTCAGCAGAAAAATCTAGAATTATGTGAAGTTCAAAAAGGTAAAGCAATTACAGATAAGAGAGGCAGATGATGTTAACATCTCAGGTAAGAATCTCAGGGAACAACACAAGCAGCACAGCAAAAACTTTGTGGGAACAAGGATAAAACTGCTTGATTATTAAACTATGTATGGATAAAATCATTTGGGCGGTTTTTTTTAACTAAGAAGTTCTGCATTCATGATAGGTCCAGTATTTTTTAGTGCTTCCCATTAACAAGCATAAAGATCTCTTCATTTGTCCTAATCCTCAATTTGCAAAGAGTTTAAAGCTGAGAAAGACAGAATATGCTGGAGAATAGATTCAGAACTCACTTTACAGTGAATGGAAAAATGGACTGAAAAGTAAAAAGGATCAGGATAAAGGCCCATAGCTTGCCTAGACAGCAACATAAAAGAAAAGGAAATAATAGGCCTTCGGAATGAATCTCTCAGTCACAGAGGATCAGAAGTTGAACGTAAGTCAATAATAGCAGGCTAGTGCAGAAAAGGCTGCCACCGCAGTAAGCCATATTCTGAGTAAACCTTCTATGCCACTCAGCATGGCATTTCCTCCTCTGGAGTACTGTACTTCAGCTGGGCAACACCACTCAGAGAATGAACACTTGACTTTAGAGGTATGCAGCATGGTTCTGGAAAGGCAGGGGAATTATTTGCCCTCCTTTTTTAGGGTGAAGCAAATGCATAGTAAATAGCTGAAGCTACAACAGAAAAGACTGAAATTGTAACTGAAGATGCACTTCAACATAAAAGCAAGGACATAAAAGCAATCTGCTACCTGAAGAGCTTGAGGGTTGCTACTACTGTTAAGTCTTTGCTAACATATAGACCAAACATCCTATCAGCAATGACACTGGTATAGCTGATCCTGCTAGGAGGACACAGTGAGGCACTAGGTATCCTACTAGCGATGTGATCCTAGAGCTCGTATTTCAGTTGGAAGAAACAACCTAAAAGCTTTCCATAGGTCTTGCTGAAAATTTTGCATTTGTTTAACTGACAATTTATAGTCACTATCTGAGGCTACAGACAGCTAGCCTAGTTTACTGTCCAAAAGGCAATGGCTGGAAATCTTATAACCAGTCACAACAACAGCAATTCAGAATGACTTTACACCTTAAAGAAAGGTTAATGCTTTACCTTTTTTCAATGAAATAAACTTTGTGGTAAATAGAAACTGTTGGAGAAAAGGACAAAAGAAGGATCTTTCTCTAAGTCATTTTTTCCAAGAAAGTATAGGGTTTTCCTCCCCAGCTTATTTCGAATTTCTATACTTAAAGCTGAGATCATGTCTTGAAGCAGAGAACACAGCATTTCAAGAGGTTTAGAACACTAAAAACAAATTCATAAATAGATGTATTTTCACAGCTCATATAGCCCACCCAGTTTCAGATGTCCTTTCTTTTTCTTGAGCTAATAAAAGCAGGTTCTCATAGACTTAATATCTTATCAAGATGCAGCTCAGCAAGCATACCCATTCTTGCTCCCATTCTCCAAAATGAAAGCTGTATTTTGGTTTTGTTTCCTAATCCACAGAAGCCTTTAAAATGCCACAAATAGAGATGGCAGCATTCTGTTCTCTAAATCAATTTTATCCTCAGCCATCAACTAGATGTTCCAACACAGAGAAAGATCAGCCCTTCCCTTCTAATTCAAAAATCCATACTACCATTGCCCTTGCAAACTGCTAAACAAGCAGTATCGGCAATGCACTTGTGTTCTATAATATATTTACTGCAAATCCCGATGGTTTGCCTTGTAATGCAGCTATTGTGTCTGTTCTTGTCAATACAGTGACTGGTCACCTTATAAGTAAGTTACTTTGACCAACTGTTTACACAAACATCAAAAAGGTTCCAGACAAAGAAAAAAAAGACCAAAGAGGAAAAACAGAACATCCATGTTGCTGAGGAAGAGGGACAAAAAAACCCAAAAAAACCCCAAAAAATAAAAATGCAAACAAACTAAGTCTTAAACCAAAACACAAATTAACCTCCCTTTTCTGTTTTATCACATAGCCAAAAAAGCTAGTTAGCTCAACAGATCTTGTAAGAAGTACAAAACACTTTCAGACAGGCAGCCCTGACACAAAGCTTATAGATAAAAGTTATTGATGGGTGTATGGTAATTTAATCATCAGTGCTAATTTGTTCACAAGGAAAAAATGTTCTGAAAAACAAAGAAAAGGTGGAGTAACTTAGCCAATCCCAAACTAGTAACTAGACTCTCCCAACAGACTCTGCAATGTCTCATTAGACACAGATTATTATCATTACAAAAAATGTTCAGGGACACTCAAACACATTCATTTCCTGAACTGACTCCCCATATTAGAAGTGTATTTTATAAGTAGGCTTGCTAACAACTGAAGTAAGACTCAACACTCCAAACAAAAGAAACCCAAACAGCCTATCTTGATGTTGTCAAGATTCATATAAACCTATGGAAACAATATTAAAATCTCTAACTTGAAAATATAATCACAATGCTTTCAAGTGAAATTGGAATCAAAAAAAGGTTTATAGCATTATTTCACAGGTTTGCAGTATTTTAAGTTTTTGTTTTGTTGGAGGTTTTTATTTGTTTGTACAGCACTAGCACTTCTTTCTTAAAAGAAACAACCTCAGGAAATAACAGATTTTTAAGTCTAACCTGATTTAACTAGAGTTCAGTTAAGATTAAACTCAATTTCAGCAAGCTCTAATCCACGTTTCAATCACCTCCAGCACTATGCCAGAAACAGTTCACTGGTGGAGTTTTGCAGGGGCCTTTGCTGCAACCTATTTTACTAATATGATCAGCAGCACAGCCTAGAAAAGACAGTAACCAGCAAGTAAGAAAACTTGCTCCATAGAATTAGAAAGAAAGTAAACACAAAGGCTGCAAGGAGATGGAAATACATTATTTTATCCATAAGAAAGTGAAAGTAATGGCTAAAGAATTGCAAAGACCTTACAAGAGCAAATGGGCAATGAAGCAATTGTGCATGAAATTAACATTAAATTGTACATAAAATTTTCACACACTAGAAGTAGATATCTCTAGCCATGTAAAATGATGGCTCCTGAGCTTACAATGATCATTCATGAGCAAGAACTCAAATGTGAAAGGAGTCTCCAGCAGTTCAGAATTTCACAGCAGTCAAAAAGTAAAACTCGGAAATTTTAATGAAGTATAAATAAAAAAGTAAGAAAACAAACAAAAAAAATCCAGAAAACAGAAAAAGATTGTAATAATGGATTAACAGCATCCTGAGAACTACCTATAGTTCTAGTTTCTTTATTTCAAAAGTCTAAGTTAAAAAAGGTTGAGTGAAAAGCAAGGAAAATGCTCAAAGAAAGCTACACAACTGTTTAAGCTGGGACTGCCCAACCTGAAAAGGAGTCAGATGAGCTGCAAAAGGTATTAACCTTCTGACTCCATTGAAAATGCAGCACCAACAGCTTCAGTCCTGAGAAGCAGTGGCCATCAAACAAAGACAGGTTCAAAACAAACAAAGGTGGGGAGTTGTCCAAAATCAGGAACAACTTTCTCCCCACAACAGCACAGCAATGGTGGAAACACACAGAGAGCAGTTTCACAGAGGAGGGCTCTGGAGAACAAGTTGAATATGCATCAGCCCCACACTCATGCTGATGAAGGCTACACCTCATGAGAGGACACAGGAGAATGACTGTAACCAACTGGCAGACTCAAATGGTTTTCCTTTCTGTTCCCCTTGTTTGGCAAGGAGAAAGATGTTGCTAAACTGGAGCAAGTCTAAGTGCCACCAGTAAGATGATCAGGCAATCAGAGCACACATCATACCAGGGAGAAAAAGGATTTGATCAGCTTCATGAAGAAGGGAATTTATAGGAGACGAGACCTCACTGCTGACAAGTGATTATGGAGAAGACTATGTCAGCTCCTTCTCAGAGGTGCACAATAGAAGAACAAAAGGCACACAGTGGTTACCAGTGCGGAAAGGCAAACTCCCAGTTGGTGAAAGATAAAATTCTTCACAATAAGGGCAGGTCAAACACTAGAAAGTGTTGCCGACATGTCACGCAATAGTACCTCCAGAAAACTGTTTTAAGTAGAAATTTGATACTTACAAGAACAAAGGTTCTAAATTCAGCTTGACTACAGGATCAGCTTGCAAGAACTTTAAAAGCTATAACCTCCAAGTAATAAGGACTAATCCCTTAAACTAGCTGTTTTGGCAATTAAATGTTGACAAAATTATGAATTCTCCCTACCTTTGTTTTTCCCCTGAGAGGAAGTATGTAAGCAACTGTTGTTCAAATATCTACACTCAAGAATCCGACTGAGAAGTGGGATGCAAAAAGTGACAATAGTAATGTTCGACATAATTGCCATTAGATATCTCTTAAACTTACCCCAAATGGAAAAGTAATTTCATTAGTTCCATTCAAAGCTGTTATCATTTTTAAAGTAGGTACTATGCAGTCTTCTGATAAGTGCCAGTTGATCCAAAATTGATTTTAAAGGTTTTTATTGTATCCCAGTGGTGATCCACCAAGTCTAAAGGACCCTCATTTTCCATTTTGCACAGGAAACACTGCAATTTTAGCTGCAAACACTTAAGTAGAGACAGACGAAAGGCAATTCAAATGCTCAGTGTAATTTGGTATAACAATCAGCAGAAGGATGAAAACCATTAAGCTTTGCCCACCGAATCTGTTGTGACAAAAGGATATTGCACATTCACAAAGCATCTCCATTCTTACTCTACTCCTTAGCCTGAAAGTTACCAGAACTTTTTTTTTACTATATTTTTCCTTCCCCACAACTGAACAGATAGGCAAAGAACATCAACAGACTTTGCAATGCCAGCTCCAGCAATGTAAGGGAAGCATAACAATGTAGCTGGTAGGAATAGTGTTGCTCACTGCAGCTCAGTGAGGAACCTGAAATCTGGCAGATTTAAATGTAAAATGAGAGGTGATCAGGCAGTATTTAACATATGTACAGTGTTTACACTGTGACACTCTTTTGAATTAGGTTCTATATGGAGCTGACATAATGGCATCTGACAACACAGTTATGTGAGAGCCACATGGAGATGTACTTCACAGTGCCCCAAATCTGTCAGATAACTCCTTCACAATAATGTTGGCCTCGAGTCTGAAACATGGTTCAAAAGTCACGAAAGTTGAGGTAATTACTCTAGTCTTTTCTCCTCTTTCAAACTGGCAACTCTATTTGTGGTTGAAATGGCTAGGCTGCTGACACAACTTACTCATTTAGAAATATTTGTAGAATAAGTACATTTTTTTTCAGAGAAAAATACTGTCACAATCAATCCTACCATTTTCTCTTTTAAATAAAAATGGTTTTTGCATGTCTTTTGTGGCTGTGCCAACTGTAAAATGCTCTTGAAACATTCTCTGCACACCACCAAAACCTTAAGGAGTTTTTCATTCCAATAATTAAAATGTAGGAAAAAAGAAGAGAATTAATTTATCTTTAAATCCCTTTCAACAGCAAAGCCATCCTACTCAAAAGCTGCAGAGAGATAACTAAGCTCCTTAATTCCCTCCTGTTTAACCCTCTCCTGAAGACTGATATTCTAATGAGATATCATTAGAAGACTTTGTCCTTTGACATGAAGCATCAGTAATGATTCTGCAGAACAGCCCAGGTTAAAACAGACATGTAACTCCTGTACAACTGGTTAGCACAACACAGCTTTGGAGTTTGTATACTTTTCTATAACAGGCAAGCTACTGAATGACAGGTCTGCCTCCAGGCAGGTCACAGAGATGAAAAAGACCCACCCAAAGAGAAGGAAACCTTGCCATAACTGTTTCAGAAACCCAGACACAGCAGTAGTTTAAGTCTAGCACATGGTTCAGCACTGATGATTTTTTTTCCTGCAGCTGCCTGCCAACGAACAAAAGATAATCTTGCACCTAACCAATCTAGACATTAAATGCACAGGAAACCTTATCTTCTGACTTATGACAGAAGATGACAAGCAGAGCGGGTGAAAATAAAGACACAGTGCCCTAGGAGCCAAGGGCAGCAAATCTAAGTACAGCAGGATTTTTAACACCCAACCAACTCTTCATCTTGGCACCAGCAGTTGATTCATCTGCTTTGCAAGACATAGATGTCACACTGGGGAAAAGTCTCACTTGGGCAGCGTAACACAGAAAAGAAACTGAAGACCACACAATGTTCTTATTCATTCTGCCTTGACACATATGAAAACAACATCTAAATCAACCCGCATCTACCTAAACAAATCCTCAGGTGGTTGTTTCTGTTTCAGGAGTGCAAAACTTGGTCTGTAACTACTCACCCTAAAATAATTTCTAAGAATGTGGTATAAGTGTCTACATAAAACATGCTCTTAAGAAAAAATCTTCGGAATTTCTAAATTAAAGAAGTTTAAAAACTATGCAGAAAAAGAAGGAAACAAGCAAAACTAAATCTAAACCAGACACAAATGTGTCAAAAAGATGATTTTCTGACCACTATTCAGTCTGCGGGTTGAAACGCAGCAGCACCTTGATGCAGTTAGACACAGTAAAGGGTCTGAGCTAGTTTTGTGAGGGAAGCCTTTCCATGGCCATTTCTGGACTTAAATGCAACACATTCAAGTGAAAAGCTCTACCAGTACAGCATGTTTGTGTATGCAAAGTTCACCTCAGTTAAGTCTGTTTATAACAACATTCAAGTATTAACTTTATTTTTAGTTAAATTCTAACAGATTACTAAATTAAATTAAGAGAACTGCTGACACAAATCCATCAGTACAAGAACTCAAACTCATTTACATACAGGCCAACTGCAAGTACTTCATTTTATATAAGTGACTATACCTGAACAGCGATGTACACACCACACCCCCTAAATAAGGTCTGCTGCAGTGTAATTTTGCTTTTCAAACAGCAGCCTAACCAGTCTGAGGAGTTTCGCACAGAGCAAGTGCAGCATCCAAATAGGAGGAAGACCTTAAATATTTTTAAGGCTTGTTCACTGGAGAATTTCCCCATCACTGCATTTTCCAGTAACAAAGATGTTGTCAGAAATGACAATTTTTCATGTCCCCTGATGATGCCTTGCTAGCATTTGGTTATAAGCCATAAAGCAGGAATAATTTCAGCCTGTCAGGAGTCTAGCTAATGCCCAGTTTCCCTCTAGAGAGAATTCCTGTCAAACGTAATGAGAGCTCCAAAGGCCCTTTCTACAACATAATGAGCACTTAGGCCATGCTGGTGATCAGCCAGGCAAAAGCATCAATTTGAGCCTAGCTAAACCCTTGGGGGTAGACGTCACCAGTTAATAAGAATTATGATTACTATCTGTCAAAAGCCTCCTCAGAACTTATCATTAGCAGTGGAAATTCAGAAGAATGTAATTGTTAGGTTTTGATTTATTTTTTTTCCCCTCTTCCTGTAATCTAAGGCCACCTACATACTGAACTGCAACACCATTTGGCATTTTCACTGCAGGCATCTAAATCAATAGCCTTTAACATGAAGGTGCTACTTTTACCAGAAATCAGAATTACTTAACATGTAAAAGCATAGTATCTGAGATTCACATCCAGAGAAATGCATTTATACCTTCAAAAGCCTATTCTTTTCTTAACAGCACACACTGAGCAAGTGGGCATTACTCTTCCCAACTTACATAGATATAATGCTCTGTCATAAATCTTGACAGCTTCCAAAGCATCAACTGCCTACTGGGCACATAATACTAACTGCCATACATACAGAACATTAAACCTTTATATGTATGTTAAGGTCAAAGTGGAAACCTAGTTCTCGCCCACTTTAATCCTGTGGGTTTAATTTATTTTACCTAAAATTAATTCCTAGTTCACTAACTGAAATCACACATTCTCTCCAAAGACTTCCTGAAGATCACATCAATCTTTCAGCAAATGAGCTTCCTATACATATATTGGTTTTCTCACAGATTACAGTATGCTAAGAAGTTGTTGAAGAGAAAAAAAAGCCTCAAAATCACAAAAAGCCACCTCACAGAAAAACTGACTTTCTTCTAGAACAGTAGTCACAAGAAAATTCGTTAAACTACAGTACAGACGTAAGTCAAATACTAAGCTTGCTGTTCCATCTGGTTATTTGGTGCATTATTAAAAAAGACAAAAAAAAAGA
>PYHW01009258.1:526033-536747 GCA_013186435.1 Turdus rufiventris | reverse complement strand
CCTCTCCTCTCCTCTCCTCTCCTCTCCTCTCCTCTCTTTTCACTTCAATTATTTTCTTTCCTCTAGATTTTTCTTGAGTCAACCAAGAAGAGAAACATTCCTAGCAAAAGGAGGATGTAAACATTTAGGGTATTTCCTACACACATTTTGCATTATAAATTCTACAGTCCTATAGATCAGTTCAGAATACGGCATTTAATTTTCAAGAGAAATGTTCTACCTGCAGTGAAGAGCAGTTACTTCTATACAGCTCCTCTAAAAGAGCAGAGGTATTTAATTCATTTAATTAATATGGTAAAGATTTGTCCTTTTTGATTTTATTTACATTATTTTATTAGGAGCTTGATTTTACCCGCCTTTCTTATACATTCTGGTGTGTCTGAATGTATAAAGTCCCCTGAATGCCTGTCTCAAGTCTCCATTTAAGTAAGTAGATTTTTTATTTTGAAATCACACCTAGTTTGAATTAGAGGGCTATACATTTTCTTTTCTTAAGCTATCAATTTCACTGGGAGGAAAAAGAAAGCAAATAAATGTAGGGAGAAAAAAAATCACGGATTGTTGAATTGTCTTAGTCTGAGGTATTATGGGAAGCGAAGAGGCTGTGTTCTAAAGAATTTTTCTTAAAGTGATTCACATAGGGCTCCTGCTGGTCTGGTCAGATGGTGCAGACAAGGTCCTACGTGTCTTCAAATAAGTTTTGAGTATTGGTTGTTTCTCTCTGAACTAGCCGGCCAAACCACAAGACAACTTCTGAATTTTCAATTGAGTGAAACTCCCCACAAGCAAATTGCTCAACAAAGCCTGGCATATTTTGCCCCTGTGTTTGAAAACAATAGGAGAGAGAAACATGTTTACTTCTATTCCAATTTACTTCTATCCCAAGCTGTTGGACACTTCACAAAAGGTCCAAGGAGTGCAGCAGGTCATTTACGGAGTATTGCACCGGGATGGTTGTCTTCTAGTGGTTTCCCTTGAATGTGGGCTGCCAGCTGCAGCCATAAACATCATTGTCTTTCTCTGCCTTACCTTGTTTAATAGCATAAGCCAAGCTGATGTGTGTCCCCATCCCCTGAGTCATAATGAAAGACTTTCAATGAATGAGGCACAGGGCTAACTATAGGGCTCTATGCATTCAACAGGTCCCATTCATTTCAGACGAGGTAGGATTTCATCCTAGATGTCTAACATGTTTTATTTTCAGTAAAATATACTGAATGCCCTAAGATACACTGAGAATTTTCCTTTGTCTCAGAGAGAAAAGCAATCATCCAGAATCACCTATGTTAACCTAACTGTGAAGCACAGCTTTCTTTTCAAGGAACATGGGAAATTGCAGAAATATTGCTGGGTGTAGAATTTTACTGTAGGGAATATTTGCTCCTCTTTGTCCACTCTTTCTTATTTTAAGGTCTTTCATTATTTTGCTGTTCTACATTAATATCTTCTTCTTTGGCCTATGAAGAACCTCTGGGACTGGTTTACTTACTTGCACAAAGAAGTGCTATGACATGGTTTATCTAGAATACTGTACTAGAAAATATAAGCAGCTCTTGAGTTCACAAAAAACAAATTATTTCTAAAGGTATCATGTTACTTGGTTTTGTTTGGGTGAGGTTTTATTGGGTTTTTGGTTTTGTTTTTTGTTTTTGTTTTTGGGAGGGTTGGGGTTTTATTGTTTGGTTTGGTTCAGTTTCTCTTTCATTTGTTTGAATTTTTTATTTCACATAGTTTTCTAATGGGAATGTAGCAGCACTTTAAAAATATAAGTCTTCAAATAAATCAGCTAATTATATTGATAGTGCCCTGAATTTTTATATATCATTGCAAGATATCTACAGTAAATCTCCAGTAAAAATGAAGAAAACATTTATTGACACAGTAAGTATTTGAAAAGCATGAGAGAGTGGAAAATAGAGTTTAATTTATCTTTAATCACTGCCTTAGATATTTGCTTTGTTGAATTATTATTTTTTTTTTTTTTGTCATTGAAAACATTTGAGAAACCATTATATGATGTCTTGGGCCTGGTTACATATTCTCCTACTGAGTGGGAAATTATTGCAGAGAACTGGGCTACGAGCATCTGGCCCAATCCAGGGAGATTTTTCCTCTATAGAAGGCAGATTGTACTGCCTTAAGCCTCTGATTGATCTCTATCTTCTATCTAGTATGTGACTATTAGTTGTCTACTTAGGAATAAGATATATCACCATATGAATATTTTTTCTTTCTTAAATTTTCTGGAAAAATATATTTTATAAATATTTATAAATATTATTTTATAAATATGTGAACATGTGAAATAATATAAAAATGTATTAATGTTATTCCCTGGGCATTAAGTGTGGCAAAATTACAGATAAGACATAAAATATTGTATGATACAGGATATAATTTTGTTTCTTGATTGTTTTGAAAATAACAATTTACTGTCCTTCAGTAAATCAGAAAGTTGTTTATGCATTTTTATATATATATATATGTACACATACACATAATTACATCCATGTAAACATGTACATATACAACACCATAAGATAAGAACTACTGGTCTGTTTCATTCCCAGGTGGGGCATTCAGTGAACCTGAAAAGTTGGGAAGGGAACCTGATCCAGAGGTGTTAAATTTTCACTTTATGCCATGATCCATTGAAGCCAAGCCAAAATAACTTCACTTTTTTTTCTTTCTTTTCCCGTTCCAAACCATTATTCAAAATGCATGTTAACAGTCTGGTTAGAAATGTTCCTTTTAAGAGCATCAGATGCTAGGAAATACTGTTGTCTTCTGTTTTCAGCATTTTATATCTTCTGTTCTTTAGCATAAATGGCAAACTGCAACTGGCACCTGAAAAAAAGTGTTAAAACACACTGGAAGTATTGGCATGACATTGATAAATGCAAACAGTCTGCTGGAAGGAATATCACCTTCATTTAGATCATCTATTTGAAAATGTGAATGTCTGTGAAATAGGCATATTAATGTAGCTTTTACCACAAAATAGATACATGGAGAATAATTTAAATTAAATAATAAATATTTGTTGATATCTTAAGAGGAAAAAAGGTCTTGGAGATAATTCTGCAATTAAGAGTCCAAAAGACCTCAACTTTTTATCATATGATAAGGAAATGTTAGAATGTTCTTCTTGCAGATTGAGTTCCTGTTTCTATTTTTTTCTAAAGCTTTGTCAAAAGTAAGTCAAAATATATTGCTTCCGTTTATTAAACAATTTGATTTTATTGAATGCAAACTCAGCTGTAAAAGTGACACCATATTAAGTGATTCAAAGTTGTGCTTTAGACATTTTGTGGATTTTTATTCTTACAAGTTACTCTGTCCATTTCTGGGGCTATATGATTCAGTCAGGTGAGTTTTAACATCTGTGTTTTTAAATGTGAGACTGTGGTTCCACTTTTCCTCTGTACATACAAATCTGCACACTCACATGCATTGACACAAACAAATGCATCTCAAATCAAAAGATGCTTCATAAGTATGGAGATGGGATTTGTGATCAATTTATGCAGAATAGAAGAAATTACAAAACTATTTTGCTTGTGTTTTCTTAAAAAGGATTTTCTAGTTGATATATATACTTGGTCCTTTGGCTTATTAGATGGGAGGTTGACATGATGTTTTACATTTATAGATTGGAAGCAAACAAGCTGTGAACTTATCTTCATCCTGGTTGAAGGAGAGCATGAGAATAGATTGTTCCGTTGTCTAGGTACAAAGGGCAAATTGTGAGACCACGTAGATATCTTACGTGTGGTTCCCACTGGGTCTGGTCACCAAGAGCAAAGATTTTTGTATAGTGAAGATTTTGCATTTACCAGACTAGTGTTGGAACTCATGTAGGGTAGTGATACGTCTGTATTTTCTATTTTAATTTAAAACTCTCCATTACTGTTTTTAGAATACATGATACTCTTTTTCCCACACCATTCTCTCTTTTCCCATTTGAATTACCTCTGCTGCCTACTTACTGGTGAGATGGGGAATAGATGTGTCTTTCAAGGCTGCAGAAAATTATGACAGCACATACTCAGAAGTTACATCTTTCTCTTCAGCTGTTGCACAACAAAATGAAAGTGCTAGTGGTTCACCAGGGGAATCCAAAGTCTTCCACTGTGATGTAGTCCTTAAGTTTTATGAAAGAACATTGGAACCAATAAATGCAGATAATCCTACACCACTTCATGTGTATAGTGGTATTGGTTTGGTCCCACAAAATAATCATTGGTTGACTTCTTTATTTAACATACCAAGTAACACTCCCAGGTTTCAGGGTAAAAACAGCTACAAATACGAAACCCTGTTTCATCCAGTCTTGTAATTCCAGATTGGGAAAAAAGTCTGGCTTGATGTCTATCCCATTTACTTTAAAGGGAAGTCTGTGAAACAAAGAATAAATTAATCAAATAACTTTTTTCCTTATATGAAAAATATTCTAATTCAGAATATTGTTTTAGTCAGTCTAGATGAAAGTGTCTGTTTTTGTGTTACCACTTAAAACTAATCTTTTACATAAATCTGCTGAATATTCATGTGTCAAAGATATTTTAAGAAAAAGTCAAATGGAGTTATTATTTTGTTGCAAGTAGGTTGGGCCCAGTCGTTTCTCTGCTATTTGTAAACCCAACCCATTATCCATGGGTATCTTAAGGACTAGAGGGGTTTTGTCGGGGAGGATAGGGCTGGTTGTGTCTAGTGATTCTTTCCAATTCAGTAAGAACTTAAAGATCCAGCTGCAGCTCCCTGTGAAAAGTTCTCTCCTTTTGAGGGAAGGTCTTTTAGCAGAAGGAAAAGAAGTCTGCAGTCTGTAAATTGAGTATCAGGGTTCCATGGGTGTTATTCGAGGGAAGTAGTCACAGTAATAAGGTTGGGGTTTACCCCTTTTGAATTTTCTTTTCCCCTAAAAGAATCCTCTTAGAATCTGTTTTGGGGCTGTATCTCTTTCAACTAGAATGCAATAAAAATGTTGGCTAAAAAACCCTGAGTACTTCTTTTAAAGTACTTTTTAAATAATTGCTTTGGAGTATTTTGCCAAGTGCCTAGGTTTTAGCTTCAATTACCTGATTATTGTGTGATCTTTGTAGGAACATATTTATATTTTTCTTCCATGTCATCAAAGATGTGATTTAAGGGGCAAAAGCAAAGATTCATGTGACCGAACTGTTCTTCTCAAACCCTAAGATTCTTCCTCAAAATATATGGGTCTATACTCAAATGGGTTGTGGAAAGGATTTAAGATGGAACTGGTAGCATGCCAAAAAACAGTAAAGGGGCCCACTTGCAATTAGTGGTCACAACTAGGTCACTTCCAGTGTCCTTGCTGTCTCATTTAGATCTTATTATCAACCATGTGCTGAATATTTTGGCGGAAACTTGAAGTCCTTGTAGTGCTTCTGCTAGGAAAAAATATTCAGTGTCTGCTTGTAGTTTTGTAGTATACTGAGATCCCTTCTGGAGTAAGGGTGAAGTAGTTCAACCTATCACAATGAGGAACTCACTGTAATAACCACAAAACATTGAAGAACTGAAGAAATATCATTGGGTGGTAATGATATATTAATATAATTTTCAAAGAGCACACTCAGACCTTTACTGGAAAAAAACAACTATCAAAACACTGTTTTTTTTTAATGTAGTTGAATTTTTCATTTGGCATTTACAACTGCTGAAGTACAGGAATAGCAACCATACTTTATTGATCAATGGAAACTGCTGAAATGGCACTAGCATGACACGATAAAGTGCCAACAAGCACCAACAGGGATCAACAGCAGACTTGGGAACAACCTCTCAGCTTTCTGCAAAATACAGGGGTAGCCAAGAAGTGCACCAAGAGGAGAAGCTTGCTTTTTCAGAAGAAATTGGTGTTGACTTTTCTCTTAAAGGAAGGCTGCCAGTGGTTTCCTTCTCCTTGTGTCAAGGGAAATGCTATTATCCGATACTTTCACCTGCTATCTGCATAAGAGTGCTTTTGATGTAGGACAGTTCTGTGCAGACTCCTCTGTACTGCCCCAATTTCATCTACTTCATGAAAATTTGGGGTGTGTAGTCAGATGTAACCACAAAGATATCTTTTGGTTACTTGTTTTTGTCAAATATTAAGATTTTAGTCAGAAGTTCATGACAGAAAACAGGTGCAACTTAAAAAATGGTAAGAAGCATCTGGTGTACCCAGAGATTTAGCAACTAAGCCAATATGAGAAGAAAGAACTCCAAGCAACACAAATCACAACTTTGTGCTCTTAAACATCTAATAGATCTAATAGAACTGCAGTAACTCCAAATGGAAGGAGCCACATCCACAGACAAATGGATCTGATGCTAACTACCACATGCAACACTGATAATGTGTGGTCATAAGCTTTGTTTTCTTTCTGGTGGAGTTTCTCCTAATCTTTAGCCAAAAACAATCTTTTGCTAGAAATCATAGTAGTTTGGGGAGCATAATCCTGCATTTCTATACAGACTGCAGTGTTTGGTTTATATATGTTAAAAAGCTCTGCTTTATCTATGCTTAAGTATTAAAAACTATGGAAAGTATGAAAAAAATCAAATCAATCTACATTTTAAATCAAATATATCTTGAGCTTTCTCATAAACAGCAAGTCACAGGCATTTCTACATGTTTATATGTATGTTTGAAATGATAAAACTTATTTAATGTGATTTTCTTTATGCTGTGGTTCAGGTCCTACATTATTCATAAAAGTAACTTCTGGGTTTTGTTTTTTTTTTCATATTAGGCATTTTATAAATCTTGACTCAGGTTTCTTAGACCTGTGATGTATCTTAGTGAGAATTAATAAGTTTGTCTTAAATAAGAACAAAAACCCAGTGGCTGTGAGTTGCTGTTATGTGGTAGATGTCAGACTAAATTATCTTTCACTTTGACAATACTCTGTCTACCACGACACTCTTTTGAACCTTTACCAGGTGTCCTTCTTCATCTAGTTTCTGGCATCTGAAATGTAGTATACTGAGCAAAAGCAAGGACCTAGTCTGTCCCTAAGAAAATCTAATTCTTCCGATTGTTTTTGGTGGGCAAAAAGCCCCTCTCTGTCAACCACATACGATGTTTCCTTAGGACTGACACTTTATATAGTAGTCTCAACTGGAATTAGTAGATTGGTCAACAAATGGTCACAGCTTCCAGTATTCAACAATCTTGATTGTGTTTTCTGCTGTATTATTGCTTCTACTTTAAATTTACTTCATTGTCTTTCAGAAATCAACTACTTTCAGTCTCTTTAGTATAAAAATAAACAAAACCAAAAAACCCACAAACAACTGAACAAAACCCCAACCAATATATTAAACTAAACACAAATAAAAAACACCACCAAAACCCACACGATGGCTTGTTAGAGAAGTGCAAGTGCATCCAAATTAATGAGACATTGAAGTTCTGCATCTTTTTGATGTCATCGCTTCTTTATAACCTGTTTCCATGATACCTACCAGCAGATATGCACATTATGAAAGTTGAAAGCACTTACAATTGAAAAATTATTTTTAAAAATATCTCTTTTCCTAAAGTTTTTTGGTTTTTGTTTTTTGGGTTTTTTTAATATTAAAGTGGTCTGGTAAACTTCTCTGAAATTATTATACTCCCTTGAGTTATCATTGCTTGTGAGAACCATTGATGGACGTTGATATGAGGAAATACCAGGAATGACATAGTAGCACAATGTCTCTATGCAGTAGCCCAAGAAGGACATTAACTGTTGAAAATCTACAGCATTTCATAGGCTAAGTCTTCTGGAAGTAAATATTTTGATTGAAAACACAGGTTATTTCCATGTCTTCCGTACACTTTTGAAGATTTTTTTTGCCGTTGTTCAAGGTTCCCAGTTGAAAAGATCCACTTGCTTTAATGTGGAAAAAGAAGGTTTTTCTCTCTCTTTCTCTCTCTTTTTTTTTTTTTTTTTTTTTTTTCTTAGCATAAGTAGAAGGAAGCATTTAAAAGCAACAAAATAGCAAAGTAAGCTATTTCTAAGGAAGCACACCATGCTTCTTTTGTAGCATGCAATATTCCTGACTAGTAAATGAGGGAAAGTCTATGGACACAGTCTACCTGGACTTCAGTAAAGCCTTGAAAGGGTTCTGTCACCCACAGTATCCTCCTGGAGAACAGGCAGTCCATGTCTTGGATGAGTTCACTCTTTGCGAAAAAAAAAAAAAATGCTGACTGGATGTCCCACACCTGGGCCCAGGGTGTTGGTGAATGGAGTTACCAGAGTTCAGCTGACAACCGCTCATTAGAGGGGCTCTCCAGGGCTCAGTGTTAAAGCCAGTTCTGTTTAATATCTTTATTGATGACCTGAACAAGGGGATCGAGAGCACCCTCAGATAGTTTGCAAAGGAGAGTGTTGATCTGCCACCAGGCTCTGCAGAGGATCTGCACAGGCTGTATTGATGGGCCAAGGCAGTGGGATGAGGTTCAACAAAGCTGAGTACCCAAGTTCTTCATTTTGGTCACAAGTACGCTTCCCAGTCACAGTCCCCTGTGGGGGGAGATCTCTGTGAAAATTTCCAAGCAGTGGCTGTCAAGTAAGAAGTCTACGAAAAATAAAAAACATGCCCAAAATCCACAGGTGGCTGGTGGCTGAATAGCAAGGTGAGGCATGTGCCCGTAGGCCCTTCCTATTAGGTAGAAACCCCTCTTAAGACTTAGAAGGGTTTGTGGAGAGAGGATAGGTAAGTCCTAAAGACTAACTGGAGACTGTGTAGGCAGTCCTCAAAAAGCAGAAGTACATGTGGAAGATGTCAGGTCCATCACCAAAATATTGATAAATTTCTCATAGTGCTGGAGAATGCTTAGGAGCAGTACGTACTCAGGCACGTGACTGGCAGAAAACCAGCCTTGGTTTCTTGTGATAAATCTGTCAGACTGCAGATACTGACCAAGGTGATGAAGTGGCCTCCTATACAGGTTGCAGATGACTCCAAGTCAGATGTTGATCTGCTGGAGGAAGGAAAGCTCTAGGCCAGAACATATCCATGGACCAGGGCCAATGATATGAGGCTCCCAGATTGTATTCAACACAGAGTGGCCATGAAAATTAGGTAAGGGCTCATGCCCCCATACACAGCAATGGTGAGGCACACCTTGAATCCTGTGTTCAGTTCTGGGCCCTCGTAACAAGAGACACAATGGCCTGGGGCATGTCCACGAAAGGGTAATGAAGCTGGTTGAGGTCTGGAGAACAAGTCTCATGACTAGGCAAAACTGATTATTTGGAGGTTTTGTACCTGAAATTTCAGGCCCAAACTGTTTGTTAGTGCAAGGAAAATAATTATATCTTAATTAAAAGTGAAATGTCCACAAGTAGACTGATGATTGCTACTGCAAAACCTGGAGCATGGATTGCATTCCTTTTTAACCAGCAGCATAACTACAAGAATATGGTTTATTATCTAGATTGTCAACTTTTATCCTTTGTTTGTGGAACGTAAGATTCAATGTTTAAATAGAATATTTTCTTTCAGATTTTCAGATGGTGATAGCTAGGGTATAATCTATTTTATTAATCCTTCCAGGTTGTTTACATGACTAATGTTCCTGCATCATGCATGTCTGATGTCAACCCATGGCTCTTTTGTATCTTCTCAACTAAGCTTAAAATCAACAAAGAGTTTTTCTATCTTCTCCATATTGCAGTTCACCTTACCTGCCATTCAACTTTTAGAGGGTGTATGAAACTCATTTGGAAACAAAGTAGTAATTTATGTTTACCACTGAGAGAAACAATTTCCTGACTCTCATTTCCAGTAATCTGCTTCTCTGACTAAACACTGTTTTTAAAAAACCTGCCTTCATATGAAAACAATTACAGTAATTTCACGACCATAAAATGCACTGGACTATAAGGCCCACCTCCGGGAGTCGCAACTTTGTAGCTAAGGTGCACTGGACTATAAGGTGCACTATTTTTTTGCAGTGAGGAGCAGTGCGGCGCGCAACAAAGTAGCGAATTACTGGCAGGTTCTCAATTTGCAAAGTTTTTCGCTGCTTTTTCGCCGCTTTTTCGCAGCGATTTTTCACCACTTTTCGGCGTTTTTCCGCCGCTTTTCGGTGGCTTTTTGCCATGATTTTTCGCCGTTTTTCAGTGGCTTTTCACCGCGATTTTTGCCACTTTTCGGCAGCTTTTTGCCGCAATTTTTCGATGCTTTTTTGCGGTGATTTTTTGCCATTTTTTCGGCGGCTTTTCATGGCAGTTTTTCAACGCTTTTTTGTAGCGATTTTTTGACGCTTTTTCGCCGCTTTTCCGTGGCACTTTCTCACCGCTTCTCGGCGCTTTCCTGCGGCACTTCTTGGTGATTCCCCATGGCCGCGCCGCTTCCCCCTGCTTCTCCCTGCCCGGCAGCCGTGTCGGTTCCCGGTTTCCCCCGCCCGGCGGCCACGGTTCCTGCGGTTCCCAACTCCCCCCGCACGGCCACAGGTCCCGTGGGTCCTGGCTCAGTTTGCAAACCGCACTTCCAGGTTCGCAATTTTCTGAACTTTGTAGCTCAGATAAGGCGCACCAGACTATAAGGGGCACTTCCGGGTTTGAGGGAAAATTTAAGTCAAAAGGGTGCGCCTTATAGACGTGAAATTACTGTAATTTCCTTGCTGCTCGAAGCTTTTTATTAGTAATAATATCTCTGTTTACATTTGTTGTAAGATGACAGAGGAGAGGAGAGGAGAGGAGAGGAG
>PYHW01009258.1:496196-525842 GCA_013186435.1 Turdus rufiventris | reverse complement strand
AGAGGAGAGGATCAGTGTGAAAGATGCAATGTGGGGGAAGAAAAGGGAGAGGTAGGCTTGCTCTTGGTGTCTTTCCATGAACTGCACAAACCAAATTCATGACAAAATTCCATATCCTGCTGTCATGGACAATTCTGCAATGCACATGATGAAGAAAGGCTGGGTAAGTTCTACTAGAATTGACAATACTGTTGACATCCAGATCAACCATTTTTATGAAATCCAGTGGCAAAACAAGGGCAAAAGTGTGTAGTTATAGTGTAATTAGGAGGTTATCTTTATTAAACTTTATGGAGGAGTGAAATTATTTTAAAATGAAAAAGAAATAAGAGAGGAAAAGGAATTCTGAGTTATTCTTATGTCTATTCTGACTTTGTCTTTTGACGATTTTGCAGTAGTTGGTCAGCTACTGCTGGAGCCTAAAGCTCTGCCCAGCTGAAGGTCATTGGTTTTTAACACCAGCTTTTACTGCAACAGATGTTGTGTTGGAAATTAAAGGCCTATGCAGTCGAAAATCTGATGAATAGTATATTATCTGATGAATAATGTAATAAACTACTCTTTCTATAATTACTTTTTATCTGCATATGTATGTTTTTGCATTGTTTGGCCTACAAGAGGTACTTTAAGAGTGTTAAGGAGATTTTTCTCTTGTGCAATTTTTATTTGTCTCACTGCGTAGAAGGAAAGTAGTCTCCTCATTGTCATCCTGTTTAAAACAATTTTTGAAAGTCACTTTATGTCAGAGAAAATATGAAGGTGCTTCTATGGAAGACATGTAGAGCAAACCCCTTCATTTCCTTTCCACAGCAAACACCCAGTCTGAGGAGTGCCATTATAAGGGCATTCTGGCAATGTATGGGAGACTGAACATCATAATTTTCATTTCTGTTTGTATGTCAGCCTATCAGGGTCATGTCAGCAGTAGTGCTTTTCTTATTGTATGACATGTTCAGAAGAGGAGTGGCAAACAGAAATACTGCTTTGAATCAGATAGCTGACACCTGGGAATGAATTTCTGGCAGATACTATAAAAATATAGATTTTTAAATAATTTTCTGCAGGCAAGGAGACTTTTGAATAGCGGGACAAAATTTAAATGCCATTGCACACACCCCTTCAATTTTGTCACCACCCACTTTCTCATGGAAAATGTCTTTGATCCTTCTAGAGGAAGTGACAACAATTAAAGCTACTTTTTAGCAGAGTAATGGTATTAGATATGACTCTAGCTGTCCATAGTGAAAATGTACTGTTTCTTTTCTGAGTAGAACACTGTTACACTGTATCAGGACTGCCAGATGGTTATTTTTCATTATGACAAGGCTAATCTTGGCTCTGTGCAATCTAATTCTTGGTGCTAAAATGAAGGCCACAGTTAGAGGGATTTTGAAGAATGTAGGAAGGAGGATGATTTAAAGGGCATTCTGAATTTCGAAATTGTTCCAATATTTTTCAGTCACACTTTCTATCATTTCAACTGCAACTGAAGCCTTGCTCATACTGCAGTGTGATGCCTCATTGAATTGTGGAGGGGTATGGCCTGGCCCTGAGCTGAGGCCACAATTCGTATGGGGATTTGGGACTTTTGACAGCCTTTGGTCTTACACCATGTACTTGGTGAATATGCAGTTTTGTGTTATGCATTGCAGCTATTGGTACAACACAAGCGAAGTGTGAGGACTATGGAGAGCCCTAGAGAGAAAACACAGCTGCCTGAACCTGGACATAGGGAAATTTCAGGACAGTTTGATTTCTTAATTTGTATCTCAGCCTACTGCTTAGCTTTTGGTTTGAGGGACTATTTTTCTTGCAAGGAGCACCTACATCCACAGCTAAGGACATTAGCCTTTCCCTGAGACATCTGGGAAAGCCAGAGTCTCTTAAGTGCATTGGAGGAACAGAGGGGAGAGAGAAAGAGTGGAATTTCATTCCCTATTTTTCCAGTATAGCACTGTTTCAGTTGTGTACCAGTCATCAGAATTTCATATCTATTCTCATAGAGGATTTGTGAGGATACTTTCTTTTTACCTTCTCCGTTTCAGCATATGCAAAAGGTCTGTATGACACAATGTTCACAGGTTATAGTTTAGGAAGGAATACCTTTTTTTCCTTGCCAATCATTACATTATGAGACTTCACTTGGTGTGTATATTAGAAAATCATAAATAATTAAACCAGTCATGTACTTCAGAAGTAATGAGGGACACCATAATGCTTTCAGTGAGAAGCTTGACTTGGCACTTCTTTACTTCTTTGGACAAACAGAATTTCCACTCTAATGTTACTATAATGTTGCTTTCAAGTACAATTCTTATACATATTTCATTTTACCTTGCCATTCTTGGGGTGGATTAAAAAAGATCCTAGGTACATTTCAAGCTCTCTAAGTATTTCTGCATCTTCTGATGAAATACTATTTCATAACCACAGCAGCATTTCTGGGAAGATGCATCTTAACCTTCCACAAATACGAATATATTTCACAAGACTTTTCTTGTTCACATAGGCCTTGGCGAACAAATGAACTGTTGTATCAGAGTTGGTAAGCTGTTCTTGTCTACCATATTATCAGCAAATTTTTATTTTGAGAAGGCATTTTGTTATAAGTCTACTCATAAAACTTTGATGAGGAATCCTGTTTAATGTCCACATTTTCTGGGTAGAAACTGATGCCTCAGATCTTCCAGGATTTCACCAACCGTACATGTAGAGGCCCAATAACAAAAGTAATATTGGAAATACTCTCCTCCAAAACACACTGTTCAACTTCCTTAATGTGCTTGTTTATATTTTTCATGATTGCAGTATGAACCAAGCATTTGACCTACTTGTTGAAACAAGGAAGTATATATGGAAATCAAAATTCAGTGTAAGAGATATAATATCACTGATTTCTATGGGGATGTATTAAGGCTGCATTGGCCCTGAATAGACAAACTTCATTCAGGTACTGAAAGACTGGATAATTTAAAATCAACTTTGCCCTATGAGCTGCATTTAAGTAATGGCATTTCAGTTAGTCAAAAAATAGTTCCTCCTTTTTCCTCTTGAAAGCATATTGTGAGCATTATAAAACTTAATTTAGTGAGCTTTTACACACTTGAGTATTTTATAATATTTTCTTAGAAGCTGAAATGCCATCTGGCTCTGCCAGTCTTGGTTAACTACCAATGAATTAGAAGTTTTGTGACATTTCTTTTTAAATTATATATTGATAAAACACTTCCACAGAAGTGGTCACACAGGACTTTTGATCTGTCTTTTTCCACACTTCAACTTTAAATTGGCTGAGTATTTGTTTTATTACAACATTCCTGAACCATGCAGTCCCTCACAACTGATATATCTTATTTGTCTCTGTAGTGGCTTACAAATGTTGTTTCTACATATCTCTCCCCCTCAGTCTCACTCCCCTTCACTCTCTTCCCCCTCTCCTTTTCCCCTTCTTGATGTGACATGGTGAAGAGCAGAGCTGGTGATACAAAAGGTATTATGGGTTGAGATACTACCAATATACTGAGAACAGCAATGAAATAAGAAAGGTAGCAGCAGCAACAAAACAGTCAACACAGTCAATAATGAAATCTACAGGATAGGTGAACAAGTGATTCCTTTGAAATGCTCCCTTTGCCATATTTACTCAATTAGAGGGACCCTTCTTTCTGGAAGAGATTCCCTTTCCCCCATCCCTGGCAATGACATGAAGCTCTATAGTATAAGTTCCTGGTCTTGACTCCTCCAGGGAAAAAGGAGCTATGAAAGCTGCCTAGCAATAAGAGATCTATCATTCCTTATCTGAGGGGTGAGGAAGGGAATGGTGTAGAGTTCCCTCAGTAATATTAGACATGGGATTGATGCTGAGAACACTAATTTAGAATTAAAATTTTGTCCTGGAAATTTCCATTTATAAGGCAACCTCTCAGAAGCCTGTAAATTCACTTTGTGTGCTGCTTTATGCCAAAGGGGTGCCAGGACTGGTGTTGCTCTTTTTTCCATTGTTGGTTTGCAAGTACAGGCTTGAAAACAAGAATTCAAAGAAGTAATAAAAGGAAAGAGCTTTGTTTCCCGCAAAATTCAAGACAATTCCATGAAAGAATAAGGATTTTTATTCAGAGGTGTTTAAACTGCCAATGAGCTCCTAGCTAAAATCGAGACAGAAATACTGTCAGCATCAATCCTGGATCAGAAGATTAACTTTAATGGCAAAACTGTTGTTCTGAATTTGTTCTTTTACTGGCCAATCATATTAAAAAGCATTCTAAGTCCATGTTTGCTTAGACCAGCATATTTTATTATGTGGGATTTGCTTTTTTTCTCTTAGATACATTTTTGTGGCAAATCTTTTTAACTGTTGTTGTTGTCGTCTGTGCTTTTATAAAGTCCATGAGTGTACATTTCTAACTCTATCCTGCTTTACAAGTTACCTAAAGTTAATGCTAAATTTCTGTGTCTTTTGAAGTGAAGATCCTGTTTGTTTGGTTATCACTGTCAACTCTAGGGTGTACATAACTGCACTAGAATACAAAGTGGGAATTTTAGTTCGTTTTTTAAATTATGTTATTTTTCAATACTACTATTATGCTTTTAGGGTTTTTTTTACTCTGTTGTATTTACATGCAAGATTTTGCTGAAATAATGCAATATTATGAGTTTTGTCCCACCTCGCATCTCTTTAGGTCACAACAAGCTGAAAGAAACACCAGCCCATTTTCAAAGAAATAAGAACAGTGCAGACATCTGAAAAATCTTTTTAGTATTCCAAATCTGAACTGAACAACTTCTTTTAAATGTTTCGTTATAGTTTTTCTAACAATCATTCACCAAAATACCATATGTTGCCAATAAATAAGCCTTCACTAGATAGCCATTGTCCCCTACAACAGACACAAGCACTTGTTAATTAAACCTAATTAACCCAATGGCATACGTAGTAGAAACACATGCTGACTAATTTGCTAGCCAAAGTCGGCTTGGGCAAGTCTTCAGCTTTTGGCAGATAGCTGACATCTCAAAGCCATGTGCATTAAGGAGTAAAAAAAAGTCAGGCTATTTGGGAAGAAGGATGTGAAAAAGGTCTGTGTACACAAACACAACCCTTATGTCTGTACAGATGTAAGTCTAATTTTTTTTCTGTGGCCTGAGAGCCAGCAATAGATCAAATTGAGAGAATTCAGTCATAGAAAGTGTTTTAGAGAAAAGACAAATAATTCTTCACCACTTTTTTTGATGTGGCTATGGAGAAGAAACACCAGAGGATATATGACCAGAAGTATTGTGCCGTTGCAAAGTCACAGCCAGTCATATTGCACCTCCCAGTGAGATGTCAAAGGCTGACTCACTAAAAGTACCTGCTAATCAAATATTCTAACCCATTCAAAAAATATAGAGAGTTTTTATAAAACCATATGCTCTTGGTTCACAGGTGAGCTTTCAAGATCCCTAGCAGGTCCCTTTAGATAGTTTTCATAATTAGATTAATACTGTAGGATCTGTATCACATTTCAACACATTTGACAGGAGAAACAATAGGGAAGCATGCATAAAGCTATGCCACAGTTGTCATTTTGCTTTAGAGTTAACACTATTGACACAAATATGACTCCACTTTGTACTCGTTTTTTTCCTCCACCCCATTCAAACATCTCAGCTGCTTGGTTAATGTCTTATTCACCCAGCTGAAATTATTATTTCAGCTAGTTCTCTTGCAGAAACTCCAAGCACTGTTACCTGGGGCTGTCAATGTGGAGAAGACACCCGCAGTTACCAACTCCCTGTGGGCAGTGGTGGAAAGGCTGTCTTAAGTGATAGGGCACATTTGTGTTTAGAGTGTTAGTGGCTTTTTGTGCTTATTGATAAAGTTGTCGCATGGTTGTCATGAAACAGTGCTTCTTCCTAAGCATACAGTATACGAAACAGTGCAGTGGACTTACAGTTTCATGAGGTCATGTTCCTATTTTAAAATAATTCTTATTTTGATTCGTAAATTTACTGGTCTCATGCCATACCCGCTGCTTTTTAGAAGTTGTGAGCAGCAAGATATCGTGAGCAAGCTGAAAACATAACTTCGAATACAAGAGACAACCATGAAACAGAAACAAAATCTGAAATATTGATATGGAAAATATGATTCTCTTTTGCCACCACCAATCATTGCAGTTTCTTATCCAGAGGTAAATTTTTATGGTACAAATTGTTAATAAGACTGAAGAATAGCAATACAATTACGTATCTTCTGATATTATAGTTGTCTTAATCTTTCTGTGTGAATTCATTCACTTTTCCAATGTCTAGTATGACATTTTAAGCCCAATTCAATAAAATGAAGGATTTTTTTTTTTCAAAGCAAAATATAATTCAGATGTCTATGTGGCCAAATATTTGTATGAAATTTCCTGGATTTATGAATATTATATAAGGAATATTTATTAGTTGGAAATTTCAATTAGCCTATATTTACATATGCAATATTAAGCCACAAAATTGCATAAGTTTCCAATTACTGTAAAATAGCTAAAATTATTTACAGTGTCTGAAGTAACAGCAGGAAAATTACTGCATTGGAATAATGGAACAAAAAACTTCTGCAATAGCTGTGGATTCCTTAGAGGGCTGATTTACACATAATTCCCTTAACTCAGGAATCAAAAAAATCTTTGCAGTCATTTGAAGTTTAGATCAGATGACAAACTGGATCATAATACCACCTCATACAGAGTGATCGAAGTTTGCAGAAATGTGCAAACAATTCTTCCTATTGAAAGTAATTTGTTTTCCCTCAGCATACAAAAGGGAGATTACAACAGATCCAGGAATTTCCATTGCAGTTTTACATGAATATGCTGCAGGAAAAGTTAATTGCTAATATTTCTTTACCTCTCCTGATTTTTGCAAAGCAGCAAATGAAATAACTTTTCCAAACCACATTTTTCCCCTCTGTACAATTTCAATAGACACAAGGACAAAGTTAAGATGACAGAATATGTATTAAAAAAACATTAGTACTCATTGTTTTCTGATTTGTTTTTTCTTCTCAGAAGAATAGCTTCAAGATAAATCCTTAGCTCTGTTTTCTACAGATTATAGGAAATCAGCATTTGACATGGATGACTTAAAATAGACTCTTGGTTATAGAATTAGTAGCTAGTCACAAAAGATTTTAGTTGGCAATGTTTTGGAGACAGATATTCAAGAAAGTTATGCACTTCAGATTTTCTAATGAATCTTTCCTGAAAGTTTCTCTCTTTTACTTCATAACTTATCTTCACATTATATGCTTACGCAAACTATTTTTAAAACACACTTCATTTGAAATTCATTTGAAAATAGGCCGCAATAGCTTGTGTAAAATCTCTGTGTATCTTGTGCGAACTGTGCATAAGACTAAATTGCTTGCAAAAGAACAGGTTTTGTTTTGGGGGATTGCAGGTACAAGATATGCTTAAAACTATATGAATTTTACTGACCTCTGAAGAACTTTTATAATATGTACTCTCACAAAATATTTTCTTGCATGCAGGTGCAGGTGAGGTATAGTGGCTTTTATTGTACCATTAATGTAATGTCCATTTCAAATCTCTGATGGATAAAATTGTATTTGCTTTAAAATGGAGGGGTTTTCCTCCTCACTGTAGCATTTTCATTTTGAATCTGAAGATTTTTCACAGAAAATTGACCACAGATTTCCTCAGAAATATCCTTGCTTTCAAGTCAAAATGACCATTCAATAGAAACCATTGTAAAGACAACACACATAACCAATGGATGGATAACCAGAGGAAGAGAGACTAATTTGAATATTTTGGCATATCACAGCCTGATCTTTTTTTTTCTTCAGGTTTTCAGTTCATAAATATTTGTATAATTTCTATTTTTCATTCCAAGATGAAGACAAAGAGAAGTGAAAAACTTTAAAAGTCTTGTGGCAATTATCTTCCAAGCACCATGGAGAAATTTTACTATACTTCACAAGCATTTTCATCACTTTTCTTGAAAAATACAATAGATGTTCTAAGATTAGCTATTACATTTTTTTCAGGTTTTCTTACTCAAGAAGGCTATAGCAGCCTTTTTTCATGATAATCTACCTGAAGATGGTGAAAGGATCATTGCTGTATGATTAAATTTAGCTTGAGCAAAACAACTTGATCTGCTGCTTGTCAGCAGTTTCATCCCTAAAACAGAGTATAGTGTTAATTGCATAGGAGCTTGTAAAAGTTTGTTTTGGTCACTAACTCTTTGAAGATTTTAAAGACATGTTAATAGATCTTTGTACCGTGCATGTGGAAACTATTCACCTAGTAAAGCCCCATCCTATAAATTCCTACCTATAGAAGCTTATTTGGTTCTGTAAGAATTCTTCTTTGTGAAGTTCAAAAAGGCTTATAGAATCAAACACAATAATTTTAAAATTATACTCAGTCTTTAATTATTTCTTTCCCAAGATGAAAATATAATCACCCACAAAGTCTGTGCTTTCTAAATTATTAAGTCAGTATACAAAAAAGGCAGCATCTGTGTGTGTGGGTTGTGGAGGAGGAGGAGCTAGAGGCATGAATTATCCAATAAAATTAATTTTGCTTAACTAAACTGTTTTATCATCAGTTTGTTTTTGGACCTGTGATGATGCATAAAATTATACAAGAATAATCAAGAACTTGATTTGAAATGACAGCCTTGATTACTGGAGCTAGCATAGCAAGCAGCTTTCTGAAGAAGATCATCTTAATTGTAGATTTTCTGTTACCAGTCACTTCCAACAAATCTCTTAACCATTTTAAAGTCTTGCTTAGGTAGGAAGGTCAACTTTCTGACTGCCAGGAACGAGAGTTTTACAAGGAGGTGAGTACTGGTCTCAGTTTCCTTTCCAAATGAGGAAAACGTTGCTGTCTGTGCTCCTGAAGCTGACCAAAGAAAGACAGATACAGTGTTTAATGTAATACAGTCTTTTAATCATTACAGTTTGGGTAACTGGCAGCAATCCTTGAAACAAACTGATAAAAAGCTTATCTATTGCAAAGCAGTGTTTTGAAGAAGTTTTTTCTAGTATCATTGCACTGAAGAAAACCAGAGTCCTTTTGAGTGTATGACACATAGAAACAATCGCTGATAAAAGTAATGCAACTGGATACTGGTTATTATAGAGAGAAATTATTTGAATGCATTGCACAGTATGCCATGTAACTGCTTGAGTTTGTATGGGTCTGGCTGGGATAGAGTCAACTTTCTTGTTAGCAAGCATTAGGGTGCTATACTTTGTGTTTAGGACTAAAACACTGTTGAAAACACACCATTATTTTGTGTATTACAAAGTATTCCTAGCACAATGTAAAGGATTTATCTTTTTTTTTTTTTTTTCTTTCTCTAGCTCCATAGCGAGTAGTCTCAGGTCAAGCAAGAAATTAGAAATGGTCACTGTCAGAGCAATTGACTCAAATTGGCCAAAGGAGTATTTCATACCATGTATTGTCATACTCAGCAATAAAGCTGGTGTAGCAGAAGAAAGTGTTGTTTGGGGATCTTATGTTTTCTGGAACAGCTGCTACTCAGAGAGTGGCTGTACATCAGTGTGCTTGTGGGAGGTGGTGATTGATTAATTACCTTTGCATCACTTGCTTTTTGTCTTTCCTTAATTTATTAAACTGTTTCTTCTTTAACCCATGAGTTCTTAATTTTGGTCTTTGTGCTGTTCCTCTTGGTCTGCTGGCCAGGGAGCAGTGAGCAAGTGTGGGTGCTTTGCTGCTTACCAGGGCAAGTCCAAAACAGTTATACCCGCAAAATAGTTTTCTTGCTCTCTCAGTGGCGTGTGCTTTTATTGGAGAAATAGGAAATGCTTGTCTTTTGAAAACACACAGTGTACTTCTGTTATAAATCATGGCACATGAAGATTACCTGATTCCTTTCTCAGGTGTGAGCCTGTGTGCCTTCTCCCCAAATTGCACACACACAAACATATGTATGTATCTTCAAACAAACTATTTAGTGAAACTGCTTATAATTCCTATATCCCTATCTTCATCAGAAAAGAAGGATTCTAGGCATACAACAGTGACCTTAAGCCCTGAGTACCTTGACTGATGCAAACTTAACCACTAAAAATCTATTAAGCTGGATAAAGGATTACCTGCCTTTTCTGTTTTTTGATCTTGAATTTTGACTTTTTTTTTTTTAACTAATAAATTGACACACTTCCCCATGTTTATGAAAACTCATATGCATTTTCCCTGACATCAGGAAGTGTTCTAAGCATGAAGAACATTTATTTGATTTAGAGATTTTATTGACCATAACTAGTTTTCTGTGTTTTGTTTGGCACAACAGCCTTGGTGGAGTGGCTTCGTGGTTGAATTTTGCAGATTTTGTGCAACCAGATCCACACTTAATGATTTAGTCTGGCAATATTTCAAAAACAGACAAAATGTATGCACTTTTATTTTAAAGTCTTCTTTTCTAATTTGTGGCTTTCATTTAGGAAGCATTTTTTTTAATAACACAGTATGCCCTTTTACTTATGGATAGCAGCAGCCTGCCAGGAATGAAGGCTTTTTGCAGTATTTGAAGTTAAGCATGTGTTTACATATAATAATTTGTGAACTTTGTAAGTATTCCAACTGTGGACACTGCAGAGTAGAAACAATTTTTACCCAGTGTGCAAAGACTCAGAATTTGAGAGTGTGTAAGCACAGCAGGATATGTACACAGTGATTTGTAGATTTTCTTGTGCATCAAGCAATGCATGCAAGTTCCAAGAGGAAGATGTGGTTCACCCTAGATGGGTTATGGTGCAAGTGTCAGACTCTTAGCTGGGAACCTCTGAGGGACAATTGGAGTGAAGTTGAAACTTTTAGAAGATAAGGCATATAAATTATTGCAAAAAAAGTGCGAGGAATGAGAATCTAGAATTGCCCCTCTCTTTTGTCTATGTGGAAAGCATAGGAGACTAACCTTTCTGTAGAAATGTTGGACAGAGTAATTTCATCACTGCAAGATCCCTGTAGGATATAGTTATTTCTACCATATTTTTCAGCATCTAGACACCTTTAAAAAGATCTGGCCTACACTTCCCAAAGAATTTGCTTAGATAACTTAACAGGCATTAGACTAACACCTAAGTATCATGATTTCTGTCCTTTTAAAGACTAAAGAAGTTTGGACTTACTGACCAGGTAAATGCCCCAGTTGAGAACATTGGAGCTCATTGATGTCAGCAGTGGAATAAAGTTAATAAAAATGAAAATATAAACTAACATAACATAGTACTCCGAGTGTCAAGCCTAGCATGGAGAAAAATTTTGGAAAGTAGTGGCATAGTTCATGGTTTTCTCAAACACTCAGTGCTAAGTCCTAAGTACCATTCACTACCATTTGTGATGTGAACAGACCTGCTTCTTTGAATTTAGGTTTTAGGTACTCATGCTCTTTGAAAGTACCTATTTGGTGACCTGGAAAAAAGGAAATAGCCTACAATGTTGCATTTCTAAAACTAAAACAATTGACAAAGAAGCCTGGTGTTTTGGTTTGAAGAACGTCCAATTTAATGATACTTTACATTATAAAAATGTATTTTTATTGATACAGAACATGAAGTATTATTGGGTTTTATACCCTATTACTTTCCTATGGAGTGATAGTAAGCTCTGCAAGGAGAGCCTGTGCCATCAAAGATGTGCTGTGCCAACACAGCACAATGTGGTATCTTGCAAAATAGCCTGCTTACTGACAGACTGTGCTGCAGGGAAGTGATGGCGCTGTATTGACTCAGTTCCATCTATAATATCACTGTATGTCACTGTACTTCATACTTTGCAGTTCATAATTTGCCCTATCCATTGCAATATGCTAGCATGCAGCCCTAGGTGAGGGTCGGAAAGCTTCTGCATAAAGTCAGTAAAAATGGATGAATACCTAACACTTCTGCACTTATTTCTCATACATTTTTCATCCTTAGGTGTCTTAATTGCCTTCAGATGGTCATTAAACAGCTATGACTGATATCTGCTATCTGTGATTTTCTCTTAGCCTTAGTCTTATATAAAAAATATAGTCTTAGGTTTTGTCAGGGTTCTATTCATTTTTAATGTATCCATATAAAAGTTTGATTTGTTAGTGCAATCAAAGCTCTTGGTCTTGGAAGTAGGAACAGAAGCTGGTAAAAATTGTGAAGACCTTTAGTTTTCTTTCCTACTCTTACACTACTTTATGCAAAGAGGATTTCTATAATGGCTAATAGGCTTTAAAGTTATTTTGTTTCAGAGTACTGGCTATCAGTCATGGTCTTTATCCTGACATATTTCTCTTAGATACCAAGAGACTGTGCAATGAGCATGATAAAGGTCTAAACATTTATCCTTTCTCCACATTCTCTGATAAATCAGCTTTATGAGCAGAGTGTGTTTCTTATGTCAGCCTGTGCAGTTAAGTATGCAGATTTACCCACAGACTGATGTCTTTAACCTTGGTATAATTTTGGAGTGTAATGCTCCAAGTAACATTTGGCTCTCACACTAAGGCAAAATTCTGGGTCTTCTTTCATCCTCTTTGTAGCAAGCCAAGAGGGAAGCCAGTTAAAGGCAAGCATCCATTCCCATTACTGTCCTTCATGGGAATACCAAAGAAGATCTGATTACTATGATTCTGAAAGACATAAATGTGACATAACTGTGGAGTCATGCTGCATCAAACAGCTACAAATATAGTGTTGAAAAATAAGCATTGCTGTCTCTCTGGAATTTTTGAAAAATAAAAGCTAAGTCCCAAAATGACTACACATAGTTCAACATCTGGAATGTAAAATGGAGGGGTTAATTAAAAAAAAAACAAACAAAACAACAAACCAAACCAAAACCAAAACCAAAACCAAAAAGCAAAAAAACCACAAAAAAAAAAAAAAAAAACACCCCAAAAAACAACAAAATAGGGATGGGAAAATAATCCATAAAGTTATACTATTTCTGAATTATAATAGAAATATTTTGTGTAGAAAATGTAAACATAAAAGAGGTTTATGGTTCAGTTCTTCAAGGAAGCATGGAAGTCATGTGAGTAGCGGTTCAGTCTTTCATTCTTGAGGTCTTCAACATTCCTGCTGAGCTGCTGGCCTTTTTCAGACTTTCATGCTCTGGTTTCACAAGACCACAAGGTTCACAAAGCAAGCTGTCTGCAGAACCACAATCCAGCACCTTAAGGGAAAATGGTACAACAGGTATGCTACCCAAGCTTGTTGGGCTTTAGGCTGTAAAGAACCACAGCTGTTGTGCTGTCAAGAGAAGAAATAGTTTTGCAAAGTCATGCAAAAGTTCATTAAAATTATCTTTTGTTCTTCCTGTGACACAATAATGCCTCAATCAAACAAGTGTTCTGAAAAAACTGCTTTGTTGGAAAATGTTAAGCCTCAAACTGACAGTCATACAACAATATTTTTCAGAATTATTTTCCAAGTTTAGTGGCCTTTTTGAGGATATTTGAATGAAGGAAGATAGTGAAAAAAATTGTTCATATGGTCACATACACAAGTCAGCCATGTTAATTGCTGAATTTTGAAAATCCAGCTGTCAAATGAAACATTTCTGGAAATTTTTAGGAGTAAATGGTATAAATCAATATTTAATCCCAGTGAGTTCCAAGAACAACAGCAACAGAATTAACCCTCCTATTGGAGCAACTGCATAGTATATCAGTTCTATAAATATTGCTTCATTGTTAGGAAAATATTTCCATCTAAATTAATTTAAGAAGCTACACTGGGTTTTGTTTCTTCCTTAGACTGGTTTCCAGAAATCATCCAAGAATAGCCCACAATATTTTTGGATTACTATAGTTGATTTTCAAATGATCAACACATAATAACTCCCACCAAAGTTGTCCATGACTTTGCCATCATCACTGCATGATATGAAAGTTGAGTGAATACTGAGTGAAGAAGTCTCTGGTGGCTGGTACTTACTAGTGAGCAAGAAAGAGAAGTTAAAGGTCCCATAGATGGTAGTCCCATGGCATTAACCAGATAAGAAACATTGTTCGTAGGAGGAAAGAAATTCCGCATGTATCAAACAAAACTCTGTAGAAGATTTTTCCATTTATTACCATAATTTCAAAGATTCAGATTAATTCAACTAGACATACATAGCCTTCAAGCCTTCCTTAATGTTTCTTGATTGGACTACAGATAAAAAAAATTGCAATTGCCCTTAAATCCTTTATGGAGATACTTTGATTTTTCTTTATAAATGAGATTTTTCTTTTATAAGTTTTTTATAATGTAAGAGAATAATTGAATTGTGTTTGAAGATCATAACTATGTTTGAATTTAAAAATAGAATTTCAAATACGTTAGCTGAAAATGAACTGCATCTTCAATAATTTTAGAATTTCTGGCTGGTCTAAGATCTGAGCAATATAAGATACTTTGGTTAGACATCCATTCTCACTTATAACTATACTGTAGAGTAACTTGAAATGTTAAGAAATACAGCAAGGAACTTCTGACAGTAGATGACTGCTTTCCAAAGAAACCATGAAATTAAAGCCTATATTTACAGTTGGTACAATTTAGAACCTGTATTACAAAGCCAGGTTATTCTGCCAAATATGTTGGCAGAAAAACCAATTATCAAATACCTTCCATGTGTCCTTAAACCTCTAATAAAACTGTTGAAATCAGGTTTATATATTTCCAGATTAATGTAATTTGATATCTGTGTTGCATTGTTAACACTTTTTGTTTACTGTGTAGGACTCTTCACAGTTGTGCAAAAGGACTTGGTGAACTTAATTTTTAAGCATTGGATCAATGCTAAACTTGCTTAATGGAATCCCAAAGGCATTGGCCACATACATTGGCTGTACAACAAAACTGCCAGATTTTTGAAGGCCTTGTTCCTGGGTCTAAAAGACCCAGTTCCAACATCTGACTAGTGATTTTTTTTTCACTGCTTCAGCTGAATCCCTATGCATCTATGTGGCATGATGAAATTCATGCAAGCATCCTCAAAGAGGTAGCTGGTGTAATCACAAAACCAAAAGTTATGGAGAAGATTTTTCTTGTAAATACTGAAATGCTGAAAGACAGCACAGCCAGCACAACAGGACTGAAAGGAATACTGAGCAAATTCGCAGATGATGCAAAACTGGTAGAAGTGTTGACTCCCCTGAGGGCAGGGAGGCCCTGCAAGAGAGACCCTGACAAAGGAGGGGTCTGGACAATCACAAACCATATGAAGTTCAGCAGGGCAAAGTGCTGGATTCTGCCTCTAAGATGGGGCAACCCTGGAGGTGTGAACAGGCTGGGGAACGGGATGCTGGAGAGCAGTGCCATGGAAAGGCACCTGGGGGTCCTGGTCGATGGCCAGATGAACCTAAGTCAGCAATGCCCTGGAGTCAGGAGGGCCAACCTTGTCCTGGGGGGCGTCAGGCACAGCATCACAGCCGGCCTTGGGGGGAAGCCTCACTTCATCTGTTCAGCCTGGACAAGAAGAGACTGAGAGGAAGTCTCATCGCAGTTGCATCTTCTTCAAGGGACAGGTATTGATCTCTCCTCCATGGTTCCCATGCTCAGTGACTGGACTAGAGGGAATGACCAGAAGCTGTCAGGGAATGTTAGGCTGGATGATAGAAAAATATTCTTCACCCTAAAGCGTTTGGGCAGGAAACAACTTCCCAGGGCAGTGGTCACAGGTCCAACCTGACAGTGTTCAAGTGTTTGGTCGGTGCTCCCAGACATATGGTGTGACTTGAGGATGGTGCAGCGCAGGGCCAGGAGCTGTACTCAATGGTTCTTCTCAGTCCCAACTCAGCTAATTCTCTGATTCTGTTTAGGGTTAGACAACCCAAATGTTAATGGCTATGATTCTCCTTCTGGAATAGAAAGTAGAAATAAAACTCTATTTGTCTGGAGGATTGTGACATGAAAAGGTGCAAGGGCTAAACAATTCTCACACTGGATCCATTTTGGATGTGCTACTGCTTTTGAATTTCAAAATAGTAACCTTGATTCTCCTGTCAGCATCAAGGCATCCCATCTGCTCCACCATTCACTGTTAGTAGCCACCTGCAATGGGAAGTTAACATATCGTGCCTGTCTGTGCTATGTTGCTACCTACCTAATTTCATGCCAACAGCAAACTCAGGGATTTTTACAGGGACAAAAATGCAACTGCTGCAGCAACCACATGTTTTCCATCACACAGGGGGAAAAAATAAGGTCAGTGTGGTCTTGAAGGGTTGTAAAGCTTTAGTCTGTCTGAATTATTTTATGCTTGTGAAAGTTAAGCAGATGAGAAACACATTAAATAAGATGACAGAGTTTAGATTATACCTCCTCTGCTCCCTGTGCCCCTTCCAAGTCCTTAGATCAGTGCATGAATTCCTCCCTCCATTTCTTTTTCCATTTTTTTTTTCTATTTGTTAAGATGCTGAAATCTGCTTTGTGTGATTTATGAAGGAACTTGAAGCGATTAGTTTCACAGTGCATGAAAATTCCTCAGGTTCAGAGGGATGTCCAATCTGTTACACCGTGAGCCGTTGACTGGATGAGAACATGAGCAGCTCGGAGCCATAAGGAGATTGTGTTGAGTTATTAAACACTTGTGGTAAAGCTGCTTATTGTTAATTCCCCAATGTCCTGCTGAAGTGATCGGATGAGATCAGATCGGATTAGATCAAAGAGCCTGGGAAACAGCCTTTCGAGCAGATTCATTTAATCAATAAAGAGGTCTCCAAAGAGAGAGAGAGGCAGTACCAGGATCACGAGAGATTAGAATAGGGAAAATAAGAAACAAGAGATTATTTTTCTCTTATTTTTAAAATGTAATTCTGTAAGCCAAAACATGCTTTTGTGCGTGTATGTGTGAGTGCAGAAAACAGCCAAAAAGGATACAAGTGTTCCCTTACAACTTCATTACTAGGCAGACAGTTTTAAATGAAGTATTTTGCAATACAGTAATACTTAATAAGTCAAGAGACTGTAAAAGTATTATTAAAGCAATCAGTGCCATGAAATACCGACAGTGAAAAAAAGAACCATTAACAGCATTTCAGCAGAAGCAATTTTTGTTTTAATGATTTCTTAAGAATAGGGGATTCTGGGTGGGTTAATGTGTACATTTTCTGATCTTGCTTTCATCTAAAAGAAAAAAAAATAGGAGCAAAACTTAATAACATCACCACCAACAACCCCCACCCACCAGTATTGCATCAAGATCAGAATGTATTAAATTAATAACACTGGCAGATGTTGTGGAATGTGCATTGTTATAATACATGTAATTATTGTACAACTGCTGCTGTTAATGCTTGTACACTGAATAGACTTGTATATAATTACTTGCAAAACCTTGCTAAATCTGTACTAAAAGCTAGAAACTGTTAGTAAATGTTTAGAAAGTTAACCCACAGAAAAAGGAGGAAAAAAAAAGAAAATATGAAGAACAAGGAATCATTTATTCTAACAAAGCAATAGTATAACTCCTTTCCATTTCTAGAGTAGCAGAATTTGGCTCAAAATAATTTGGAGTGGGGAACACATCTCTTTCAAAGATTATTAGCCCTAATTGCTTAATAAAAAATTGCATCTACTTTCACGGGTTGTAATTTATATTCAGAGTCAGATAAGGATACGTATCTATAAATCCCTTCTATAAGATGTAATTTTCTGTCTAGATAGGCTGATGACTTTAGGCCCTGCACACCTTTAGCAATTGTTAATTACTATGGGATGGTTTAACACTGTTTTCCAAATCAGCATGCATGCATTAAATGACTGCAATCTAATTTGACATATTATTAGTGACAATTATTGTCAGAGATAAATTAGATTGAACAGAAAATAACCTTCATCCTTAGCATGTTTTAGCTCTCAGAATTAATGTGATTTGGTGAACACATATAAATAAAAATCTGATGAGTCCCTGCTGACTGCAGGCCTGCTGGTACTGAAGTGTATCAATTTCATGCAGATGATGAATTCCTTAAGCATTCAATGATAATCATGCTTGATTTGACAAGATTTTATCATGCTATTTTAGGGCCTTAATTTTCAGTGAAGTTCTGTCAAGTGTTCATCAAGCACCCACTTTTCTCCCTATCTTAACCTGGCAGCCAATCCAAAGGTTGCCTACCAGTGCCGCTGCCAGTCCCAGTCCATTAATATTCCTGCCATGTGACTGTCCACGGAGAAAAACCAATCAATGTCTGATTAGCATTCAGGTCACATGATGCCCAAGGAGAGTAAATGAGTTACACAGTAAGACATCAAACAAATTTTCATCTTGAAAGAGTGATTGCTTTTTCTGCTGCTGTGATGTTTGTCAAATTTGCTCTAGCCTTGTCCAATTAAGCTCCATGAGCTGAATGACTAATGAAGAGAAGGGAATGCTGTGCCAGCATGACAGCTATGAGAAGTATCACTGAATAAGAGATGCTGAAGAAATTTTTTAAATTAAAAAAACCCCACCAAAATGATTGAAAAATCACATCTGGATAACTGTTGTAATTGCTTTCAAATTTCAGATGCTTTTTAGAAGTCTCTAGTGAAAAATATAAATTGCATCATGCTCTATAGGACATTTTTTTTTCCATCTAACTTTGTAATGGAAAATGAGCTTGCATTTCCTCATAATAAATTTATTTTTGAGATTTTGAGCAAATATACATTAGCTGTATTATTGCCAGCAAATGTGCTAATGAACTTTCACAGTCTGCTGCAGAACAGAAGATCACACTTCTAGGCATCAGTCAGTATGGATAAAAAATCCTTACTTTATGGAACTGAAAGGAAAAAAGGAAAAAGGAGGACATTCAGCAGATGAGGTAGAGGAGGGAAGTGAGTGCACTGGACTTTAGTAGGAAGTAGCTTTTCAGGACATTGGTTGAAATATTGTATGAGATTCATAAATAATGTGGCACAATTCTTTTTGTATCATTTGAGGAGCTGATCCACTATGGAGTTTATTTTATTTTATTTTATTTTATTTTATTTTATTTTATTTTATTTTATTTTATTTTATTTTATTTTATTTTATTTTATTTTATTTTATGTCACTGCTGTGTATTTGTTGTTAAGTTAAAACTGCTCAAGGAAACAAAAATAAATGTTCAAATAGAATTATAATCCTGTTTAGCAGAAAGTTTTTAAAGTAGATATCTGAAACTACATTCTGGGACATCACTGAAAGTCTATTTAGTCAGAAATTCAGAAACTGATACTGTACTAAATTCCGGTGATGTGTTTGGAGTAGAGACCCTATGACTAATAAAGCTTTCATCCAGCCACTGAAAGAAGTTACAGTCACCTAATGGATTACTGAAGACATGAAAGAGTGTCAGATCCTACTTATTAGGTTCTAGCATGAAATTAGTTATATTCCCAAGGCATTCTGAAGCAATATTTTCAAGTTGGCTTAATAAGGGTGTTAGAGCATGCCAATTAACTGGCTGCTGAAATAAACAGTGGTTGGAAGCATAAGACAGCATTTATATCTGCAAAACTAATAACATTTTAAATGGGACTTCTTGGTACAGTGGCTCAAGGTGCTAGAAGGAGGCAGTATGTGGAACATACTGTATTCAAAAGACTGTGAGTCAATTCTCAGCACTGCTAGTCAAGGATGGAGACTGCAAATAGAGAAACAATGAATTTCTGAGAGTCAGTGAGAAGGAAGACAAGGAGGCAGGGGGCTAACCCTTCACTGAAGGTGGGAAGGGGGTGTCAAGTAGATACTGCTGAAGCAACATGTGGTGAGTGATTTGACCAAGTGCCTGCCTTCAAGGCATCACCACAAAGGCACATGATGGAAGAAAGTGTGTAAAGGGATCAGAAAAAGGGGAAGTACATGGAAATAGCAATATGGCATACTGATTTTATGAAGAATTGCTCCTAGTAAAGTAGCGCTGTAAACTTCAGAGATCAGTATTGCTTCAACATGAAATATTAGCTGTTAGATTACTATTTTACTTGTTCCTGCTGTAGCCATACCACAGAGAATTCAGAGGCTCTAAACCGTTAACTGTTCAAATGTTAACAAAGCAAAAAATAGTGAATATTGTTATAAGCAACACCACTTGCTGAAACATTTAAATAGACAGTGGAGAAGGTGTCTTACTTTCTGTCAGTCACATTAGGTGGTTATGAATAAAAGAGTATTCTACTTTCTGCATAACTTTGCATAATTAATAGTTTTTCATGCAAACTATTGTTTGCCTTAATTGTTGTTTCAACAGCTGTTTTCATTAAATTGTAAAGGTCTTTGTGTCTAATCCTTTGAGCTGCACTATTGATAACAAGAACACACTGGAGTTAGCTTTAGAGGAAGAGAGTCCCTGCCAAGCTGGAAAGCAGTCATGAAGTTACTTGAGAAATAAGGCCCTACAGTGGGACTGGTTGTGCAGCTAATCCATTAGTCTTTTCAAAGGGACTTTGCTCTACGCCTTTATGGCTAAATTGACCCAACAACCTATCGATGCCTTTATTTGCTGAGTGGTTGTCCGTGAAAGGTCTCCGTGCTGGATCCAAGCTGTAATCAAAGCCTCCATCAGTACCAGGGCCCTGATGACACAAATGGCCAAACTTTCAACAAGGTTGGCTGGTTTCCAGCCACACCATTTTAAAGATACAAAGAGGCTGTGTTGTGCTGTGGAATTCATTTTCTTGTTTACTTCCTACAGAAACAAGAGCATAATCAGCACTCAGTGCATCGGATCAGACCGCTGAGTTGTTGACAGAAGCTTGGAGAGGCTTGCCAGCTTTCCACATGAAACACTGGCTTTCTTCTAATACACCCCCCACCGTCTGTGGCCCTGCCAATTGTAGCACATCAGAGCAACCATTGAGATAATGACCGTGAAGTCTCATTATACACTTTGATGAAGTGTAACATTTTTTAAAGGATTTTTGTCTGCGCCAAAATGATAGAGACAGCTGACTAAAAATCACCCCATCAAAATCAAGGCTGATGAACAGCAGGCAAAGACATGTGCTTCCACAGAGAAAAGGGAGGAGAATTTACAGCCAAAGACTCTCAATGACTATGTGCACCACAGATTCCTTTATTTTGCTTTTAAATGATCCTTTGTTTCAAATGAATGTATGTAACTTTGCCAAGAGAGCAATTTCCCCAAATATATAATTTTTTTATTTCACGTCAAAAAATGATTCAGCATTTAGCATTTATAATCTTAGACAAATATCTTTTCTATACAAGCTAACTTTGTTTCTAGAAGTTAATTTTTTACAACCTTGTGAAGTAATATTTTGAAATAGCTGGGACTTAAAACCTTCTCAACCATTTTAAAATTGTCTAGTGGCAAGTCATTGAACCAACCTAGCTTATGGTAAAACAATTGGAGATGTGTTTTCCAAGCAAACCACAGGGAAAAGAAACAGCAAAACGGTCACTTAGGGTTTTACCCTGCTTGTTTCAGCAGTCCAATATTTTTCGTAACAGGAAATTCATTACTAGCAATGGATTCATTGATGCACACCAGTGCTAAGCAGCCTGGTTTAGGAGGTTAGAGAAAGTCTGCAGAATTTCTTGAACTGGCCATTTACTATGGATCTAGACCACCCCACTGTGCTGATGGAAGTGTGGTTAGAAGGTCTTTGAGCTGAATCAATTTGAGCTGGAATTTTCCCAGTGTATCACAGTTACATAAACACCTGTGCAAAATATCTTTGAGCTGAATTAATGGCACAGTGGTGCTAATGGGGGAAGGGAAGAAAGGAGAGAAATGGAGTGGGAAAGAGAAAGTTGTTTTCAGTAGTTTTCAATATTTCTTGCTTGCAAAAAATGGGTCTGGAGGACTGTGTTTTAAACTGTCTTTAATATAACCAATGCAAAATCTCCTGTATGCCTATTTTTTGTCACCTCAGCACTGTAAGCCCAGAAAAATGCTTTGTAAAGTGTCTTTTTCTCTCTCTTCTATACTCATATTAAATTATGGTTTTTTTCCAAGCTCAAATATACACAGCATGCTGGTGACATACAATTGCAAAGAAGGATGCAATAGTCTTCTGGAATAGATCAAAAGTACTGGCAAGAGAAAAAAAGCACAAACTTCACTTTGAACCCAGGTACACAGCATGCTGCAACCAACAGTGTTATAAGTGTGCAGAATTCAGTGCTTTCCCCAGGATAGATGTAGAATACATGTAGGTTTTCTTGCTTCAGTTTACATCACATGTCTGGCTTTGAAGAAAGAGGAAAAATTTGGAATAGAAAAAAAGTGGAGATGGCATCTATTTTGCAGTGGGCATTTATGGGTGTTACAGCAGTACTGTCTGTTTCCTAGAAAAGATTAGTTAAAGAGGGAGGTCATGCAGAACACTTAAGTGCAAAAGGGCACTGCTTCCCATTACGATTCAGCCTGTACAGTAGAGTAAAAAATCTATTGACACCTTGTTTTCTCTGGAGACAGCTCTTTGTTCTGCAGTCTTGATATAAAATAAGAAAGACAGTTTGTGGTTGCTTTCTGAATCTGGGAAAAAAATTGATCTAATTACAGCAGATTTCATGTGGTTTGTATATAACAAAAACAGGTAGAAGTCTCACTTTGTTAGCCTCCCTCCCAACAAGTACAAAGCAGTTCAAATTTGCCAAGTAGTGGCAGTAGACTCAGTTGACACACTTGCAAGATTGAACTTCTCTTCCTTTAAGTTTCAATAAACCAGTTTTTCATACCTCTACTTCACTTACAAGCAGGGCCTAGGTTGTGCCTCACAGCAGGGATGTGCATTGTCCTTCCATGAACACTCAGAATCATAGAATCATAAAATAGTTTCAGTTGGAAGGAACCTTTAAACATCACCAAACCTGGCCCCCCTGCAGTGAGTAGGAACATCTGAAACTTGGTCAAGTTGCTGAGAGCCCCATCCAACCCATCTGTGAATGTTTCCAGGGTTGGAGTATTCACTACCTTTCTGGATAACCTGTGCCAGTGTTTCACTTCCCTCACTGTAAAAAACTTCTTCCTTATATCTAGACTGAATTTGCCCTCTTCCAGTTTAAACGCATTACCTCTAGTCCTATCAAAAAGGCCATGCTAAAAGTTCTGTTCCCATCTTTCTTTTAAGTTCCTTTAGATGCAGCACTGCAGGTGGGGTCTCAGCAGAGCAGAATCCCCTCCTTCTGCCCATGCTGCTTTGGATTCAACCCAGGATACAATTGGCTTTCCAGGCTGCAGGTGCACATGGCTGGGTCATGTCCAGCTATTCAGTCACCATTCCTTGGCAGAACTGCTCCCAATACCTTTCTCCCACAGCCTCTGTTGATAGCAGGGGTTGCCCCAACACCAGTGCAGGATTTTGCACTTGTTCCTGTTGAAGGGCCTACTTCCTGAACTTCTTAGAGTCCTCCATCTGAAATAGCATCCTGTCCTTCATGAGCTTGATGTAATTTGTGAACTGCTGAGGATACATTCAATCCCACTTCATATCACTGAGCAAGATATTAAGCAAATTTTAAGATATTCGCAGTACAGACCCCTATGGAACACCACTTCATGCTGATCTCCATATGGATCTGGAGATCAGTGGGATATTGAGCCATTAAACTACTCTCAGGATGTGACAATCCAACCAATTAACATCCAGCAAACAGTTTGTCAATCAAATCCGTCTGTCTCCAATTTAGAGAGAAGGATGTAGTAGGGGACCGTATCAAAGGTCATACATCAGTGAATGCTGGGAAGACTGCCTGAAACCCTGCCCAGATACTGGGTGTTATAGCATGGATAACTGTTTAAGAAGTCCATCTACTCATGTTTGCTGATGACTTGGTGAATGTTCTGTATACCCCTGCAGGCATCCAAGCACAATCTGCAGTCATAAATGAGCAGAGTGCAAAGGTACTTCCATCCTCTTGATTTCTTAGAGGCAGAAGTCATGTGCAAGATTTCACCAGCACATCCCAAATGTCTTACCGTGTGCTAATAGCAACAGGTCTTTTGACATTAATATCACGCTTGAAACACTGCATCTGTGGTGCGATGGCCAAATTTTCAATAATTTGGTTTAGTGATGCTAACAGTTGAAGCATTTTCCTATCTTATATAAAAAGCTAGAGGAGGCAAAAGAAGTGAATCCATCACTAGAGAAAGTGCTTGGGTTGCACAGAGTGTGCGTATGTATATGTATGTGTGTGAACACAAGTGAAACAAGATCTATTCATACAGTTTGAGAGTGTTATTTCCCATCTCCTTCCTGTTTTCCAAAAGAATGTCCTGGGAGTATTAATTTTGGAAAGCAGTTCAAATAATGAGGTTATTCAAGCTGGCCTTATTTTTGCTGGCTGGTGAATGCCAGCACATATGAAATAAGTAAACTTCCAGCAGCCTGGATGGGAATCAAAATAATTACAACTCTTAAGAGATTTGTACCTTAGAGACAAAGGTTGTCATCCTCCCACATCCATTTTCATTCACATATCACAAAACTAGGTAGGAAAGGGAGAACTGAGTTAGGCAGTTTTGCATCTCTGAGTGTGCATCTGTCAGTGATAAGCAATTTTGATGGAACTTTGCTGCAGGGAATATTCAACAGTAATATATTCCTAGCTGTACCAGTGAATTTGTTCATTATGAATGCCAGCATGAGAAAGCTGAATGAAGTCAAGGGAAATGAAAAAAAGGTTGTGGGGAGAAGATAATGAAAGGAAGAGGCGGTGGGGGGGGGGAAAAACAGTTAGCAGTGTAGGCACATATGTTTCAAAGCTTCTCAGATTTCCTGAAACTGAGCCTAACTGAAATGAGTAATAGAATTCAAACACAGTACCATGACAATCCAGGCATTTTGGAAACCACTTCCCTACAGAGTCTTTAAGGACTACTTGATGTTGAGGATTATGGTTGGAGAACTAACATCTGCTGTATTCACCCAAAATCATGTATATGATTTTATTTTTCCTCCTGTCTTTTAATTATGATTTTACACTTTCTTTTGCTGTTTTGTTTCATTTTCTTGTTTTGGCTTGTGGAATTAGAGTAGATAATGTAAAAAAAAATTGAATGCATTTGTTTGGCTTTCTCTATAGTATTCTTTGCATGAATAAACTCATAAATTAGAAGAAATTGAAATTCCTGAGAGGAAAATTATTAAGCAAGTAATGTTAAGTGTTTCCTACAAAAGAGACTGGCATCCTAACATATGATGTAAAATTAGTTGTGAAACCTATTACATTCTGTGCCTATGAGCATATCAAGCCATGGAAATCCTAACATGAAATGAAACAGAAATACTCATGTGAAAATTTTTGATTTTTACATTTGCTGTTATTTATATTTTTTATTAATTAATCAATTTTATGCATGGCAGAAATACATAATTGGAAGGAAATAAATGTTAACATCAAGTTAAGCAACAATTGCATATTTATTGAAGGAAAATAAAAAATATTTTTAAAAATGAAGAAAATCTATGCTACCATGTTCAAAGAGGGGAACAAAACGTGTTCTGCATTTACAATCCCACATTACGATCCCATGAAAATACTTGCCCAACAAAACCCTGGGCTATTAAAAATACAGTTTTGCAGAAAAACAGTATCTTGTCAGGGATAAGTTCTTTGCATTTACCTTGTAATGTACTCAAAACCCATTATGGAAAATACAGCCAACACAGAGTAGTGAAGAAAACTTTAATACTTTTATTTCTGCCTTAGAGGCAGAACCTGGTAAAGTTGTAGTAACTTGACCTTGTCTATTGCTCTAACTTCTTATAAACCATATAGAATATTTTAAAGCTAAGTAATGGATGATATTATGTCATTAATATTAACAAAACCTCCTAAACATATGGAGGTCTGCAATATCAAATTGTTTTAGTCACAGATGTTGTAGTGATATTTGAAGAAGAATGAGGAGGAAGTATTTAGTCTTTTCTTGGTATGAATTCCATTTACATTTTAAAAAATTACATCAAAGGATGCCTGTGTCACCTAAAAATACAAATTTTGCTGAGATATGTGTTCATACCTCTTTCTCCAGATGATCAGCATCTATTGCCATTCTAACTAGTCATCATGGGACTTACTAGAGATTGTCAGTGTCTTGGATCTTGTGTTTTGTGACAGTGGGAGTGATGTATTTTTAAATTTTTTCGCTTAGTCTTACCTCACTAATGATAATTTTAATAATTTTCATAGTTAAACTGGAGGTGTTAGAAAGGCAAAGGCACTTTCACTAAGAGAGAGCCAAACCCTTCATCTTCCTGATGGAAGGAAGTTTTAACTGGTGGGAAGTGGAGCTATGAACAGCATCAGACTCCAAGACAACATTTATAACAAATCATCCAATGGCATACGTAGGAAAAGCAGCTCTTGGCTGGATGCAATGAACAGGCTGTTGTGATCCAAAGAGAGATTGCATTTCATATACACTAAAAACTCCCTTAAGATACAGTGAGAAAGATTATTTGCTCTTGTACTCATTGCACTGAAAGACTTTTAGCTGCTAGGAAAGAAATGGATTTTTCCTTCTTGTTCTACATTTTTTTAAAACTTATTTTTCTGTGAAGGACTGTTGGCCTCTGGCAAATTCTGAGTTTTAAAAAACAGTGACAGTAAATGAAATTCTGAGCCTGTTGAAGTCAGCTGAGTTTTACTGTTGAAATCTGCAGAGACAGGATTTTGCCTACTGTTTGGAAAACATTGCTTGCAGCAATCAGATAGCAACCATTGCTGACATCTAGAAGAGAAAACACCAACTACTCAACTGTCACTAGCACTCAACTGTTGCTTCTTCTGCCTGTGCAGGCACCAGGGTTTCGTGACCAAAGACAGGCAAGTGCTCAGAAATAATCTGTGCTCAAATTAGCAGAAATCATATGGCCAAGTGCTTTCTCAACTTTAAGTTAAGGGCTGTTACTTTCTTATATTTTCTCCACTGAGTTGCATTCAACTGGACAAGGACAGAACCTGTTCAGCACAGGAGAGCAGGGCTTAAAAGTCTCAGGACAGACTTAAAGTATCTACTGGTATGGTGAAAAGCATGAGCATTCTTGTGCAAAGTCATACAGACATGGTCCTGTTTTAGGGGCATATAGCTAGATAGATTAGCCTTGACAGGATAGTTCAAATGCTTACAAGAAAACTGTCTTAGTGAGATTACTTTATTGCCATTAAAGGAAAAGCACAAAATCCAGATAATTTCACTTTCCTTTGTAGTACCAGAACTGGAAAATACAAGAAACTGTTAATCAGAGATTCAGATTCACAAACGCATGAAAAGTTTTTTATGATGCTTTTTTACCTTCTTGCTTTGTACTTTGTCTACTCTTCTTCCTAGGCAAAACATCTAGTCTCTGTTTCTACTGCACTGTGACCTTTAGGGGCTCATAGCATTTTTTTAAAGCATGTTCTGTGTATTGAAAACATTCTGTGAGGAACGACTGAAAAAGTTTAGTGAGAGTCTCTTAAACTTAGTGAATATAGCAATCCTTATCCATAATCCTCAGATTAACAATGCTGCTGTTCTTTACATCATTTGCCCTTGAGGAATCCTATATAAACATTGGTTGCTGTGAGAGCTAACAATGCACAGAAACACCACTGCAAAGACAGAGGCCCTTTTTTATGAGGTAAGTCTCTGTTTTAAAGAGTATTATATATTGTGTGAAGTCATTATTTAGAGATTCTATGAACCCTGAAGTAAAATGACCAAACCAAGTAAAACTTGGTTTTCCTTCAAGAAACTTTTTGAAATTTCAGTGGTTACATCTTCATTAAAAAACTGGATATGCTTTTAGTGAAAGAAAATAATATTCTGAACTTCAAATCAATATTCAAACTTGATTTATGAAAATATGTTTTTCTTCACAGCTCTGGGACCTTGATCCTATTGTGAAGTATTCCTTCTTCTTAGTTTTCTTTTCCATTTATTTTCTAATTAAAAATCTTACAGAATTAAGAAAAGTTATATTAGTCCATGTGTGCAAATATGTATCTGTGTGAGTATGGGGACACTCTGACAATGGGCATGGCTTTAAAACAGAGAGTTTCATAGTAATCAAACTTTGGAAGTCCTGAATCTTCAGCTCATACTTAATTTGACTGTGGAAATGTAATTCTTTAATATGGGTTCCCCTGTCTGTATGAACTGTGAGAGAGACATCTGTGTCTGTGAAACAACTCACCTCTTGGTTAGATTTTTCTTGGATTTAATTTATCTAGTAGAGTTAGACTTGTAGATCTTTTCAGGTGTGGATTAACTTCACAGCTGGAGAGTATGCTAAAATTTAGTAAAGGCACCTGACACATTCAGTTAATGGCAAAACTGTGACTTTTTTCACAGGAACTGGATAATAATTTTCCTCTTTGTATTGTGATTAGTCTCATGTTAGAGAAAAATCCACTATTTATTTACCCTAGAATTAATATTCTAGTGTTTCATAACCTTTCATTATACCCCATGCATTTCTCTCATCTTTTTCCTTGTTTTAATCATGTATAAATTGATACAGTGTGGTGTTTATCTTGCTAACTGCTACTCACTCAACAGAAATTAGGTGATTGCTTTCCTCTGTGATTTGTAAGCTCTTCCAAGCATAATTTTGCCTTCTGCCAACCACCCAAATTCATTTGTTAACATAGCTCTTTTTGCAGAATAACTCAGAATAACTGTTGATTTAGAAATTCCCAATTAGAAAATATATATCCCCACTTATTTTATCTTGAACGTGAATGTAGCAACTAATGTGCTCAAATCATATCATCAGGTCTTATAATTTATTAACCTATAATGGCACTATTTGTCTAGATCAGGAGAGAGGTAGAGAATATTTCTGTTGACTCAGACCTTCTACCACTGGCAAAGAGTATTCCATAGATTGTCCTCTGTCATAGTATCACATTTAGCAATGTGGCTCAGCATCTAGTGTCTGCAAATATATTTTATTTGTCAGAGACTCAACAAATTCTATTCTTTCCTTGAGTACGTACTCTACTGGTAGACCACGGTTTAAAAGAAAAATCTTCAGGGACATTTGTCAAGAGTCAATTAATACTTGTCAGGCAAGCTACAATGATAACCAATTGGCTAAAACCATCTAAAACCATCTCCATTAAAAAAATTTGTCCTGTAATGCCAACTACGTAAAGGACTGAGAACAGGGTAAAAGAAATGAAAGAACTAAAATAACTATACCTGTCATTGTCTCAGTTGCAAGTTTTTTACATATTGGCACAATAACTTTCCTTATGTTGATGTTCATTATTCTATGATGCAAAGTCTAGTCTGCAAAGAATCTTATATTCTCTGGAACTGATTCTTTTAATTTCCTATCATCCAGTCTTTGTGCACATTAGATATTATTTTGCTCGTGTAGCTTGAAGCTAGTTTCAAAATGAGGAATGGCTATTAACAAGATACAAGACCCCAATAACTGCTTTTCTTGAAGTTTCATTCTGAAGGGAAAGAGAATTATGCTAGTGCAAACAGCATTACCTCAAACATCAACTCTGGCTTAGGAGATCAGGTATGAAAAGCCATTTCTAAATTTTCTGGGAGAGATGTTCAATTAGGAGAAAGAACTTAAAGTGGAATATACTCTTTTGCATCTCCTATGTAAGGAGAACAGAGGCAATCTGATGAAAGGAGGTTAGTCCTTTTTCTTGATTTTGGGTATGGTTTTGGTTTTGTTTTGTTTTGGGTTGTTGTTTTTTT
>PYHW01009258.1:477024-496090 GCA_013186435.1 Turdus rufiventris | reverse complement strand
ATGGGACTACAGTAATTTCATTACCATAAGGTGCATAGGACTATAAGGCGCACCCCCCGAGAGTCGCAACTTTGTAGCTCAGATAAGGTGCACCAGACTATAAGGGGCACCATTTTTTTTGCAGCGAGGAGCCGCGCAGTGCACAACAAAGTAGCGAATTACTGGCAGGTTCTCAATTTGCAAAGTTTTTCGCTGCTTTTTCTCCACTTTTTCGCGGCAATTTTTCGCCACTTTTTGGCAGCTTTTCACCGCAATTTTTCGACGCTTTTTTGCGGTGACTTTTCACCGGTTTTTGGTGGCTTTTTGTGGTGATTTTTTGCTGTTTTTCGGCAGCTTTTTGCCTCGATTTTTCGACACTTTTTGGCGGCTTTTTGGCGCGATTTTTCGATGCTTTTCAGCGTCTTTTCTCCGTGATTTTTCACTGCTTTTCGGCGGCTTTTCGTGGCAATTTTTCTACGCTTTTTGGCCGCTTTTTGTGGCGATTTTTTGATGCTTTTTCACCGCTTTTCCGCAGCACTTTCTCACCGCTTCTCGGCGCTTTCCCACGGCACTTCTTGGCGATTCCTTGTGGCAGCGCCGCTTCCCCTCGCTTCTCCCTGCCCAGCAGCCGCGCTGGTTCCCAGTTTCCCCCGCCTGGCGGCCGCAGCTCCCACAGTTCCCACCTCCCTCCGCACGGCTGCAGGTCCCATGGGTCCTGGCTCAGTTTGCAGACCGCACTTCCGGGTTCACAATTTTCCGAACTTTGTAGCTCAGATAAGGCGCACCGGACTATAAGGTGCACTTCCGGGTTTGAGGGAAAATTTTAGTCAAAAGGGTGCGCCTTATAGACGTGAAATTACTGTACTTCTCTGGAAGCATGTTAGGGAGGTGTACTGTCTGAGAAAGTTTTAGGGAAACACAGGCAAGGGTACACTGGTAGTATTCATGGAGCCAAGTAACAGGGCACACTCTTTGTGGTGGCTCCAGAAGTCCAAGCAGAGTTCTCTGAGATAGCTGGCTATATTTTCCTGGCTAGGACTTAGAAGGGAAAGCTTGGCCACTGGCAAACCTCCATCTTTGTCCCATGAGATAGGAATGGAAATTGACTACATGAAGCTTTTCTCTAAAAGGCACAACATGCAGAGGCACTTGAAATTAATCCAGTAACTCTGGCACATGACACAACACTTCAGTTCCCATAAATCTTATATTTTAGTAGATCTTTTACATATTTCTTCTTTTTCAATGTTAGTTTGCCGTTAGAACAAATGATATTCAAGTAGGTTTATATGAAATATTTGCTTTTTGTTGCACTACAAAATTGTTTTATTTCATAAAATGCCTTTTGCTGTTTTTTCAAATAATACACTAGGAAGGAGACACTCAAGGTTTTCCTCCCATGCTAATGTACAAGCTTCTTATTTAGGAAATCCAGTCTGAGTCTGAATGTTTCAACAGAACTGTGTTATCATATTTAGGTCAGTTATTTGTCTAATAGTTACTAACTTAATGAAATCATTATCAGCCCAGCAAACAAAGTTCAAACAAAGGGAACTGCTCCATCTAGAGTTCCATCTTGCACATAAGCTGATTAAATATTTTAATCAATGATTTTGTTGGCTGTCATGGCCTGTACCATTTGCTTTCTCTGACTTTATTGTTTTAATAATTTAGGGACACTAAATATGCTAACAACCTTAAATAACAGTGGTTCTTCTGATTTGGTGATCTCAAACTATTTATAAATATCTGAGGGAAAGGTATGTACATAACAAAAAAGATAACTAATTCTGCCAAAAAAATGAAAAAGTGTTTACAGAGGTGAAGTGCTCAGATTCTATTTTAAAACATGAAGATGATATTCCTGTGATTATTATTCCTGCAATGATTATTCCAGTACTTTTATCAAAGTTAGTATAAATCCAGTGTAAATTTCTGCAGATACTTATTTCACAAGTAAATTCTGGTGGGAAAGAATTCCTCATCATGTGAAGGTATTAGCAAAAACTATACTGAAATATACATATATAACTTGATTTTAATATCTTAAAAGTTCTTTAGATTTTGTATTCAAATGTCATCCCTGTATTGGCCTTCTGATTTGCTTTATTGTGCTCAACATATCTGAATATCTTTCTCACTAAATTATTTAATTTTTCCAAACTGAGTCAACACAAACAATTCTTTTTAGATTTCTGATCTCACTTATGTGAGTTCCTCTACGTGTTTTTCTCTTCCCCTTTCTTTTCTTCCAGCACATTTTTCAAATTAGGTAGTCAAAACTGAATGCATTCACTAAAGTGAGAAAATTGGTAATTGCATTTTAATTAGTCAAATCTTGTGCAATGCTGCATCAAGGCAATAATTTTAGAAGGTGTCTTTGTACAAATCAAAAAAGCCAGTAGGTAAGAAGATCTCACTAGAGAAAAGTAATATAAAAATATATAACAGTGTTCAGTACATGTTGAGAAGTGAGGGGTGGGAAAATTTGAGGCTTATGCCAGCCAAACCATGACAGCCACCTTGCTGTCAACCCATGCAAACAAATCGTGGTCTAAGCTGATTTAGCCCAGTCAAGCTGAACTGAATTACTCTGCAGCTGCAAAGAGCTATCTGTGCATGAGCAGTAAACACTGAGCAGCTACAAATGAGAGCTTGTTTGCATTTGTCAATCACAGTGCTAAGTACAGCAAAGGCAACTTCTGTGCTGAGTCAGTTTGCCCGTTGTGCGTGCTGCTCCACACTCGCCGCACTGCTGCTGCTATCCCTGGCTGGGAGCTCACTTCTATCAGAATGCTACGCAGCAGTTCCCCAAATCCTGTGTCTCCTGATCTGACAACCTTACTTTATTTGGTCTTATCACAGTGTGACTGGGGTTAAAGACAGAGCTCTGTGCCCATTCTGGAGGTGGGAAATAGTCTTGGTGAGGTCCAGAAATAAAGCAGAGCAAAGACTGTGTGAACTCTCCTCACTGGGAGAGTAGAAGATGAACCATAAATACACCTTCTAAAATAAAGCTCCTAAATTTTAGGGCCTGGATGTTCAAGCAGAGAGGTAGCCAGGTGTCTGTTAATTTTTCTAAAAGGCCTGATACAAGTCAAAGTGATTTTTCTAAAACACTGTACACAATGTTGTTTATAGCAAAGTCATCTCGTCTTGGTTTTGTAGACTCTTGAAAAGAGATACATGAGATATACGATGAAAAGTGGCAAAGCATGTCTTACACTTTTAAATCTTGTTCTTAATTGAACTCAGTTAATTGGATATGGATGTCTGTGCTAGTTGTAACACCAGTTGGAAATCAAACTCCAAAGAAGCCATTCCTCTTCCAATGCCCCTTCTGGTTAGGGAGGGTTAAAAAAGCAGGCAGTATGGGCTGAGATAGAAATTTACCAAAAGCCTAAAGCAATGGAATAAGACACACACAATCACAACAGCAATATTCATAGAAAAAAAATAGATATAGATGATATAGATTAGATATAGAGATAGATAGATAGATAGATAGATAGATAGATAGATAGATAGATAGATAGAAAGAAAGGAAAAGGTGTTTTGCCCTCAAAAAGGTAAAAAATGTGTTCAACACTGGGAACAAAACCAGGATGACTGACAGCTCTTTCAGGTCCATGTGGTTTCCACAGGCAGAGGCACTATGGTGACCACACAGGGCTAAACTCTGTCTCTTCTGTGTAATCAGGACAATGCCCTATCCTTACCCACAGAATAAATATGTGTTGCCACATCCCTTGAAGTGTTCAAGGCTGGGTTAAATAGGTCTCTGAGAAACCTGATCTGGTGAAATGTATTTCTGCCCATAGCAAGCCTGCTGGAGCTAGACTATCTTTAAGGTGCCTTCTAACCCAAACCATTCCATAATTAGATTCTATGAATTATATTGAATTATAATTATATGATTCTATGAATTATACCCCAGGGAAGCAATTATCTGACCAATCTTTACAATCTTTCCAAAAACAAAATTGAAAATGCCTTAAGCCTTGCTTCTCTCTCTCAGGGTCATTGACTAGCAAAACAGCATGCAGACTAATCAAGATAAAATGGCAAAGATTCAACCAAAGACTGAAATATTTCCATGGAATATTTGTCTGGAAGTGATAGTCTGTCTATTTTACATGCCAAGGAAAAATCAAGTATTAATTTTATTTCAGTATGCATTTTTCAATGGAAGAATAGGAATGTGAGAATTCCAGAGGAATTAAGAGAAAAATAAAATCCATCCTGCTCCTGTTTAATTCTATGTAAAAAGAAAAAAAAGTCAAGTGGAATGTTTATATTTTTCTTGGAATTATTCTATTATGGTTATCTCCTAACATTTTCACAAAGGAACATAAACAAATCAGTAACCAGGAGAAATTAGGAAAAATTAATAGGACACTTTAACAGGACTGATGGAACACAGTAAGTCATGATTAGATGCCCAGGCAAATAGCCTGAATTTTTTTTTCTTCTTTTAAATTTAGCGTACTCCACACTAGATCAAAAGACAGCCTGGGAAAATGCCAGCCTGTGGTCTTTTACAGATAATTTCATTGATGTTTCAAAGACATCAATTTGTGTATTAAAAAATATCTGCAGTTGAACGTACTTGCATTATATTTGCCTCCTGAAGTAGTGCCAAAGTGAAGGAAGACACTCACATAGTGGTCACAATACATTACCAAAACTGTTCTGAGGAGCCCAGCTAGCAGACTGGGTTTCTCTAAAGAACAAAGCAGAAAGGTTTGTGTAAGGAGGAATTACATAGGCACAAGAGGAATCTCTGTGAAGTTGCTTGCAGTTGTAAAATATGCCTGGTTTCCTGGCTCAGAGACAAGGTCCACTGAGGCTCAGACCCACTGACCCTCCCACTGATCTGGGAGAGTATTGCTTCCCCTGAAAATAGGTTGTAAGACTTCTGAGAATATGTTCAAATAGACTGGAAGCTGCCTCACCAGTTTAAATGTCTAGTTTATAAAGAACACTTAAGGTTTAACTTAACTCTGAAATACACCCACTTCAACCATGCTATCATTCCACAAAGCATCTACTTCAGCTTGATACTGAGATAGATACAGGGCACATTTTAAAGTGACACTTTTCAGTAATTTTCTTCTAAATAAAGTCATTATTGTGGGCAGTGAACCCAGGAGGGAAGTTCACTGTAATTTGATCCTCCTCTACTAATTGAATTATTTTCTTTCAACTGTTCATTTAATCTTTGATACTTATTTTGACATTACCAGTGGGTGGGGAGTAGAACCCTTTCCCTGCTCAGGGACAAAAAAGCCTTTCAAATATATTTTACAGTCACTAGCACATTCTCTAATAATAGCCAATAAATATACATAAAAAGAAATGGCAATGAGCCTGAGGAAATAGAAGCATGAGCTATATTCAATCTCTGGATCATTCCCTGCCATTGTGGCTCATGGTAGAGAACGCATTATTGATGATTGCTACTGACTGGGCTACTAAACCTATAAATTAATCCCACCTCGAAATCCACTTGGTATTCTGTAGGTAGGCAGGCGTAAGAAAACAGGATTCATAAACACAGTGAAGTAAATACAAGAGATAAATGCATCTACAGTGGGCAATAAAAATATCATTTGAGTTAGAGTGTTCATCTACTGAAAGGCAGAGGGGTGTATAGAGGGATCTGTACAAGCTGGATCAATGGGCCAAGAGCAGTGGTGTGGGGGTCAACAAGGTGATGTGCTGGGTGCTGCCCTCAGTTCAAAACAGCCCCATGCCAGACCACAGGCTGGGGGCAGAGTGGCTGGAAAGCTGCCTGGAGGAAGAGGACCTGGGGGTGCTGGCAGCTAAGCATGAGCCAGTGTGTGTGCCCAGGCGCCCAAGAAGGCAGTGGCATCCTGGCTCGTGTCAGAAGCAGTTATGGCTGTGAAGATTACGAGACTGATTGTCCCTCTGTACTCCCACTGGTGAGACAATACCCTCAGTTCCTGTATTCAGTTCTGAGCCCCTAAATTCAAGAAAGATATGGAGATGCTGGAGCATGTCCAGAGGAGGGCAACAGAGTCTGTTTGAGAGTCTGGAGCACAAGTCACATGAGGAATGGTTGATGGAGGTGGTGGTGCTCAGCTTGAAGAAAAGAATACTGGGGGAGACCTTATGATTTTTTCCAAATGCCTGAAAGGAAAGTGTAGTGAGATAGGGGTCATTTTCTTCTCCCAGGCAACCAGTGCTAGTACAAGAGGAAATGGTCTCATTCTGTGCCAGGGCAGGTTTAGATTAGGGAGGACATCAGGAAGAATTCACTGAATGAGAAGGATTAAGGATTGGGAGAAGGTTAAGGATTGCAATGGGCTTCCACAGGAGGTGGTGGAGTCACTGTCCCTGGAAGAATTCAATAAATGACTGAACATGCTACCTATTGCTACAATTTGGCCAAGGGTTGGATTTAATGATCTTGAAGGTCTTTTCCAACCTCAATGGGTCTGTGACTTTATAATAATATTCCCCCAACATACTATGAAGAGGATGAAAATGTTTACTGGATGTGTGACCAGATGCTGTTTAAAAAAAAAAGTGAACGGCAATAGATAAAACATAACTTTTCAGCAAAAGGAGTATGTATTTGACTCAGATGATACCAATATTGCATGAGCATTTGCGCCAGAGGCAGAGGTTTAGAGATGGGGAGCTGTCACTGGGAATGTGCATATGGGTGCTGTTGGGAGGGCTGTAGGCACTTTGTGGCTCACAGTAACCTATTGCCATTTTAGCTCTGGTGAGCTGCCACCTGTGGTTTGTCCTCACACGCCATGCATGCATTGCATTGCCAACTCATTGTTAATGTACTGTCGATTCATCATGGTCATCACTAGTGTTGTAATACACTGGGGTTCTTCTAAACACCAGATCCATACATAGTGCTAGAAACAGGTTATATTAGAATAATATCTTTAAAATATAGCAGATTACAAGCCCTCCATGTTTATGAGTAAGAGTTCAAAAAGCTAGCATTAGAAGTTGGAAGCCAAAAAATAAGGAAATATATATATAAATTATCTATAAACCTAAGAATTTTCAAGTAGAATTTATTTTGAGGTATCCTAAGAGAAGGGTAAGCAATGTAAAATTAAGCAATATTTAATCCATTGCAATTCTGGACTCATTACCCTGCATAATGGTTGATGTCTTTCTTCTTTACATTCATGAATTTCTGGGATTTTCGAGGCAATTTAGTCTGGTATGGATTGAACAGGGAATGAGTGTCAGTCTCACCCTTTGAGCAAGGACAACAAATAATCTACTACCGACATTTTGCACAACATGTAGCATTTTTAGAATTTGTTCCATGCTAGTATACAGTTGCATTTATTCATCCTAACTTAGAGCACCTGTTCATATACCAAGTTTTACATTTATGTGTTCACAGCCCAAGACTTCCAGTCTTTGAACAGCCCCTCTACTGTAAAAGACTGATGAAAATGCCTGCAAGCAATTAGCAGGACTCTCTATTCATAGTGTCAGCAACATCAATTTTCTCGTTGCTAGTAGAAAAACTGAGTTTGATGTAAACTGAACAGGAACTGTTACTGCTCAGCCTTGCACTAAATGGACCTTAAGAGTATTATTATTATTATAACATTGGCATATGCATCAAAGTCCCTGTGTAAGGCAACTGTGAACAAATTATTAGATTTAAATAAATGTCGTACTTCCCAATGTCAGTTAATAATTTTTCAGTTCTTTGCAGTTCTGCAAACTGTAACGTGTTTCAGCAACAGCTAAAATTATAAATCCGTGCCTCCCACCTTTTATTTGAAATATGTCAGACATATTGTAGACCTTGTTGCATTTGAAGCTCTGGTGTAATCATCTCACACAAACTACTCTGAGTCATTTGTGCTGTTCTGGAAAAATAAACACAAGTATTTATGCAGCATGTTTGAAATGTTTAAACTTGTCATTTTAAAGCAAATTATAGCAATTAGTTTTCAAGAAAATAATGCAAAATTATTTTAAAAACCCAAACAGCAAAACAACTGCAAAAGATATTTGTTGGACAAGTAGAACAAAGTAGAATTAATTTCATTAAAATTACATACCAGGAGGCCAGATGACATAAATTCAAAAGTATCAAGCATGTAATACCAGATTTTTTGAACATTTGTAAAACTCCATGCAGAATACCTGCATAGTCAAATGTCTCACTCTTGGTATCCAAATCAAAGAGCTGAAAATTAAGGGTAAGCTTGAGTATCTGTATTGGGTTTGCATGGCCAAGCTTTGGTAATGATGGGACTGCAGGAGTGGCTTCTGTGAAGAGATGCCAGAAGCTTCCTCCAGGTCTGGCAGATCAAATTCCTGACAGCTCCAAAGTTGGACATTTCTGTGACAAAGTCTTGCACAATCAGAAATGGTGATAATGCTTCTGTGCTAATTTAAGAATGACAGCAAAACCCCCCTGTTACTGCTCAGACACAGTTGCAGCTAGAGAAGAGTGGGGTGAGAAGATGAGAGAAGAAGAACCCAGAAGACACTGAGGTCAGTGAAGAAGGAGCTGAGGTTCCATTTCACCATGGTGAGACAGCTGTGCCCTTGCAGCCCACGGAGGACCATGAGGATGCAGAAATCCACCTGCAGCCCATGGAGAAGTCATGGATGGAGCAGGTGAATACCTGAGAGGAGGCAGAGAAATCTGTGCTAGAACAGGCTCCTGGCTGGGACCTTTGCAGACCTGTGGAGAGAGGAATCTGTGCAGGAGCAGGTTTTCTGGTAGGATCTGCGATCCTGTGGGCAGCCCACACTGGAGCAGCCTGTTCTTTGTCCTTGAGGAGCTGCACCCTGTGGAAGAGTGACCCATGCTGAAGTAAAGAAGTTTATGAAGAACTGCTGCCTGTTGGACGGACCTACTGGAGAAGTTAATATAAAACTGTCTCCTGTGCGAGGAACTCATGCTGGAGCAGGGGAAAGATTCCTCTCCCAAAGCAGTGGGAGAAATAGTGCGTGATGAACCGACCATAACCCCATTTCCAACCTCCCTGCACTACTGGGAGTAGGAGGTTGAGCTGGGAAGGAGAGGGGGGTGGGGGGATGATGGGTTTAAGGTCTGGTTTTGCTTCTCATTATTCCCCTCTGATGTTGTTAGTAAAAAATTTAATTAATATCTCTATTTTCAGCCTGTTTTGCCTGTGAGGGTATTTGGCAAGTGATCTCTCACAGTCCTTATCCCACCCATAGACTTTACATTCTCTCTCCCCTGACCAGCTGCAGAGGGAAGGGATACAGGCTTTGGTGAATGCCTAGAGTCCAGTCAGGGTAAAAAACACTACTGCCTCTTTAACCCATCTATTGCTAATGTTTCACTTTGACAACATTCTGAACCAAACCCTTCAGAAGTTTGTCTGGGTAACTGAAGTATTCATTCAAATTCAGCTCAAAATTATGATGCTTTTGCCTGATGTTGTTTGTCTAGTCTATCTTGCATTTAAAGGATATGAGAGAAGGTAAGTGCATAGCTGTGAAGGAAAGAAAACATGACTTTCCAGTTCCACATGGGGACAGATGCTGTGAAAAGTATGGTTTCCACATAGGTTCTCCACAGCAGTTCAAAATACTAATGGTATCCACCTGGAACAAATACTTAATTTTAACTTTTGGTGTTAGGATCTGAAATAGGAAGAGCAAAACCTGACATAATTCTAATTTCTTCCACTCATTCCTGATTATCACCCTCCTTTCAAAGAACATTTACTTGTCCAGCTATCATTTCACTGGAGCTGGACATGATCTAGTGTACCAGAGAGCTCTCACCTCCAACAGAAAAAAAAAGGCCCATTCCAATCCTCTTTATTCATTTCAGGAGTTTTGATCTGTACAGGGAATATGCCTGGATAGGCAAAATTACCTATCTTCCAGTGTATTGTAAAACACACAATGTCTTTTCTTTTTCTGGAAGAATTGAGATAGTTGCAACTCAGAATAACAAAATCATGATTCTTCAAGCAAATACTTTCTAAAGAGTGAATTCATAGTAGAAAATATCAAAAAGAAGTATGAGTCAGTCCTTATGAGCTCTGTCAAACACATGCAGTGTTATAAGCACATGTCAAAAGCAGCCAGCATTCAGGAGGCCTAAAAAGTTGCTTCCCACTGAAGTGAGTATCCATCATCTCCAGTTTAATGACTCACAAACTAATAAACTGTTTTCTGTTACTAACAGAATCCCCAACATAAGTCTTACCCCACTTCCCTCCATTTACTGCTGAGTAATAAAGTATACATATCCTGGTTTTTTGTTTATAGTTTTGTAAATCAAGCCAGAATCCAAAATTTGCTCAGACGAGCATATTTTGGCTTTTGCACTATAATTCCAGGGGATTTCAGTATCCATTTCCAGGGGGCAAAAAATTATGCGAGCAAAACTGTGCCCTCTTATTTTTGCTATAGCTGACCATGTTCATTCTCTTTTTTCATTCTTCTTTTTCTTCTTTACATGTTATAAGTAAACAAAGCTCTCTTTCAACAATTCTTATAATATTCTGGCAGATAAGAAATATGATCAGAAAGGGTGAATGATTCCACTGAATTTTGGTCTGATCTCACCTTTTCTTGGGTATGAAATGAAGTGTAATCAGAACACAGGAAATTATGCTTCTTTAAAAGATTTTCTTTCTTGAAAAGTGCTTCTTCACATGAAGAGAATAAATATAAACTAGAAAGATATAAACTTTCAGAGACAATTTTCTTTTTCTCTCTTATTTATTATAATTTGGCACTAATATTATCGACAACATATACAAAGTATGTGGTAATTTTTTCCTTGTAGAAGTTGTAGCAATTTTATGTGCTGATTTTTAGTGACAGATGGAATCACAGAATCAGTCAGGTTTGAAGGGACAACACGGGAACATCTGTCCAAACTCCCTGCTCAAGTAGGGTCATGCCAGAGCACATGGTACAGGATCGTGTCCAGACAGTTCTTGAATATCTCCAGTGCGGGAGACTCCACAACCTCTCTGGACAATCTGTGTGAGTGTGTGGTCATCTGCAAAGTTAAGAAGTTCTACCCCATATTTAGGTGGGACTTCCCATGCTGGAAGGGAAGTTGTGCTGTGCTATTGCTGTGCTATTGCTCAGCAACACCAAGAAGAGCATCCCTTCAGATTTTGCTTACCTTGACAAGATCCCTTCTGTCTTAACTTCTTGAGTTTGAACAGGTCCAGCTCCCTCAGACTTTTCTCATACCTGAGTAACTCCAGTCTTCCAACCATTTTTTAAGTCCTCTGTTGGACTCTCTCCAGGACCTATATGTTTCTCCATGTTTCTCTTGTCCTGAGGAACCCAGAACTGGACACAGCACTTCGGATGTGCCTCACCAGGTAAAAGGGCAGAATCACCCCTCTTGCCCTGCTGGCAATGCTTTTCCCAATGCACCCCAGGACACCATTCGCTCCCTTGGCCACCAGGGCACACTGCTTGCTCATGGACATCTTGTTGTCCACCAGGATCCCAAGGTCCTTCTCCACAGAGCTGCTTTCCAGCAGATCAGCCTCAGTCTGTGCTGGTGCCTGGGGTTATTGCTCCCCAGGAGGAATGCAGGACCCTGCATTTGCCTTTACCAGATTTCAGAATGTTCCTCTCTGCTCATCTCTCCACCTTATTGAGGCCCTTCTGAAGGTCTGCACAGCACTCTGAGGCGCTGGCCACTGCTCCCAGCTTTGTGTCAACAGTGACCTGCTAAGGATGCTTCTGTCATTTTGTCTGAGTCATCGATGAACAAGTTAAACACAGAGCACACTGAGAACTCTTGGGGGACACTGCTCGTGTCAGGAAGTTACAGGCTTCCAAGACCTAGACTCTGTGCTACTGATTATGACCCTTTGAGATCTACCATTCCACCATTCTTCAAGTCATCTTACTGTCCACTCATCCAGACCACACTTCCTGAGTTTGCGTATGAGGTTGTTTTGAGATACATTGTCAAAATCCTTGCTGAAGTGCACGTGCACCACCATGCAGATAGTTGTGTCATTGTAGAACACAGGTTGGTGGCACAGACAAGTAATGTTAGGTATCTCATAGCCAAGAGCAATTTTATAGTCAATGAAATCAAATGGCATTAAACAAAACTTTCTTCAATTTTTACATTTGACTTATTTTCACTTTTTCTTCCCATTTGTTTTTTAAATCAAAATATTCATCTTTGAAGTAGGTCTGTGATACAGGTATATAAAAATAGATTAGAATCAGTATTCAAAATTATAATTTAAGAGGATCCTAAGGTTCTTGATAATTTTAGTAGATTTTTAAAACAATTTTCTGTGGGTTTCTTGTCTCACCACTACCTGCTTGCAGCAGCTTGGCAGTACATTTAGCAAGAACGCTGCATCCCTCTGATCTTAAACATAACTTGAAAACAATAATCTGATTGAAATCTGTGCACATATCTGTCTTTGGTGTCAAAATAAAATAAAAAAAACCCCATACCCACAAGAAATTTTAAATGGTGGAATAGCAGCAGAACAATAAAGTGGTATCCAATAATCTCATAGTCTGAGAGGGGGAAATGAAGGTGCAAAACTTTATACAGCATTGGTCGATGCTGCAGTTGGAAATTCATGCATATGACCCAGTTAATGTATATTTTGCTATTTTATTTTCAGTATCTGAGTTATAAGAACTTAATATAAATGATATCCCTAAAAAAGCAGCAATGAACTTCACATTATCCAATATAGCTTAAGACCATTTCCCTATATCCTGCTTTTATGGTTATTCTGAGGGTTATACTAAGCCCTCAGTGTGCCACGTCAGCTGAGATCTACAAAAATACAGAAATTGATTTTCCAAAATTATGAGCATAACCACTCCTTAATTTTGTGACAAATACAGAATTGTATTGATGTATATATTGATAAATATGAGTCTATTTTATATGTAAACAGTCAATACATCAAATATAAAGCATACACATATAATGCTACTCTAATTGCACATAGTTATGTATTACATATGTAAAATGCATCAAAATGCATATATTGCAAAAATTGTAGAGGGCAAGAAAGATTATGTAATACTTTTTTATACCTTCCCTCTAACACCCTTTGGTTATTTAAAACTAAGGAGCAACTTTAGACTTTGTTCCAAAGGATAGCATAATCTCTATGAAAAGGCATAGTTTTTAACTTTGGAATTATTAGAAGATGTGAAACTATTAAACTCGGAGAATGATAGCCAGAAAAAATCAGGTGGAAAGAAAAATGAAAGAAACAGTATTATCAGTCTATAGAGTATGAACACAAATGGAAAAACAAAAAAATAATCCCAACATCAGAAGAGGAAGGGAAGCCGGGGAGAAGGAAAATCGATGAGAACTATGATGTCCTTGATTATTTCCTTTCCAGTTATTCCTTAAGTAATCCAGATTCTGGAAAACGTATGAAACCATTTAAGATAGAACTTGGAAACTAAACTTAGTGACCTCAGTTCTCATACAAATCCCTTACTCACTGCACTGTGAATTGTGTCAGAAGAATACAAGCATAATAAATGCATACTTCTGTCCACTAGCTGGAACTTTTAGCTCTTGACAGATTTCCTTGAATGACATAACCGGAAAAAGATTTAGACTTTCCCACTCACTTTGAAGAAAACATATACTTCTATGGAGTTCAGTGACCTAACAGAGTTTCTCTTTGAAAATTGGCAACCTTAAACCACAATCAGATATAAAACACACTCATTGCATTCAGAAATTCACCCCTCTGTTCTCAAACTTCTAAAGCTTTTCTTTTTCAATTACCTGTTCAATGTGGAACATTTATTCTCCCTTCACTGCAGTGGCAGGACATAAATGTGACTTACAGGGAATTTCACAATTTGTCTGAAAGATAAGCAAAATCTATTGCTTTTTAAAAATTACTAATGTCTGGATCAGCTATTACTCCTTGAAACTAGAGGATGTATCCAGGTTATTTAAGTGTCCATTCTCAGCGTTCACATGGAAAGTGGAAAATGTTAATATGATCTTTGTGACAAAGGAGTGCTTCTGAAATATTCAAAACAATATTACATAATTAGCAGAGGAAGATTTGGAGAATGTTTGGTTCAGAGTGTATGCATAAGACAAACGTGAAATTTTTCGCATGGATGGTAATTTTTAAAGCACATTGCAGATAAATACGTAATATCCATATTTACCTCAATGGAAAATTTAGACAATGAAATTCCTAGAGAGACCTTTATCATAATGCTTTAAAGGAGTGGATTGCCAGGGGTTGTCACAGACACTGTGTCAGAATTCTATTTCAAGATAAAACATGAGAAAAAATAACTTATTTGCCTGACAAATGTCTTGGTTTAAGACTCTGAATTTGTAATTTCCATTTTAATTTTGCAATGACCTATTTTTAACATGCAAAATACATTAACTCCAAAAATCAGCATCAAAACACTGTATTTTCAAAACCTTGAAACAAGGTGAAGTTTTTTATTTCCATTTCAAGAATAGAAGGGAATATTTTTTCTTAACTAGGAAATACTAGATGTCTCTTCCAAATTCCAAACAAAGCTCTCCACAATCCTATCACCAATTAAAGGAATGTGAGGGATGTTAAATTGTTGCAGCTTTTTGTTTGCTATTTGTTATTTTGATTCGCATATGTATGTTTTCATGGATGGCAATGACAGAGGTGGAGGGAATCTGGAAAGAACTGTACAAAAAAATTCTCTACTGAAGCTTACCACCAGACTCCATTTATGTGGAACACAAATTACAGCCTAGAATCCAGCTCACAGATGATACATATTTCATTTATCTCGGCTTTTTGGACAAAAGTAAAGTACCTGTAATTTACCAGCTTGGAAAGGCAGGGTGAGGATAGCAGTCAAGTGGTATGGAAACACAAGTGTGCCAGCTCCCCAGGCCAAGTGGTGTCAGGGACACCCAGCTGGCTGCCTCACCCTGCTCTGAGTGTAAGGAGGGGATGTCCTCATTGCACACCTTATACCTTGTTTGAGCCATGAACACATATTTCCAGGGTTCCAACAATACCTCACCTGTCACAGAGCTCAAGAGAACCTCACGAGAGTAATGAGCCCTCCCTCATTCACACACGGTTTTCACCTCCAGTAGGTATGAACTGGTGTGAAAATTTTAAATGTTCATGGTAGCCTCTGTAAGACATTTGATAGCATTCTCCAGCCTTCGGTACACTCTGTAGACACCAACACTCTATGTGAATATGAGCTGGCAGCACAAACATTTCCTCTCATCCATTAAAAACACATTTTCAGTTGTTTTGATGCATGGGGAGGATCTGTAGTGAAATTTTCTCTGAGATCCAACTGTACAAACATATTTGCCTCAAAAAGTAAAGTTTTCATGGCTTTATAGCTAAAAGCAAAATACAGTCTATTTAATTTCTACCTTCATGTAGTTTTTTAAGAAACTAAAGGTATTTATGTACTAAACTAAGGGACTTGGTTGAACTCTAATTCTCTTATCTGTGACTACATTCAGTTCATCTGACTGTAGCCCTGTTTCGGACTCAGCTAGCGTTATTCCACAGAATAGCAAGGCTCCACCAAACAGAACTTGTTATCAAAAGCCATTTTAATGTCCGATTCCCAAAAGCATGACCTCAAAAAACAAGGTTTGTTCAAAATTTCCATTTGTTCTGTTGTGTTCTTTAGTCTTATTTCATTTAGCAAGCTTAAACAGCGAGCAGGAGTATATTTGCAAGGTATCTTTTAGTTTTCAGTCTTGGAAAAAAAGGTCTTATGTTGTTGGTGTATGTCTGGAGAAGGCCATGAAAGCTGCTGTAGGGTCTAGAGAGTAAACCCTAGAAGGAGAGGCTGAGGGAGCTGGGGATGTTTAGCATGGAGATGAAAAGGCATAAGGGAAACCTTGCAGCTCTTTACAACTACCTGAAGGGAAAATGCAGCAAGACAGGAATTTGCCTCTTCTCTGGGGTAACTGGCAACAGAACAAGTGGAAATGGTCTCAGCCTACACCACAGGAGATTCAGACTGCAGACCAGGAAAACTTTTTCACTGGAAGGGTGGCTAAGCACTGGAATGGGCTTTGCAGGGAGCTGGTGGGGTCACCACTCTGGAAGTGTTCAAGAAATGACTGGACATGGCATTTGGTGCTTGAGTTATTTGGTATGTTGGTATTCGGTCAAAGGTTGAACTTGGAGATCTTGGAGGCATTTTCCATCCTTAATAATGCTATGATTTTGACTTTTCTATGTAAGGCTGTTTTAACTTTTTTCTGTGTAAGGTTCTGATTGACCTTATTAAAGACTTGGGAACTGATGCTCCAGAAATTGAAGTGCATATATAATTCTAAGCAGCTATTTAGTTTCCTTAAAATTAGTTACACCCTTCCAAGAAAATAACATTAATACTTGTAAAGAGCATAGTTACAGAATTTTAGGCAGAAACACACCTCCATATGCTATAAAATCATACAGAAAGTGACAGAAAAATCTTTTTTTTTTCCCTGGGGCAAAAAAAACCAAGGTAATGTCATTGTCAAAGGAAAACCTACTGTGTCAGTGCTGCTCCCAAAAGTTCCACAGCCCAAATGGTGTTTTAGCAGGAACTGGAGAATGTACCTTAAAACAGAATGGTAAAATAACATCTGCTGCCTGTGTTTCACTTAAAAAAAGACACTTGTGATCAATGACTCCCTTGAAATCAATTGGAATAAAAGCAGATCTTAGACTGGTTTAAAGAAACTATATAAAAGTTTCTTTACATAGGAAAGAATATGTGTAGTAAAGACCATTCTTTACTAAAGAAGAATTAAACCATTAAATTATGATTTTCGTAATTTTCAAATGAGAGTTTTCTGTACACACACAGAAAAAAAAGAAAGGCATTGAAGAAAAAGGAGTAAGAAAGGCAAAGATAAAAGTAGAAAGAGTCTTTGCAGGTAGCATCATTTTTTCAGAAGAGTAATGGCCTAAGTATATGATACTGCCCATGCACAGATATTCACAAACTAATATGCATCAAGTGTATATACAAAGTTTGAAAAATCTTATACAATGTGTATTTACAATATGTCAAATACAGTACACTATTCAGAAGTTCATTAGGTCTTCTGAAACACCAAGAGTCAGCATTTTCAACACAAGTTTGCCAGTAAACATTGTTTTGATATAATGCTGACACAATATACTATGAGAACTTCATAATATGAAAATGTTTTGTACCATTAAAAACATGACATTTACAATCTAATTGAAACCATATGACTATATTGTTTGCTTAATTTTTTTAAGGACTGTATACACTATCTTTTAAATCTAGTGTTTCTGAAAGAAAGTAACCTGCAAAATAATACATAGAAAATATATCATGTTGCTTGAAACCCCTTTGAAATTCAAGAATCACTGATTACTCTTTATAGTGATATTTTTCTATTGATGTCAAATGTGTTCATAATAAAAATTAATTACACATTTAAATGTGTTTAAAGTTGCCCAAATAAAAACCTGTTCTACACCATCAAAAAGCTCTTCTGTCATCAATGTCAGTACTGACAAGGAATGGAAAATTTTATCTCTTCCATGTATTCTCACATGCTAACTAATCTTGCTTCTATTCACAGGGGATTAAAATGTATTAAATCTCAATCAATGAAGATAGGACTGCTAAATTCTTGCATCTTATTTAATGAACCATCTTCCTATTGCTGCATAATAATTTGTATTTATCTTTGAAAATTGTGTTTTTAGTGAAGTAAGGGGGTAATGTTTCATAAAGTCCTCAATTACTGTGAAATGAACAGATGATTTTTAAACACTGAAAGAAGGCTGCTTGGGGGGAAAAATCATATCTTGTATATCTGTAAGCAGATACACACTCAGTATTTCCCAAAAGTCTTGCTTTTCCTAAAGGCCCATCTGTACATTCTAGGACTGCTAATGGAACTGTTGAACACAACCCCATTTTCTATGTATTTAATAAATTTCAGAAATATTAGTGGTTAAAAAAATCATTAAGATTTACTGTGATTCTGTCTCAGAATTGGAACTGAATATCCAATCCTTACCTATCCTGCTTTAAACTCTTACTATAAATTTGCCTTTTTCATGGTGCAGCAAACTTTCTGGAACCCCAGATTTCGAGTAACTGTCCCAAAAAGTGGACAATGGCGCTTCTCAAAGGGTAAGTTAACCATTCTTTTAAAGTTTATATAATGCAAACTTTTGAAGTTCTTTCAGAGAAATTATGAGGAACAAATTATTGAGGGCAGTCTGCAATAAACATTCAATTGCAAAATTTCAGCCTATGTGGTTGGGTTTTAACAAACATATAAGCATATGAGAAAAGCTCAGTAATGAGACTTTATGAATGATTTTGTCTATAAAGCATTGTTTTTCAATCCCATGAGTAAAGTTAAGTTTCTGAAATAAATGCGCAAGCAATCAAGATTTTATTTTAAGTCATTGTAAACAAAAAATTCTGTTTCAACTCTTTCTTTGGGGAAATAGGACTTTTACAAAATTTATTCATAAGAAGATATGAATTATCCAAATCTAAGAGGGTAAATATAACCAAAAATTTCTGTTAGCTTAAAATCCAAATAATCTGTTAATTTTTTGACTTCTGCAATACATTTTTCTTCTGTAAAGTGTCAGCTCACCAAGGCCAGCTAAATTTTTATTATTTTCTGAAGTTTCATGTGTTTTTCATCTAATAAACAAAAAGAAGCTCTGTTTGTTTCGCTTTAAGTTGTATCTCTTCCTGAACATAAAACTTAATTGCTATTTAGCTCTGAGTGCAAATTGCAGAACAAGAGAGCAATTAATTTGAGTAAAGAAAAATAAGTCCTACATAAAAAGCAAAACTTATATTGGATTAACAGAAGAATAGCTGAGCTTTCCCTGGTCTGAGTATTAAATGTCACTTCCTTCAATGCCTGCCTGAGGACAGTAAAGGTATCAACCATGCTGTCGTGATATGGGCCACTGTGCTTTTGTTTGCTGACTCTCTCTTTCTGCTTTGTCGTCCTGTCCTGGTTTAAAGGGACAGTATTGCAAGAAAAAGGAAAAGGCGAGAGCTTTTTCTTTCAAGAAATGGATAGTGAAAATCCCCT
>PYHW01009258.1:413003-445356 GCA_013186435.1 Turdus rufiventris | reverse complement strand
CTGTGGAGGCAGGGCGGAGCTCCACGGGGCCAGGGCAAGCCTGCCGGGACTCCTCTCCCCCTCCACGGGATTGGAACATGCCTGCTGGAGCTCCGCTCCCCCTCCACGTGATTGGGACATGCCTGCCGGGGCTCCGCCCCTCCTCCACCTGGCTGCCATGGCCCTGCCGGCTCCCCCGAGGCTCACATCTCTCACTTCCGGGTAGGCAAATTTTCCGAACTTTGACCGTCAGATAAGGCGCACGAGACTATAAGGCGCACTTTCGGGTTTGGGGGAAAGTTTTAGTCAAAAGGGTGCACCTTATAGTCGTGAAATTACTGTAATGGTGTTATTAAAGATTGAGGGATGTAGGCCATTGCTAAGTGAAATATAATCCTGTTTGCCTGAAAATTTTATAAAATAATGGTTAATAATTCATACCAAAAAGTCAATTTCTGAAGCAAATATCTTTTCCATATTTCAACCCATTACCTGCAGAATGGAGAATCTTTATTCTGTTAAGTTTCTTTGCTCTACTTCTGGGTTGTTCCTCAGATATTTTACAGAGAAAATTTAAAAAAAAAAAAAAAAAAAAAAAGAGGAAAATAAGAAAATGGATTTTCCCCATTTAAGAAGAATATATGTTATTTAGAGCCAAATTCTGGGGCTTGTGCTGAAGACTTTCTTTAGAGAAAGGAGCAACTCTTTTTTTTATCCAGTTCCCAAGAAGATGATGTCTCCTAATATTTCCTAACATTTCTAATTTGACTACCTTTTTCCTGAAGAGACACCAGAGAAGCCTGTGATGTCCAAAGAGTAACAGGATAGCTCACACATGGCCCTTGAAGAGAAGGAATTGCAAAAGATGAAAGACAAGCTCTCAAAGCTGAAAAGACTTATCCCTGCTTTGTAATTCATTTTCTGAAGTTCTTAAGCAGTATTGATGTCAGGCACGAAGAGAAAAAGGGGAAATGTTTTATCCCTTTCTAACTCAGATTTTTTTGAGTGAAAGTTAGCCAGGGAGACCACTAAGTGATAAAAGTATCACTTTTAATCCTGATACAGCCCCCATTTTACCATTATCTCAGCTCAGGGTAGAACAGATCTCTGGCTTATTTCCAGGAAGAACTCCACTCCTGAGATATGAATAAATTTCAGCTTGCAAGGAGTCTGATCCAGACCACAAAAACTGCAGCCAAGCTCCTTGTTCACAGAGTTCTAAACTCAGTACTTGGCCTGAAGAGTTGGAATGAAAACTTGCAGAGTAAAGTGTTTTGCAAAGTTACACAAACCCGCACCACTGAACTCCAGCCACTGCTCTATGGTCCAGTGTTCAGGACAGGAAGTGGGACTGCAAGCTGAAGCCAAATTCAAACTGGCAACCAGAAGAACATGGATCTAGGAAAATAATGCCTTTTTCAAATCTAAGAGAAGAAAAATATTGAACCTTCAAAATAGCTTCTTTAAGTCAAAGGTGCCTCAATTACCATGAAGAGGGAAAGTGAAAAAAATATAGGAAGTTTTCCAGATTAATTTCCTTCAGGAAGTGTATCAGAAAAATGTACAGATTCTTTAGGAAATAGAAAAATGAATTTATTTAAAAAGGAAACTATTATTTTAAGAGCATGAGGAACATCAACATGAAATAAGAAACCTATAAAAGTCGAATGGAATTAGTTTGAAAAGTATATCAAATTGGATATGCAGAAATGTGTCCTTTCCTTTTGGCTTTCCTTATTCTTCATAGCCCAAAACAAAATTAGTTTTAATTAAATTTTCTGTTACAAATTGCAGCACTGAATCAGCTTCAAGCACAACTCACAAAGCTTAAGGAATAGGTGGTCAGGACTAAGAGAATATTTATGCATCTGTTTTCTGAAATAAATCCAACATTTTTGTTCACTCTGAAGCACCTAGCTGCCTCTCCACAGGTGTAAAAGCTGATGATGCAGCTCTCAAGCACACTCTAATAGCTAGTGTTCATTCATGAAGGAGAATCTAATTTTAAGAGGGTTTTTTTTAATATCCCAAACACTTTGCAGAGTATTCAGATTCGAATTTGCCAATACCCAGAGGCTTTCTTAATGATCCCAGATCAAAAGGCAATTTAGACACTTCTTGATTCCTAACGATAGGCTGCCCCCACCTTCTCTCAAAATGCTAACAGCAGGCAGCTGTCATCATCTGTGTATGTGGCAATCAATGCCTTCTGGCAGCTACTCTTGAGCATAGTTGAATCATGACCAAATCTTAACCTAAGAAATAATTTTTGGTCAATATGGCAGCAGGCTCGAATTCCTGAAGATTTCCTGAAGTTTTTTCAGCACAATGAAGCTTTTACTTCATACAAATACCCTATTTAATAGTAGTAGTAATAATAATAATAATAGTTAAAATTAAAAAACCCTGAGATACTTGCAAGTAGCTCATTTTTCAATAGACCAAAACAGTGAACCTCTTGGTAACATCATTAAAGCTTCAACTTGCTAATATCATTAAAAGCTATATGGGCCCAACCATCCAGACAGTTTTAACACAACAAAGAGCACAACTGCCCAAACCATGGGCTGCCAGCCTTTCCAGGAGAATTCTGTGGGAAACTCTTAAGGCTTCACTAAAGTCCAGGTAGACAAAAAAATGACATCTTTTCCCTCATCCAGCCTAGCCGTAAAACGAGATCAGGTTGGTCAGGCAAAACTTGCCATTTCTAAAACCCTGCTTGTTGCACCTGATCCCCTGGTTTTACAGTGTGTGCCATGTCATCACACTTGAGATAACATAGTCCATAAGGTTCCCTGGGACCAAGGTCAAGCTGACAGGCCTGTAGTTTCCTGGATTCTCCTTCCAACATTTCTCGTACACATCTCATCACAGTGACCAACCTCCATTCATCTGGGATCCCTTCTGTTAACCAGGACTGATGATAAATGATGGGGAATGGCTTGGTGAGCCAAGCTCTGCTAGCTCTACCAGCCCTACAGAGTCATGATTGCCAAAGTGGCAGGGTACTCTCTACTTCCTCCTGGATTCTGTTCCCTATGTCTGTCACCCAGGTCAAGGAGCTGAGGATAACCAGTCTTTCTGTTAAGGACTGAGACAAAGGCATTAAGTACCTCATCCTCTTCCTCATCCTTGGTGGCAATATTCCACACAATGTCCAATAGAGAATGGAGATTTTGCTTGGCCCTTTTGTTGTTAATATGTTTCTAAAAACACCCTTTATTTTCCACATATTCATAAAAATACATTTTATTCTCTTTCACAATGATTACCACATAGACTTTTAGCTGAACTTTTGCCTTTCCAATTTTGTCTCTATATGATGTACTGACATAACTTTACTCTTCTCACTATGTCTGCCCCTTCTTCCAAAGGTCATAAACTCTCTTTTTTTTCCCCCTTGAGGTGCAACAAAAGCCCTACTCATGGCTCTTCTTCCATGTTGGTTTGTTTATAAGAACATAAAGGATGGCCTGCTCCTGCACCTTTACTATTTCCTTCTTAAAGTATGTCCAGACTTCCTGGCCGCTTTTGTTTCAGAGGACTGTTTCCCAAGGGACTCTCTGAACCACTCACTTTACCAGGTCAAAGTCCAACCTCCAGAAGTCAAAGGCAGGGATTTTGTTTACCCCCTTCTTTATTTCATCAAGAATTAAAAACCCAGCTCATGCTCAGCCTCTGGCCACCACATCTCCTACGAGCCCTTCTCTGTTCACAAACAGCAAATCCAGGTGGGAACAGCCCTGGTAGGCTAAATTACCAACCACGTCAGGAAGTTACCTTCCACACACTGATAGGTCTGAGGAAAACAAAGCACACCACAAACTTGTCTCCTTTGTGAAGCAACTGCTTTTTTAGGCACCTTAGTGGAAAGCAAACCTTTTTTTAAGGGTATGAAATTATTGAGTTGAAAGTACATGGCAGACTCCTTCAATGAAATGGAATAAAGGAAAATACATATATTGCCTGTGTAGAGACACCATCACGACCACCAAATCTTCCAGCACTTCCCATGGATTAAACTAAGAGTAGATTCATATTTTTTTCATAGCAAATTAGTCACCAAAGATTCTTTCAACAATCATATAAAAAGAAGTATCTAGGTTTTCTCTTGCCACCATTCACAAAAATGCTAGGTGCTTACAAATCCCCAACATACATCACAGAAACAGAAATGTCAATGACATCAGAGATAAGGTATTATGGGCAATTTTTGGTAGGTGACTGCAATTAAAAGCATTTCTTCACTCCCTTTGTACTTAGGTTGGAAAAGATCTTTGAGATTATCGAGTCCAACCATGGTGACTACATCACAGCACTAAGTGCCTTGTCTGGTTGTTTTTTGCACACCACCAGTGACTGTGATTCCATCACCCTCCTGGGCAGTCCATTCCAATGTTTAGCAACCCTTTCCAAGAAGAAATTATTCCTGATGCCCAGCCTGAATCTCCCCTGGCTCAGCTTGAGTCTGTGTCCTCTTGTCCTGTCACTAGTTGCCCAAACATGGTAATTTTGAAATGTGGTTCTAGATTCTCCATATTTCTCATTTGAAACAAAAATATCTGAAAGTATGTGCCCCTGCTAGGTTGTCCTTTTTCATATCTTTATTTTAGGTACTTGTAACTACTAAGAAATTGCCTTAATTTTGAAGAATTCTATATTGTGATAGATTCTCAGCTAATGTAAGTTGATGTGCAAACTTTTCACCAGGAGTAAAATATCAAAACTGCATCTCTGTATTAGAAAACCAAGAAATTTTGTATTTTTAATTCCTTTCAAGTGCTTTTTAGAAGATTGGATGTAAAAAAACTTTGGAAAAGAATATAGGGGACTGAACTTTAATAATAAAAATAAGAAAATAAGAAGAAAAGGAAAGTAAAAAATAATTTTTTGATAAAAGATTTTATGGCTTTTGGCACTGCTAATAATTTGTATGGAAAGATAATATTTTCATGTGTGTTTAATCCTATGCCAGGGGAGCTGCTGGTGCAGTAGCTATCTGAAACAAATTAGAGGGCAGTTAAAGTGAGATTTTCCACAATCAAGAACAAAGCAGGACCAGTTAGTATGAGGACAGCTTGTTCTTGTTGCTAATGTGTTTAAAATCTTGCTGCACATAATTTAAAACAGCTTTTGAGTGTGGATGCTGGTTCTGGTTTCCGAGGTCTAGTGCTAAATCAAAACCAAATGGAGAGAGTAGAATCAGAAAATGACAAATTATACAATGACATCTCCTGCTCTGACTAAAGACTTTTTTTTTCCCTCTTTGATACTGATTTAAAAGTTAATTTCTCTCAATATTAAAATATTTAAAGAATGACAGCTGGTTGAAATCTAAAGCTTGCAGCCAGCTATCTGCTGAAGGAAAGCTCTCAATAACTATGGTGGCAGATATAACACACTTACAAATTATTTAAAGATATATTACCTTTACTATTATAAAAGTAGATGTTAAGAAAATTCAGTGCTTTTTTACTGGGTGACCTGAATTCAAAAGCTTTATTCAATGTAACTTTTCAATTCACCACAAGGGGAAATACATTGGCTGATCTCCTAGGATCAAACAACAGTGAGGTAACAAACAAAAACTGTTATTTGAAAATTAAATTTTATTTTTAAAATTTTACTTAGATAAAACAATGCAAACAATCATGTTTTTCTTGCTTTTTTCTTGATATCTCATAGGTATGCGATATATGTTCTTAGAATCATGAGAAATCTAAATTTTTAAAGGTCAAAGGAAAAATACTGCTGATTTCAGCTAGACCTGGAACTCTTTGAGTTGCAATGGAAATATTAGCTAGATAATGTAAAGATAAGCAAAAGTCAAAGACATTAAAATAATTATAATACTGTTTTTGAAAACAAAGCAGGTTGGAAAACTTTTAGCCTCAGTAAGAAAGTAGTATTTGGATGATAATTGTTTTTCATTGGTACTTAGGTGATACCCATATATTTGATAGATTTGGAAGAAAATATTAGTGTTGAATATTATCTTTCCTTACTCTTTCTGCAAAAAACCTAAAGTCCTAATGAGCCTCATTTTTATTAAAAGATGATCGATATTTTCCAAGACTCTGTAATTTGGTTTGAATTTTAGAGAAATACATAGAAAAAGTGCAGGGATTTTTAAACTTTATAAAAACCCAAGTCAGATGTGCTTTGTCATCAAAAAATCAACTAAAAATATGAGAGACCAATGCAAATACAATCAGACCTAGCTATTCCCCAAAAAAACACTGGGTTTACTCTGGGTTTATAAACACAAGACACAATGAAATTGTCAGCATGTCCTTAGATGCATGAATGAAACACTGATCAAATTTTCATCACTACTTGGAGTCAAATATGGTCTTCCAACTACATTGTGCAGCAAACCTAAAATTGTACCAAAACCAGAGGATGATTGCTCACCCAATCTGGCCTAATTCTGCAGTGTTTCTATCACAAAACTGAGCATCTGGGCATGACAGAATATGGAATCAAAATAAGTGAGCCTTGAAGAAAAAGGAAGCAAATGAGTGAGCAAAAAGAGACAAAGAAATAATGACTAAATAAAAAGTTAGAGGTGAGAAATACATGAGAAAACAAAAGGTACAGAGACACATTTCATAGGATTAAACAAAGATCTGGACATGGAAAAAAAAAACATGTTAGGCTAAAAACTAAACCACAATCTATAAATTGGAGCTGCTTTGAATATAGAGGATAAAATTAAATACTGAATACAGAATCCAAGAGTGCAACTATGGTTTACCAAACTTTGCAAGTGAAATCCAGATTTCAAGTCAGAGACAGATTGAAAACTTCAGCTACAGGAAGATATGTAAAGAAGATATAGTAGACCACATACTAAATTACTCACACAAGCACTGAAGTTATTTATAACAACTGAGGTTGAGACAATTTTTAAATTTGCAACAGAATTTAAGCTCCTGGACCCATAAGAGAGAATTTTCAATGTAAACCCAACAATTCCTATTTTGTTGCCTTCATCTCTATTTGCAAGCTTACTTTTGAGAATACGCTTTTGATATGATATCTCTTTATATTAATATCTTCATTTCTAGGGCTAAGTTTTGTACATATTTAAAGGACAGTCTGCACATTTAAAGGTATGCCCTCTAAGGAACTAACTTGTCAAGCACACTATTTTTATTTCTTTGTAGTATGGTCATACATTCATTTGCTACAGACTGTATCATATTTTTATTTTAAAATAAGAACATATTATTTTAAAGAACATATGGACACTTCCCCTGCTTCTCAACTACTTCTAAAGCCTTTCAGTCAAATTCTGTAATCCAAGACCATGATTCCTACATCACTGGTCATGCACAAGTAATATATTTTTCCATTCTCATTAAACCTGATTTGCAAAAACAGCAAAGAAACAGAAGAAAATAAAGCAAACAAATATCCTGTTGCATTACTTGCATAAGAGGTATAAAGGATTTGATCAGAATTTATGGCCTTTCTTGTTAGTATTTTTATTACCTGAAAGTTGCCTATCCTTCAAAAGATGTTGAACAGTGAATGGAGGAAACACTACATTAAAACGTCATAATATCCCAGGACATGAGAAAAAAGCTTGTTAGGAGCGTCATATTTGCATTCAGGTTAGAAATATACAGTATATAAATATAAATAATATAAATATTATATATATAATATACAATATATATATTATAATATATATCAAGATATAATTGTTACTATATAAATATATTATATATTATATATATTATATATATACAGTATAATTTTTTTGTTAATTATTGACATTCAATTCTATGGCTGTTGACACAGGACAAAGCTTACTAAGAGTATATTCTCAACAAAATCTGTTATAATTCAGACTTACATGAAAACTGAACAGGGTTGTGTTAGTATATTATCATGAAGCAAGTGATGCTTTAGGGAGCAATATTAGAGTGGCAGGCAGTCTCTGTCTTGTAATGATATAAATTTGTTCTTGCATGGTTTTAAAGAAATGGACCAATGCATTAGTTTCTATAAATTGGGAGAATTACAATGAGAATTTAGTTCTAGTGTACCCATGAGACTACAGAAACAGTCCTCTTACTCATAATTATTAGAAACTGCCAAAATATTTTGAGTCTGTCGTACTAGAGATAAGACCTAGATGACTTTCTTCTAAAAAGCAGGCCTACACTATTCTAAAATAAAAAATTAATTGTGAGGGGTTAGATTATAATTCAACACTTCCATGAACATTTAACTTAGACATGAAGATCACAGGCATATCAGGTTATTTGAATTTCTGGGAGGACTATTTCAGTTAACAATGGTTTTTTTTATGCTTGTCTTCCCTCTTTTGCTGTTGAAGTTCATAACAGCAAATAAGCTCAAGCTCAAACTCTGAAATAAGATAAATGCCATAGAACACATTATGGAGTATTTTGTCAATTATATACTTGATCCTTTTTCTTTGAAGTTGACATCATTACACAGTGGATAAAACTGTCCTATTTTAGTTTAGACTTTGTTTTCTAGACTATCAGATTAAAACTTGCTGCTTAAGCAAAATAGAGATTAATTATATTTCTTTCATTTCCAGGCAAAGCTTGCTTTCATTGTTAATATCAATTGAAGAGCTAGTTGCTGCCATAGACAGGTTTTATTCTACATACTATTTGCATAAATGACTCTATAGAAAAGACTAAAGATATGCACAAGCTTTTTTCTCTTTTTATTCCAACTCCAACAGCTTCATCAACAGCATCAAATTACTGCCAAAATAATGTTCAGTCTCTAGAAAATGCAGATAGATAGTCCTTTCCCAGACTAATTTAGACGGCCTGTACTACCAGATACACAAAAATATTTCCGTTTTGATTACCAAAATTTACAACATTTTTGATGATATGCCTCACAATCTGTTCACAAATCTGTTTCTGTATGGTTTCTGCTACATTGATTAATGGAGTAGGCTGAGTTCCCTCATATATAGCAGAAGTATTTCTACCATAGGAATAACATCACCTCATTATGGACTACTTAGAATCTCTAGAAAAAAATCACAGAAGTACGTTCTATTTCTAAATGTTCTGTGGCCAGACTGAGAAAGGAAGGTGTAAAGTCTTTAAACTATTCTTTACGAAGATTAAAAGACAGTGCTTCAGTGAAGATACAGTTCCAAAGAAACCCACAGGACTGTTCAAGTGTTGAACCAAAGCCTGGTTATCTTGCTGAATACTTAAATACTTATGGGAGATCTGCCCTAGAGGAATAAGATTAGATTAAAAACTCTGACATACCCATGCCTGTTAAGGTTTTATGGTTTATTAATTTCCAAGCAGATGAAGGAACCTCCCTCTCTTTCTGCCTACTTCTCTGTTGTTACACTGCTGCTTGTTGAGAAGCTTTAGTTTTCTCTCTTGGTTCAAAACCACCCTTTTTATGGATTTAAAAATGTTTGTCTTGAAAGTAACCTCATGGACCGCTTACAAAAAGCAAAGTGAAGAAAGGGACATGCAGGAGTGTAATTACTGATTTAAAGCATGGTAATTAACTGTTGAAAAAGTACAGGTTAGGTGATCTTAAAGACACTGTTTTTTGAAATTAAGAGTACAGTTGTTACTGTTAAACTATTGCTATAATGGAAGGGCAGAGGCTTATGAGAGTTTCAGATGATGAATGGCAGGGCACTATTGTGCTACTCTCAGTATTCTCAGACAAGAAAGTTGAAACAAGTTCCCTTCTTTAAAACTTCTTATTACTCTTTTGGTTAAAAATTTCACCAGATCAGCTGAGGATATTCTCTATACCATGAGAGTATTCTACATTTCTTGGAAAACCATAAGTCAAATAGATGCAGCTCCTCAGGTGCCTCTAAAATGTTATGTGCTCTCTTCTAAAAATAATACAAATACAGCGAATATAGTGAATTTTTTTCATGTTGCCTGGGCATCTCTGGAGAGATGTACATACAACTGAAAAGTGACCCTACTGGAGCACTGCTAAGTATGTCATACTTAAAATACAGACACTAGAAATTGGTGTTCACTTTTTATGTGCAACATTTTTAAAGTTTAATAATGAGGAAGAATAAGTATAGTATTTCTGATGGCAAGAAATTGTTTCTCACTTACTTCATCCCCACCCCCAGCTCACCTGGAATCTTTTGAGGGTGGGGGAAGAAAAAGACTCTTAAAATAACAGCTTTTTAAACTTTTGACATGTCTAACAAAAAGGAAATGTAAAGATTCCATTTAATGCTACTGCCTGCTGCTTAACTAGAGTCATAAGGTCACTCTGTAAGACACTTCTTTTGTGCACATCTATGTAATGGCGAAAAAGGGAAAGCTGTCAATTCTCTAACTGGGTATTAAATTCTCTCTTCTCTTCTGTCCCACCCATTTGCTTCCTCCCTCCCAACCCTAAACCCACAGCCCAGATTTTCAGCATTATTGCTTTAAAACTTGAAAAGTCTCTGCTTAGAAACATTCTTGACCCTGTAAACAGATTTTTCTCTATTGTCCCATATGTTCTTTCCTAAATATAATATTACTGCATTCTGAGACAAATTTCATAAAGTACTAAGGACTGAAATGTCACTGTAAAACACCTAGTAGAATAGTATTATTTAAATATGATAACATTTTTTGTTCATATTACACTGATTTGCATAGTATGTGCAACTTGCATACACTCTGTATTTGGGCTATTATCAAAATAATCACACGTCTTTATTTTCTTTATCCTCAAATACAAAATATGTTGAACAAGAAATCTGAACTTTCATGAAAAATTTTGGAAATATTTCACATTTATTTACACTTTCTATTTTTATTATCTCATTAATTTAAGATGCTTATGCAAGCACTTTGATTAAATTCAATGATTCAGTATGAATGGGCATTGTGTAGGTGTAGTCTTAGTTACAAAACTCTACTTCAAGATAAACATATTTGCCCACTTTTCTTTCCTAGAAAAAAAAACAAACCTCCAAATCTGTTACAATCTTTTGTATTCTTTCCCCAGATATGCCTATGAAAGTTCAAACTAAAGAGACAGATGACTAGCTGTTATAATCAGTAAAAACATATTTTGCTGGGTTTTATGCAAAACCAGTCCAAAAAAAGATCTAGATTATTTTAGAAGACAAGGTACTCCCTGCATATCATGACCAATCCAACCTCTTTTACAATTTCTGTGAACAGTATTTTGTATTAATGAACAGTTGTGAACTGGGTGTAATACAATCCTGCCCAAGTGATATCTTTCTCCAAAGAGGCATATCTTGTCAGAAGATAAAAAAGAATAGATTTTTAATCAGTCTTTTTGCAGGTAGGATTTCATATATAGCTAATAGGATGTCATTATATGAAAGACACAATAAAAATTCTGTGTTAAGAACAGTTCCAATCCACAAAAGTAGACTTTCTAACATCTGTTTTCTGTTATGTTTCTGTTATGTTGTAGTTTTTAACTGATAATTATGTAGATCACAACTATGTAGTTAACTAGATTTGTACTTTACTAGATATGTACTACATATGTACTTCACTTGATTTCCTCAAAAGAAGGGTCTGGCACACTAACTGAGGTCATAGAGTTTGAAAGAGGCCTTAGAGGCGAAAGAAATCCAACTAAATTTTTGCATCAAACCTTAGATAAGCAAGATAAACTAGGAGAAAATATACATATAAGTCAGAGCCAAAACCACCTTTTTCATGAAGAAAATATGAATGACACCTTTCAATCTTAAGATGGCTCTGGCATGACCTCTTCTGTATTTCCCCTGGGTATTGCCCAACTGCTGGAGCTTTTCTTGTGCCTCCACTTGATGGAAATCATCTGGATGTTTTCCAAAGAACAAAATGAAAAAAGAACTATTTCAGTGCAGAGTGAAGATGTTCAGACATCAGTATGAACTCGGGCAGTGCATTCTATTGCATGTTACTGCACAGTATATTGTCTGTTTCTATGATTATGTTCTTACCTTAAAGAAAATCACATGCTTTCAATTAAATCCCTACGAGATGACAGCAATGGTAAACATGAATATGGCTCAACTCAGCCCATGAATAGGAATTTGTTTTAAGAAGACACCACACCATCTGCTAAAGTAAAAAATGTTTTGCAACAAGATTTTTAGAGCACTTAAAAAGACATCACAGGTGTCTGTCTTTTGCTACAACGTAAATCTTCACTGAAGTATCCTTGTGGTGAAATGCCAAATCATCTTATTCCCTACATCACTTTAATGTTTAAAATATAGTTTCAGTCCTGAATGGATTTTTTTTAATGTCAAGTGCTAGCAAAATAGTTCAACATACGCAGATTTTACAAAAGACACAAGAGATACAGTCATTGCACAAAATTAATTAATTGTTAAACAGTTACAAATTACTTCTCCAATCAGAAATATTTAGACCCACTCTGTCTTCATGTCTCCTCTTATTCTAGTTACTAAACTTTAAAAGAAGAAATTAACCTAATTAGAAATCTCCAAATCCTTTTATTAAAAACAGCTTGCCTGTAAAACCAAGATTTGATTGACAATTTATCCTAGCTCTTTCATTCAATATAATAAAGGTTTTCCAATGCCATTCAGCAGCATCCTGAATTGACATCTACATTTTTGTTTTAAGTTCACATTACAATGCTGTTCAGCACCAGCAGGGTTTGAAGTTGCAACACCATCTGTGGCAGTTGCGATTTCTTATGGATGAAGATAAGGAATCACAATATATTCTCAGCATTCACACTTGTTTCTCAATCACTTAAAGAGATTGCAGCTGCACTGAAAATTAGTTCTTCACAACATGCTAGCAAGGCAACAGAACTACTTGTAAAATTAGTCAAAGTGTGGTGAAAACTTCCTGATACTAGCGCATGTGGGAGCCTATACATATGGCTGGAGCTCAGTCTAATATTTAATGACACCACGTCACAGAGGAAATCTAGCCCCACTAGTCTAGTACTTTACAAGGTTCAGTGATGAAAACAATTACACAATAAGGTCATAGGAGACAAAATAAGTGAACACTGCAGAAACACTGTAGCTTGGCTGAAAGGAGATGGAATCATAACTGTAAGTTCTATCTAATGTCCTGATCAAAAATCTAAGAATTGAATCATGTCAATGTTGCTACTGAATTTAGGGGAGGCCTCACTTTTCTAAGATAGCAGGTTTGCACACTGAATGTATTTTACTGGGAATTTTGTCCTGCATACAATAAACTGGAATGAGGAAAGCTTTTTTTTTTTTTAAATCAGCAGTCTTTGTAGGCATCATCATCACTTAAATAAGGTTACAGAGAGTGTTCTTAAAAAGAAGTGGTTCTATATTCTTTCCATGTACTCTACAGCCTCTCTTCCCACACTCCCAGAAATAAATGTGTAGTCTCATGGTTCACAGAGTGCTTAAAAGGGACATTTTTAAAGTACCATTCCAATGTAAGAAGAAAACTGATTTTCACTGAGTAGACACTGTCTTCTTTAGTCTAGCAAAAATGTACTAAATGTACATTTCTGTTGCTCATATCTTGTGCAATGGCTTTTCTTCATTTTTTATCATGCAACCTGGAATACTTTGTACACACACTTGTCAGATTTTAAAAGAGTGAAAACTGCAAGGCCAAGCTGACATTTGTAAAAGGCTATATGGATATTTATTTATTGCCTTATTTCAAGAGATTTCAAATGGGGATTTTACACAGCATATTTAAAATGTGCACAACCATTCAAATGCACATAAAAACATTTAATACTCTTGAAAGAAAATTCAATCCCCCCAGGATTAAAATTAGTGAAAACATACTGAACTTGTGAATAGTCCATCTCAGATGGTTCTTGCAATACTGGCTTCATTGTCACTGTAATTAAGACTACAGAAGAGGATTCAGGGAGATAAGCACCATATAGATCATTTACTAATTGCTTGATAAATTTATGGCCATTGTGTGATCTTTGGCTAAGTCAGAGATGGAAGAAAACCACTACTGGTGTTTGAGACCAAAACATTTTGGAAAGAGACCAATCAACAATGAGCTAGGAGACCTGAAGTATTCAGGTTTTTACTTATTTATCTGCATGAGTTTTACCTGTGTGACTACGAACATTCATGAATAAGGGCTCCTTGATTTAACTCGGTATAACATTGTTCTGAGAGGCAGTAGTAGATGCCATGTAAACTGTAGCGCCCATAAGTTAAACCCCTCATTGTGCACCACAGTGCAGCATGAACATAACCATAAAACCACACTGTAGTTAAAGCAACTGCTGTGATAATCTTTTGAGAGGTGGAATGATTGTGCTGCTATTCTGCTGTTCACTCCAAAGTCTCCCTCAATGATAATGGTTTGATTTTGTTTGGATTGGCTGGTATGACTGTTAGACTCATGCTGGTAAAGCCAATTTGACTCTGTGAGACATCCAATTCTTAAGTCTCTGATCTCCCCTGGTCCTGGTAACACTGCCATCACTCAGTATTCATTCACACCACATGTTCACAGCTAACAAGAAGCAAACATACAGAAACACCTTGCTAGTTTTTAAACTCATCATCTAATTAATCTGTTCTCCTAGAGAAACAGTAAAATAATTGAAGTCTTTTAGCAAAATTTCCTGCAGAAAGAATCCAAATAGTAAAACGTTAGCTTGTCTTAAATCTAACTAAAAAGGCATTTCTATTAAGCAGGATATGGAGCAATACCACATCTCTCAAAAACATACTTCTTCTTACAAAACACACTAAAAATATATCACTTAGAAATATCTTCAAGATTTTCTGTCCAACCATCTTCTTACCCCTCAGGAAGGTAGAAGTAGAAAAAAATGTCTTATTTTTGTAGGTCGCTTTATTTAATGTGGCCTAACGGAAAAAGAAATAGGCTCAGAAAGAAACGTCCTTCCCTCTTGTCTTCCATGGTATACTTTTCTTTACTTGTTTTTCACTTGCCTCTTCATTTCCTCATCTGGAAATAGACAATGTAATATTTTTTGTGTGACATTCTGAGATCTAAAGATAACAAAATGCTAAATAATAATTTAAAATTATTATTCCAGGAAAAAGGGCATCACAGTGCCAGCAGCACCAACTGCCATCAGCACTATTGTGTTCAGTCTCCCATACATACACTGAAGTACAGACCATATTATAAATAAAGAGACTAAGGATAAGAGAAATGAGTAGTGGCATTCTCATCCACCATCTAGGACTACAGTTTAAAGACAATATCCGGGGCAAGATCTACCTCATACCTTGCAAAAAGCCCCCCAAAACAGCAACCACCATTTTCTCCTCACAGATACAGAAGGGCTATAGCACTCTTAGATGATGGCCTGCCAGGTCTCATGATTAGACCAGCTGCTCCATAGGTTGGCAGTCTCTCCTTTGCGTCTCAGGGGACATTTTACAGTCTAGAAAGCTGCAATCTGATCAATGGTGGTGACTACCCTGCCACCTGAAGCTATCCTGTTTCATGGAAACTCCAAAGATACTGAAGCTGAGTTCTCATCTAAGTCAACTGAGAGAGGATGTAACACAAAGGGTGGAAAGGGGATGCCTTGAGTTATGGCCAGTTCCTTCAGGGCTCTAGAAAATGCATTGTGTTTTGATCATTGTAGAGTGGAAAGCACTTCTATGTAGTTCATCAGATGGTGACATTACTGATCAGTGGTGCTTGAAATCAGAACAAATGAAGAAAAGTTTACATGTCATTACTGATCTCTGAAGCCAGGCTATGTCCAATCTTTCTGAAAGTAGATATAAATCTCTAAAAATAGTCATAAGAATTTAGTACTTAATTACTGCAAAACAGCTGTCCCTTCTGTTTTCACCTTCTTTACCTTTCAGAATTGTTTTACATCTACATAATCTAAACAAAACGATCAATTTCAAGTCTTTTGGTTTCCTCCAAATGGAAGAAACTGAAGCAAAGGAGTCTCCTAGGCCACCAACAAGACCTGAAAGTGGTATAAGTAAATGAATCTCACTTCCAAAATCTTCCATTTGAAATGTATAAAACCCTTCTTTTTAAGTCCTCTCATTATCCCTTCCAGTCATCAGAAGAGAGTGCTGCATATTTGATGGCTATTTCCTGCATACAGGCAGGGGAAATGCAAATCTGCATTAAAAGATATCAAATCTTCTGCTGTCATTCTGTCAGCCGCACTCTGCTTGACATCCTCTTGAGATTACATCTGTAGGCCCTATACAAATGTCATTTAAAAAAATACACTGCTTTTCAGTATCATCTGTTATTTCAGTTGTTTTCATAATGATCAGTTTAGTTTCTTATGTAATATTTCCTGTCAACTTTCCATCTGCAGAGAGAAGTCAGTGGTAAGATTTCTCTTGCCTTCTCTTAGGTTTTAATCTCTTTAGTTGAGGCAGATTAATATATATTATCACAAATAAAGTACAGTAATTTCACGAAAACAAGTCACACGGAGTATAAGCCGCATTTCCGGTGTGTTGGCAACGTTGATGTCTTTGTCAATAAACAAGCTGCACCCAAATATTAGCCACATTTTCGTTTGCGGTGAACTTTCACAAAGTTGTCATTTAGTAACACAATCATGGATTGCTGGGGCTTACTGGCTTACTGCCCACCTTGGAAACATTGTTTCCAAGTGAAGAAAGACACAGACAATAGATGCGGCAGCGTTCCCTGCAAGTTTTATTTACAAGCTGAAAAGGACATGAACAATAGTGTGGTCATTTTGTGAGCATTCCCAACGGATGCACGTTGCCTTTAAACAGCCACTAAGCGGGCAGCCGAGCTCCGAGAGGAGCCGCTCCTCCCTCCGCTTATCTCCCCAGCGCCCCCCCACCCCTGTGTGAGCTCAGTGCCCCCCCCAGCCAGCCGCGCAGGCACACAAGGACAACCAGCCGCGCAGCCGCACAAGACTGAAAACACTTTAAAATTACAGAGAAATATCACACACTTTTATTAAACTTTTAAACAGCTTCATTTTTCATTCATCAGCCACTTCATCAGCGGCTTCATCTTCCACAAAACCTTCAAACTCTTTGTCCTCTGTATCGGAAATAAGCAGTTGGGCAATAGTGGGATCCAGAGAACCCAAACGAGTATCGCCCGTATCTTCACTGTCAGAGTTATCATTTTCGGTACTCTCGATGGCATTGTTGGTCAGTCCAGGAATGATGTCAGCTTTGGCAAAACCCTCGGATGACAGTTGTGGCTGTTACCTTACCCCAGGCATCCGGTATCCACTGGCAGACTGTAGCATAACTTGCTCTGCGCAGCCTCCCAGTGTTGGTGTAGGAATGCTCACCTTCCATCATCCACTTTTCCCACAGAAGTCGCACTTTAGCCTTGAAGGAACGAATAATACCTATGTCCAGAGGGTGCAGTTCTTTGGTCAAACCACCCAGTATTACAGCATGCTATGACTTCATATTTTTCACGATGTCTTTCACTCTTTTGGTTTTGTGGGCATGCATGGAATCAAAAATTAGCAGTCCCAGCAACTGATTAAAGAACCTATCCGCTGTGCCACCATAAACTTCCGTTAGCCAAGTCTGCATTAACTCTCCATCCAGCCCTTTGAATTAACAGCAACCTTTATTCCATTTGGAAATTTGTCTTTAGGGAGGGTTTTTCTTTTAAAAATTACCATGGGGTGTAATTTCTGCCCATTTGAAGAAACGCCGAGGATGACTGTAAATGACGTCTGTTCATTGTCTGTGGTTCTTATTGGTACCATCGGTGTTCCGGTGTGCTTCATGGTCCTCGTCAACGGCATATCAAATGTAAGGGGGACTTCATCCATGTTTATTATACAATGTGTCTGTATATTTTTTTCAGAGATCTTGCTTTTGCAGTAACTCTGGCAGCTGGCTAACTGTTCCTTGTAGTCCGCCGGCAACTGCTGACACACTGTGGTCCTTGTACAAATGGAGAGCTGCCRTCGCTTCATGAAATGGAAGCACCAAGACGCTCCTCTTTAAATTCTTCTATATGCAACTGATTTGCAATTGCTTTGGCTTGTATCTGAACGGTGACAGTTGATAAGCTTTGGCCAGCTGCCCTTTGCTCAGAAATCCAGTGGTAAAGTCTGTCTTCCAGCCCTGGCCACCTTGCTTTACAGACACGGAAACTCGTTTGTCTTTCTTGTAAGACGATGTTCGTCCTCCTGCTGTCTCCATCTGCGTACTATGCATTCATTAATCCTGGATTCTCCAGCTGCAGGTCTATTCCCGTGTTCTTTTGCATAGCCAATTGCTTTCAATTTAAACTCCGTGTCGTACACTAGTCTGTTCTCTGCAGCCACGCCGAGGCAAGAACTCACTGAGGGAAGAACGCGCCGAGAGGAGGAGAACATGCCGAGAGGAGGAGAAGGTGCCGAGGGAAGAACATGCCAAGGGAAGAACGCGCCGAGAGGAGGAGAACGCACCGAGAAGAGAACGCGCCGAGGGAACTCACCCTGATAAAACACCCCTGGCCCTCAGTAAAGCCGTCATCCACAGGCAGGCAATAAGCTGTTCTCTGATTGCTTCATCGTTGGAACACTGGGAAACCATGGTTTTCAAACCATTTTTGCTTGGGACAGGATTGGCATGGTACCAGGAAAGGGCAGATATCACATTTTTGTTAATAAATTAGCTGCCCCCGAGTATTAGCCGCACTTCCGGTTTTCCACCAAAATTTTAGTCAAAACGGTGCGGCTTGTATTCGTGAAATTGCTGTACATAAAATGAACTGGCAGAAATTGTGGGTTGACTGTACTGCAAGAACACTTAAAATTAAAACAAGCTAATTCTTCCTGGAAATATTAATAAAAGACTCAGAGAAATAAAGGTATTTTGGTTTTCTTTTCCCCAAATGCAGTGGAGAAGACACTGTCAACTGCTCTGAGCAGTCTCATTACCAGAGATCCCATGAATTTCACCTGGGGAGACAGAAGATAGCATTTACCAGGGCACAAGAGAGATCCCTGCTTTCTCTATACAATTCTTCCCCTTCCCTCTTGGAGGAGATATCTTGCCAACTGGATGTGGAAAACATAAGCTACATCACTGTATGGATGGTTCTGCAAGGCTCAGGGCTTCCAGGGTAATTGAGTCCTGAATAGCTTGAGGGTGTTGTCTTAGGTCTGTGATAAAATAAAATGGGTGAACAACCAGCTGAATATTCAGGCTCAAAGAATTGTGGTAAATGGGGTAATATCTGGAAACACGAGTGCTAACCAAGTGCTTAGCTTTAGGGCCAGTTCTCTTCGGCATTTTTATCTGTGACCTGGACACAGATGTTGAGTGCACACAAAGTTTATGGGTGATGATGTATTAAGAGGAGTCACTGATTCCAAAGAGGGTTTACAGGGATATCTTGATTCGAACACTGGGAAATTACCAACTGTGTGAAATTTAACAAGAAACAAATGTTGGATTCTGTACCTGAGGAAATGTATAGACTGACAACAAGAGGTTGGAGACCAGTAATATGCTAAGGGATCTGAAGGCTTTTGGCACTAAGCAAAGTGTAAATAACTCATTAAAATAAATGATTGTCCCACTAATACACAGCACTGTGCAGTCTTCCCTCTTGTGCAGTTTTGGGTTCAAAAGTATAGTGTAATGAAAAAGAGCTGGAATGTGTTCAAAGGAGGGCAACAATGATAGTGTAAAGGCTAGTGGGCAGGACTGTGAGGAGTGAGTGAAGATACTTGCTGTATTCAGCTGAAGGAATATGAGAGTGAGGGGTGACCTCACTGCCATCTACAATTTCCTTATGGGAGGAATGGAGTGGGATGCGGTGTTGTCCTCCCTGTTGTCTGGTGATAGGATGCAAGGGAAGGTGGACATAGGGAATAGGGAATGGTGAATGAATTCCTTGTTTTGCATTGATACCAACAGAAGCTGTTGACAGGGTATGAACTGAGGCTCCAGAAGAATCTTGCCCTATTACTGCAATTATATTGGAGAAATAATCACCTAAAATATTCAATGCAGATAAAACCACAAATTTGTTGGCACTGCAATCCATTGGAATTTACCCAGCAACATGACAAGCTATATCTACTTTCAGTCTTTCACTCTAGTGCCTTGAGGTATAAGTAGTTTTTTGTACAAGAATCCTCACAGGAATACAGATATGCATATAAACAAGTGTGTATGTCTTAATTATATTAAACCGGATTTATTATTTGTAGAGCAGTATCAGCTTATTCATATCCTCATGCGGGAAAAGGCATTCAGGAACAAAATACCGTTATGTAGTAGTTAGAGGTGAAGGGTTAGCATGGCTTTGTGCCTTGCATTTGCTCTGAGAAAAAGAGATCTTAAATGCTAACACGAGGTTTATTTTCCACTTCTGGTATAGATACTCTGTTTATCAGCATGATATGGAGTTTTTTTTCTTTAAATAATTGTATTTTTTAGTTTGTTTTTTAGCCCTTATCACTGAATTCCTTTATTGACACAGGTTTCAAGTAATGTCTCTGAGATGTATAACTCCCAACTGTAAATAACAACATAGTTCACTTGTTTTCTATGAGGTTCACTGAAACTGATGGGACTCTTTATAGTGAGTTCATCGGGAGCTGGAAAAGCCCCCACTAGTACCAAGTTAGTTTTCCCTGTAGTCCAGTTTCTAAGTAATATTTGTGAAAAAAAATACTTGGATGGCATAATAATGCAATTTGCCACACATTTATTATTCCCAGTGGAACTACCATGTATTTGCAGCATTATTACTGTGAAATGCTTTTATTTCACCATAACTGTAAAGTGACACCATGTCCCCTGTACAACCCCATTCTTATACACATGAGATATCATAACTGAAATCTTATTTTCGGGCTTGTGCTTTCCCTTCTTTATAGACTACAGAATGCCTAATAAGGGAATAAAGGATCTAAGGATCTCATTTTCTTCTTCCTTNTTTAATATGGAAGAGTTCGTATTTTACAAACACGATCTCTCTCTCACCGAATTACCCAGACAATTGTCAGAATCCCATTCAAACTTTTTTCTTTCTGCAGATGTATTAGGGGTCTCCTATTTCCTTTTACAATTGCAAAAGGATGATAATTCTTAATGAAAATGGTGTTGTTCTTCTCATAGTTTCCTATAGAATATGATAGCAATAGAGTCAAATGGACTGAAAATGCAATATTTGTATTGTTCTATATATCTTGAACAGTGTACAATTTCAGAAAGAACATCTTCCCTTTCGATGTACAGCTTAGGTAGAAGCCACTATATCACTACATATAGCCATACATTTTTCTTAGCCTGCCCATAGATCACAAGCAATTCCAATTACATGTAACATTTGTATTGTAAAAATGCTGTTTCCTAGCTTATATTTTATATATTATAAACATATTTCTCATATGTGTTAATGTCTATGTTGAAATTTACTTCCTTTGTATTGTTTAACCCTTTTACTTTGATTTTAAAAATTTTATCTTAAGTAGTCATAATAGTTCTATTCTGCTCTCAGGAGCATGTTTTTTCATTAGATTTTGCTGCTATGAAATAGAAACTCACTGCACTTGGTAGTTATTAACACCATGTTCACTTTAAAGATCCCAGATTTTTATTTTAAAACTTTTATATCATTGAAAATTTTAAAACACAAGATAAATTCAGTGTTTTCCAATAGCCCAGTTCTTTGGGTTTTTCATTCCTCTGGAAGAAAGAAGCTGGGGGTTAGAATTTGCCTCCAGTCCCAACCTGTGCCATAGTCTACTGGTTTGACTACTGCTACTACTGCATTCTGGGGAATGCAAATGTTGACCTGGAAAAAGAGGTGAATAGAGGCTTTGTGTCAGAGTAATAGTCACTCATCAATTTAACAAATGTGTACACCTAGTTTAGTAATAACTTATTTTCCTTCAACAGACGCTTTTTAATTTAGCCATAACTACACACAGTGAAAATGCAGGAGGACTGGGGTCTGATACTGAGACTTATGTTGGAGTGTGAGACAAGACAGCTGTGGAAGAGAAAGCTCGGATGCAGAGAGGTCAGACAAAGAGGTTGTGCTGTATTTAGGCTATTCCAAAGTTAGGTTGCACAATTTTTCACATGGCAACTTTGAGTGTGGTCTACAGAATTTCACATAAGCAGGCATTCAGATTTGCGCATCTAGATACCTCTTTCATGAGCTAGGCCAAAATCAGTTACTGAAAGAGTATTTTAAAAAAAATTGTCAGATCATAAGTAAAATGTAAGAAAGGATATAAATTTCCAAATCCCCTGTTCAGCTCAAACTTAGTGTACACATTCAAATGTCTTTAGAAATGCCTTTGCCAAGGCACAATGAAGTGTCCAAGACTTCTCTCAATCCCTTTCATTTCTGTACCTTCATCTAAACTGACAACAACTGCTTAATTTTCAAAAGCTGAGGTTTTCTTGATTCATTCTTTCCTGCGGTGAATCTCTTCAGGCACCCTGTGAAGATGAAGGAGGTGTCAACACCTACCTGCATTAGCAGAACCTATAGAGGGACATGAACAGGAAGGGAAAGGGAAAGTATCACCCCATTACTATTCCAAAGGAGATACTGGAACAATGGAGCTAGAGAAGCATGAGACACTTTGACAACATTTTTTCATAAAATCACTGGCCCAAAAGACTAGCTGAGGCCACAAAATGGTGCTCAAGACAAGACAAAACAAAACAAAACCAAACCCCAAAACCGAAAGAAATGCATGAGGATTTTGAGCATATTCATCTGTTTTAGCACTGAAAAATTTATGCTTGTGACTTGATGTTGGGAGGTGATAGTGGAGTACAGTGAAGTGTTCTAGTATTTACCTTAAATCTACATTTCAAAGTCTGTGATTATCTGTTGGCTTTTACCAGTGAGTAAATGATCCTTTATTCACAAAGCTGTACCCTCACTGAAGGTTTGACTTGTAAAAACCTACCAGGAAATAGAATGCTATGACATTTTTAAAGATGCAGTGAGAAGGTAATAAAAATTTAAGGTTTTGAAACAACATGCTGAAAGCCAAATTATTTAGTTTGCAGATTGGTAGAATAAGCTCTACCAGAGGCACTTGTACAGGTCCCAAAACCAAAGAAGATGCTAATGGCAGGTACCAGATGCAGGTTGGGAGCTAGGACTCAGACAGGTACTTTACAGGCAGATTATCTGGTTTCTCACATTTACTGTTGGATGATGTAAATTTATCAGATTTTGTTTTTTAAAAGACTCTTTGGAAGAATGCATGCAGTAGATAGTAAAATAGCACTTTCAGAGGACATTACACCAGCATAAAATCAAATGGAAGAAAAACAGAATATTGAGCTTAATGAAATATTTCAAACTATGTTTTAATGAATATTTTAACTTAAGATGATCTTTAACTTAAGAGATCTTTACTTTTTATTTTCACAAAATGCCTTTGTCTTACTGGAATGTGTGATTACTAAATCAAAGGATTAAAAGAAATGTATACTAGTTTTGGTATTTACTCACAACTGAATAAGCTAAATAAGTAACATGTTTGTTATGTCTGCAAACAAAATTAATTAAATGAAACAAGGCAGGCTGAACGGACATGCTGATGTCTCTGTTTTCAAGAGGGCGTCATTCAGGAAATAGTAACATACTACCAAAAAAACCCAAAAATTTTTGTAATGTGTGGTTTTTTACTTGCTGAACAACCATTTGTGATCCAAGAATTTTCTTATCAAATGATGTCTAAGCAGCTGTACTCTGATTAACAAATTTTCTCTCGTACGCACACACACCCTCTCCAACTAATGCCCTAGAGAAGATGAAATTAAATTTATTAGGTAATAGACAAAATTTTAAACTAGTTACATTATTTGTATATGCTCTTTAGACATTGTTCATTCTTCTTTGCTAAGTAATCTTTTGCTGTTGCATACCTTTTAAAATGATGCTTTCAACAACCCATTATCACTACCCATAATTAAGCCAGGGCAATATTGCTACCTTTTTCATCCCAAAAAGCTGCTCATAGCAAGGCACTCAGATAGTACAGTCACCTACAATCACACCACAACTATTTGTTTATTGAGAAGGAAAAGATGGTCAGACTTACAAAACCAGGTAAGCATTATTAACATCAGCTTGGAAAGTGTTGTGGTCAGCCTATGGTAAATATCACTGGTAGCAGAGTATTGAAGAGTTTGGGAAGTCATCAACCAGTGCTCTCAATGTGAAACACATGACATAACCACAAACTGCACTTTATGAAACTTGAAACTGCAACATTAGGAGTGACCTAATTTTAATTCATGCGGTTCCATGTGTTTGAAATTAATAGAACTTTCTTACTGGGGAGCAACAAGGTCTTTAACAAATTGTCAGCACTACTATACCAAGTTTTTTATATTTGGGGATTAATTCTGTTCATATTATGATTGATAATTCATGGATTTCACACAGGTTTCCTGTACCTTTTACACATTCTATTTGAAGGGGCAATTAACTGCAAGTTTGAACAGTTTTCCTAGCTACAGGTGTCATGAGGGGGTACAGTCAGACTGCTCACATGTGGTGTACCAGGTCTTCAGCCAGCTGCAAAATGAAGATTCTGGAGATGGAGGCATAGCATCACTTTCTAATGTTTACAAGTAAAATTCATCTGACGTTGTTCAAACCCTTGATTTTATAAGTATTTTACAGTATTTTACAAATTCTTTTTAATTTATTTACATCTTATGGATTTTTCCTGTTCTGTATTTCCTTCAAAAAGAATCAAATGCCTCAAAAACACTACCAGATGATTACATTACCATCTGCAATTTTTGAAACAATTCTTCAGGTTTCCTGGCCTGATATGCATTCAACAACAAAAATTAATGCCAACTGTATCTCCTAGTTCCTTCACAACTGTTGTTTTATATTCATCAGCCCTTCTCTGATGTTATGTAATTTCTCTTGCTCTAAAGAAAAATACTTGGCTTTGTTTTGAATAATAAAGAAAATTCAAACTACCCACATTTCATTCCAGCATTTGAGATCAACACAGAATATTTTGACATTCTAAATTCAAAATATTTTACTGCCATCTTCTTAGGGAGATCACAGGACTTTTATTTTCCTTTTCATTTGGATTCATCTCTGCAGACTGGGCAGATCATGTTACATGCTATATATTTTGGGGAAAAAATCGTGAGGATTTTCCACATAAAATTTTTTACTGTTAAAATGGAAACTTTTCCATAGAGAATTTTGATTTGGGGAACAATTCTTTTCCATTCAAAAAGCTCTTTCATAGGAAATGTTTTATTTGCTACTGAGCTGTGCTTACATTGCATCAAGGTCTTTTATGCTGCTCAGACTGTTATCACAGGGAAGAGGTCGGGAGTGCTCCATCAGTGGGGAGGAGGCACAGCTGGCACAGCTGGCTCCAGCTGACCAGAGGGATATATCATAATGTATGGCAGCATGTGTAGCCATAAGAACTGTGTGAAAAACAAAGAGAAAGAGGTGATGCTTGGAGTTATGACATATTTCTTCCCAACTCAACCCTACATAAGATGGAAACTTGCTTTTCTGGGGATGGCTGAATAACTGCCTGCCTGTGGAAAATAGTGAATTAATTCCTTGTTTTGTGTTGCTTGCATTCACAACTTTTGTTTTACCTACCTAAACTGTCATTATCTCAACCCTTCAAATATTCTCCCTTTTACCATTCCAATGGACTTCCCCATCCCACTAGGGAGGAGAGAGGGAGTTGCTGTGGTGTTTAGTTTTTGTCTGGGCTTAAACCAAATTATTGTTTCAAAATACTTGAATGACTCTTTAGATTTTTTACAAAAAATATTTTTCATTAAAAGAATATGAAATTTAATCAAAGTTTTCCAGATCCTGACAAGATATGGTTTTCTAGAACCATGAAAATGTAAAAGTGTTAACCAGATATCTGAACAAAAGTCTTTAATGCCCTGTTTCAGTCACTAGAAGATATTTAAACGCAAGTTAATTTTATTCCTGAAACATCTGAGAGACTCAACAGTGGAAATACAATTAGAATGAAAAAAAAAACAAACAGAAAACATAGGAGTGATGAGGCAAAGTACTCACCTTTGGGTTGAGGTGAGTAGAATCTAGCTAAAAGATGTTGTACAGGTAGAAGAAGTGATTATATTCTCAGCAGTTCAAACACAGTCTCTCTGTAGGAGCTGCATCATATTAAGGCTGTGATGGCTCTGGAATTGATAAGAATTCAAATCCTGATTGTGGGAGGAAGTGAGTCACACATTGCAGGGATGGCATGAAAGGATTGTCCAGGAATGTGTAGGCTCCAGCTCCTGCCAGTCAGACACTTTGAAAACTCTTATCATCTTGTACTTCTCTTAGCTTTTCTTGATGCTTCTATTTTTTTGGTCTATATCTATATCTGTATAAAGTTGCCAAACTACTTTTCCCTTCCACCCCAATTATCACCCATTAAATGAAAACATTTTTATTTTACATAATGATGTAATGCCTAACTGAATAAGAAAACAGAACTTTCAAAAGCCAACCTGTTAGAGAGAGAAAAGGGAATATAACCTACAAGAGGTTTATTCTTGAAAAGGGCTTTTAAAATAGGAGAAAAGCATATGAAAATTTTGTCCCACATTGAATCAAAATAACAAAACACCACAAATCTTCACAACATTTCAATATAGGTTACCCTGAGGAATACCTTGTCACAGAGCTGTCACCATCAGTTTTATTCAATTACTTTCTCATTATGTGCAAAGGGAAGTTCAGGAGTTTTGCAAGTTACAGGTTCCATATATCACTCTGAAATGAAGTGCATTTGAGTTACTTCCAATAATTTAAGATGGGATCAGTCTTTTGGTATGGAGATAAAATTCTTGTCCTTGTTAACTATTTCCAACACACCAGTGATATATTACCTACTGTAAACATAACTTCTGCCAACTTTCCTTTATTTTCCAGCATAAAAAGATATTTTAGTTGGCCTTTTTCTTTCTCTTCAGCACCAAAAATTCAACTCCTCACCCCAGGTCATTCTTTAATGTGGTTTCAATACCTGTACAAAATCTTCTTAACCAAAGAAGCCACAACAATTTATCAGTATATTTCTTGATAATTTACTGCTTACACCTCATAATTGCAAATGTGCAGTGGAAACCTGATATTCCCAGTGTGTATGTATGCCAAGCAGGTGTAGATTCAATATCATTGCAGGGCAGAAGAACCCTTCTGTTGAGGAGAAAACAGAGCCTTCTTCACTGTGTTCTGCCTCTGGGAGTATGTATTTTCTGGAGGCCTACATCCTGTAACAGAGTGAGTTTTCTTACACCTAAATCAGAGGACACAGAAAAAGCCTTCTATTAAAAGATTAATATTCCTCACAAGTATTCTAATAATAGAAAATAATTTCCCTTAAACAGCAGATGGGTTCTTTGATTAGTATAATTCTAAAACCATTATGACAGTATTTTCAGACCTTTCCAAAACACACACTCATTCAATATTTTCTCCCAAGTCTGCTTTCTTTAAGCTATATACGTTTTTCTGTTTTGCATTTTGCACAGGTAGCTTATACCAGCAGGAGACAACAGATCAGCAGCTTCTGGAAGGCTAAAAGAACATAGAGGATCACACCATGGTATCTGCAGTCTTGGATTCATCTTCATGAAAACCAAGCGGCTGGGGTGGTCATTACCCTCAGACAGACATTATTTTCCAGTCTGTCTTCAGCAGCTATCAGCAAGATTTTTGCAAACATTTAAAGTCATGGCTTCATGTTTTCTCTACAAAACACCTTTGAAGGAACAGTTCTACATCAGAAGATGAAGTTTCATCAATTTGACTTTTTTTTCCACCCTAGTGGAAGATGTCAATTTCACTTAAGCTGTATATGAGGATATGTCAAAAGAGGCATAATGGCCCTTTTGCATCTGCTCTATCTGCTTTCTAAAAGCAGATAAACCTATCTTATCTACCATGTATAAGGCCTTGTATGAAGAACACAGCCATGTCATGTGTAGAGAAGCGGTATTTGGGCTTTCATATTTCTTCATGCTCTATCATTTTGATAAGATCATCTCTTCCTCAACACCTTTGTATGCAGGAACAGTTGCCAAGACAGAAATTCTTAAGAGAGCAAAAGAAAGTGTTTTTTTCTGAGCCTCAATATGACAGAAGATGAGAAACCAGAGACTTTCAGAGTAGGACACCTACAAGATACAGCTGCTGCTTCCTTCAGAGTCCAGTTAACAACTAGCTAAATTAATTCCATGTCTTCAGTCACATCTACAGCTCACTCTTTGGTCAGTGATGCTCAGGGATGTTCTTGAATCCTCTTTCTCCTCCTGTAGAATAACTGTCTTGAGACACATGGCTCCTCCTAAACAGTAACAACAGCAGAACTTGAAACAAGGAGTGGTCCTGCACCAGTAGGGGCAGAAAGAAAGTTTTTTAAACCTCTTGTTTCAGTGAGGGGAGACCATGGGCATAGGCTTACCATATCCTTTGTTCTAAGAATCCAAATCCTAAGTTCCAAAACTATTTCACAAGCCATTATGGGGACAGGGGAGATGAGTACAGCATTAAATCGATACATAAAATCATATCGGAAGATAAGGGTCACCTGCTGGTTGCACACGTAAGCTGTATTTAAAACAGCATAAGTTTCTACAATACAGATCCAATGCTGACAGTAGCTGTCAGCTTTTCAGCAGTCTTCACAAGTATTTTTAGCAACCTGAAAATGTGTCTTATGGGCAGTGGGGGATTTTGCATTATTTCTGTAGTTTTGACCCTCCAGCAGAATGTGAAAACTGTGACAGCTCTTAGATTAAAATGCTGGTGCAGTCCAAATGTCAAGTTCTTATCAAAAAAAGTTTTCATGCACTTCTTTTGTGGCCTTATTTAGAGGCATGACAGCAAACACCTGCAGATAGTTATGGTCACAGAAATACCGGAGTCAGCTCTCTTTGTTGCTAATGTACTTTATTTGATTAGAAATTGCGTCAGTAGTGAAAGTATGAGGTCATATAACTGATTACAACTTTCCCTGATGCTCTTCTACTGGACATGTTACTTCCAGAAGATGCCCTGAGAAAAAAGCCCAGGTATCAGTCATTTTAATAGTTCTGTTGCTTTGCAATGTGGTAGATGAATATATTTCAGAATGGCAACTGGTGAATTAACATCTGTATCAGTGCTGAGATGTGATGAGGTGTACTTAATGAAAGAGTACCTTCCCATGTTCTGTAAAACTGAACACAAAAAGAAATATAAAATAAGCATATTACATACATTAAAATGTACTCACTTTATCAAGGCTCATATTTTTCATAGTGCTGAAGGAACTTATCCATTGAATGAAAAAAGTTGTATCTAGAAACAAGAAAGGTTTTCACATAGAAATGAGAAAGATCTATAGCATTTTTGAGAGCCTTTGTTAAAAGGCTGTTTTTGCTCCCAGTGTGAATTTTCTTAACCCTTGCTTTTGGAAGCAAGTTAGACTGTGAATAGCATTTAAATACAATTTTTCACATAATACCTAGCCTACTTTCAAAACTCAAGTAGCAATTTAGTTACCTGGATTTTATTATATACTTCTACTTCAAACCTCACCTGTGGTTTGAACATATTTTGTCTTTCATTTAATCCAGTTGCTATGATTCAAAAGCCCATGCTAGACTAGAATATGGTAATAGAGGTAATTATATCATTGAGTATGCAGCACTACTCTCAGGTTAAGGTTTCACACCTGGGTGTCATTATTCTCTCCCATATCAATTTATTATTTAAGGACTTAATATTTGAAAGCTCTTAGTATGCTCTGGCAATTAGAGTTGCAGAGTTTCTGTCTGCAGTAGTTGTATTTATTATGCTCGCCTTGCTTTTTGTCATACAATAATTAAATCTGCTTATAATTCAATAATGGCCAACTCATCTGAAACTGCCAGTATTGCCCAACCCCTCTTTAATCATCTGCATGAAAAGAAAGAGAGGTGAGGTCTGTATGACACATGTATATATACACACAGAACTAGGATATAGAATTGTGGTAAAACTACATCCAAATACTTCAATTTTATTAATATTTTTGCACTGAAACTACAATAGCTGAGTACATTATATAGTACCTTACCAAGGAAGTAAAATTATCCAATTTAAAAACAGGAACAAACCCCATTTTACTATGGTAATATTAAATATGTGTTATTCACATTATGGCATTTAAATTACAGTAATCTCACGATTATAAGCCGCACCCCATTATAAGCCGCACTTCCAGATGTCAGCAACTTTTCGTTCTTTGTCCATATATAAGCCGCACCTGATTATAAACCGCATGTCTGGGTGTTGGCAACTGTCTTGGGTTACAATACAGAATGTGATAAAAGGTATCTATTCCATCACCATCTGTTGAGTCATCTTGGCTTGGGTCATGATTATTTAACTGCAAACATGCTTGTCTTTTTCCTTTACTACTTTAGATTTGAAGTGCTTGTATTAAAAAAAAGTCAATGTAAATATGTAAATATTAAAAGAAAAGAAGGATAAATCAAACACAGTGCAGATGTCCAACACTCTCTCTCCAGACTCTCTTTACCCAGAAAGTAAAAACAGAAATTTGAAAATTTTAGATATTTACTCTTGCAGGTACTCTCTTACGCTTGAATATTCCGAAATTTGCTTTTCACCTGATCTTGAATCCAAAAGTAGGAGAGATGGAAAGAAAGAAAACAAAACCAAATGCATAATTTCTACAACCAATAAGTTTTCTTAAATAGCACTGCAAACCACAAATATACAAAAGAGTCCTTCCAGAAAATTCACAAAAGGTAAAAAGTCACTAGAGTGTGCACAGTAATTTCATGATTATAAGCCACACCATTTTGACTAAAATTTTGACTAAAATTTTGGTCCAAACCCGGAAGTGCAGCTTATAATCAGGTGCGGCTTATATATGAACAAAGAACAAAAAGTTGCTTTTTCAGTTTGGAAGACAGGTGTCTGCTGAGAAAGGCAAGAGCTTCACTTTGAAATGGAAAATGTAAACCCTCTCCCTCCAAATTATTATAACTTTGAAATCAAGGGGCTTTCATGCAAAGATATGGGAATTAGGAATAACAGTTCTTTACTAGGGAAATTAAATTAGAAATACTGTACTACAAAGAAACAAACTCCAAACCCTGACCAAGTCAGAGTACAACCTGACACACTGTCAGGCAGGGTGTTGGTAGCAGTCCCATTAAATGATGGCTGCAGTCCTCCTGCAGTAACAGTTGGGATTCAGTTGAAGCAGTGCTTGTGTAAAAGGTGCAGTTTCCCTCTGGAGGTCCAGTGGTGATGTGGAGAAATCTGGTTTTCCTCCGGAGTCCAGAGGAGAAAGGGCTACCTTAGTGTCCCAAAACCTCTGTTTTTATTTTGGTAAGAAATGTTGGGCTCTTCCCCCTGGCTGGAGCAACTTCCATTGGGATTAAGTAATTTTATCAGTCCCACAGTGGGGCTCAATGGGCCATTAGCAGAAAATGACTCGCTGGAGGAAGGATAGGTTGTGGAAAGATAAAGAACAATGCCCTGCCTGGTTTCAATGGATGACCCATTAGCAGAACTCTCCCACAGAGAGTTCACTGCTCCACCCTCAACAGATGGTGACAGAATAGATACCTTTTATCACACTCTGTATTGTAACCTAAGACAGTTGCCGGCACCCGGACGTGCAGTTTATAATCAGGTGCGGTTTATATATGGACAAAGAGCAAAAAGTTGCCGCCATCTGGAAGTGGCTTATAATGAGGTGCAGATTATAATCGTGAAATTACTGTAATTTAAGCTCATTTAAATAATGAGATGAATAAATAATTCTTAGACTGGAATTTAAAAGTTATATTGTTATATATTTTGTGCATCTTAAATTATAAAATATAACTTGATTAATATAACAAAATATCATGCAATTCTAGGAAAGGGTAAAATGTTTCTTTGAAGTATCTAAACTTGATGCAATGCCTAAACCTGAGAAGGATAAGTGTAGCAAACTTCGCTTAACTGAGTTTTAGCACACTAAGTCCTTCTGTTACAGGTCACACCCACCACACGTTTAATTGCACTGTTCAGTTTAACAGTAATATTTAACAGTAATACCTCGTCCCTGGTGCTGCTGGCCAAGGCCCTGATGATTTATTGCACGTGTATTCAGTCATGCCCGAACGACATCCATCTACTTCCATTTCAGGGAATCTGCCACCGTGGTGTCTAAGCAAAACATGACAGGCAGTAATCTGCACAGATCAGTTACCTGATAATTTGCTTCAAGCATTACAGATATTTTGAGTCTTTTTATATACAGTAATTTCACGACTACGAGGCGCAACCTTTTGACTAAAATTTTTCCCCAAACCCGGAAGTGCGCCTTATAGTCCAGTGCGCCTTATATGAAGTACAAAGTTGCAACATTTGCC